>CM027850.1:35653161-36098091 GCA_016097595.1 Eucalyptus pumila | reverse complement strand
GCTAGCTTGATTGGGCTAGCATGGGTTCGTATGATATGGTTTTGTTGGCGAAGGTGTTTGTTGTAAGAATGTTTGGTTGTTTTCGCCATTTGGAGCCATGTCTTGACGGATGTTAAGCCTTTTGGCTTCTGTGGTGTATTGGAGGGTTCGGCAGTGGCTTTGCCTTTGCCTTTATCTTTGTCTTTTTTGGATCTTGGCATATTGGTATCCCCTGTAAAAATTCTCTTGTGAGAAAATCAGGTAATGAATTTGAAGAACCATTTATGAATTCAATGTCAAAATCAAATCTTTTGAGAGTATGGCTTGCCATCTCGGCAAAACCTGTTTTGATGCAATATTTAAAACGTCTTTTTGTAAAATGTCCTTGGCTGATTTGCAATCAATTCTCAAGAGAAATTTTTGATTTAATAAATCTCCTTGGAATTTTGATATAGACAAGACTATAGCAAGTATTTCTTTTTTGATTGTCGAATAATTTTGTTGAGTGGAATTCCAATGTTTTGATATAAATTGAATAACTTGTTCTTTGCTGTTATTGACTTGTTTGAGAATGCCACCGTATCTAATTCTGACGCGTCTCGTTTTCTACTATTTTGAAAGTGGAAGGGTCGCAAGATGTAGACATGGTATATCTTTTTTACATGCAATTTTATTTGTTTGACAATGTTTGTATGGACAGAGGTCCATGGTGGAGGATCCTTTCTTAACCTTTGATGTAAAGGTTTACAAAGGATATTTATATTGGGAAAGAAATCTAGAATATAATTGAGACTACCCAAAAACCTTTGTAATTGAGTTTTGTCTTTAATCTCATCCGGGGAATTTATCAAGAAAAGAGATTGATCTTTCTATGGGAGTGATAGTGCTTAAATGGATGTAATGGCCTAAAATCTAATCTTGGTCTTGAAGAGTGCTGATTTTAGTAGGAGAGACTTCTGAAGACCGTTTTGTATGATTATTTTTATGAAAGTAGATAAATGTTTGAAATGCTGTTCTATATTGGAAGAGAATATTAGAACATCATCTATATAAACTATGATGTATTCCGAATAAGGATTGAAAATTTCATTCATAATTCTTTGGAATTCTGAAGGGGCATTTTGAGGCCGAATGGCATAACATTCCATTCATATTGGCCAAAAGGGACTGTAAAGGCCGTCTTGTATTTATCCTTTCACTGACTTGTATTTGCCAAAATCATGATTTCATGTCAAATTTAGAAAATATTTTTTTGATCTACAAAGCCCGTTTTAGCAAATCTTTTATTGGGTGGGGTATCTTATCCATCTAAGAGCTTTATTGCTAAGAGGCTTATAATTAATAACTAACCCGGAACTCCTCTTTCTAGTTCAGCATTTTTATTGACATAGAAAGCAGAACAACTCCAAGGTGATTGGCTTTTTTCTTATGAGTTTTTTATTCAAGAGATCTTGTATTTCGCTTGACAAAATTTCAAAACTTCTTGGTTCATCTCGTGTTGGTCGGGCTTTGGTAGGAATTTTGTTTTCGTAAAAGTCATGTTCATAAGGTAAATCAACGATATGCTTTTTCCTTTCCCAAAAAGCATTGGGTAGAGTAGAGCATATAGTTTTTTCTATGTGTTTTTGTAGGGAAGCTATTTTTTCTATGATGTTAGGTTTTATAAGATTTTCTTCTATTCTTTTTGAATTCTAAATCTTCTTTTAAGAGTTCAAGTTGATTTTCTTTGTCTTTTATGAGGCAATTTATTTCTGAAATAGAATGTTCTTGTAAAATATTTAGGCTTCTCTTTTGTGGTTTCGTTATGAAGTTGAAGGTGATTTTCTGTTTAGAGCATGAGTTTCAATACCTTCGTTAGTAACTGTAAAAGGTTGTATTAGTTGTATGAAAGGAGTTCCAAGGATTACTTGTTGCCTCATATTTTTAACTAAAAGAAAAGAGGTTTTATAAGACATTTGATCTTTTATTATTAGAGCTTCAAAACTTGTATTGTATATTCGGTTTTGTCTCCCGAGGCTGATTTTAAGGATTGAGATGTTTTATCGAAAGTATATTGTTGGAACAGTCAGGCCTTCCTTGATACAATTGAGGCCGGCTCCCGTATCAAAGAGTCTTGTTGTTTAAATAATAAACTCATTGTTGATTTTTATCATAATATTTATTATCCATTTTCTAGATGTTATTTCTGCTAATAACATAAGGAAGAATTTAGTCCTGAGTATCGATCTTATTGGTGATTTCGTTTTGGTCTTCTAATTTTGTTTTTCCTTTTATGACGAGAGATTTTATATGTAAATCTCTTTTTCATATCTAACCGTGTTGCTTTCAAGGCTTGCATTTTAATTTTTTGTTGTTTTATTTCATTTTGGAGGTCATTTATATTAACGGGTCTAGACAGTAGGTTTTTTGTTTCTATTCAAGATGTCTTTTAAATTGTAAGAAGTATTGGGCTTGGAGGTAATATTTAGGGAAGAATGAAGTCTGTCTAAGTATTCTTTCTTGGCTTCGGGTCAAGTAATCTTATCGCTAGCGGTGCTAAGGAGAAATTCTTCATCTTTTGTTAACATGTTTATTTCAGAACGGGTTTTTCAGGAGAGGCGTCTTCATAATCAGAATCAGAAGAGGAATCTATTTCATTAATCTGAAGACCTTCTTCCTCAAGAAGTTCATCAGAAGAAGTATCACCATTTTCTATGAATATGTTATTTAACTGGTTAAGAGTATTGTCATCAAGAGAGAGTTCATTTAATTTTTTATTAATCCTACGGTATTTTGAAATATGACCTTTTTTACCACAAGAATAGCATTTGATGTCTTTAAAATTTTTCCTATCATTATGAAGTCTGTTTTGGGTTATTCTGGTGTCTTTGTTTATTTCTACGAGGTTGAGATTTGTTGTGGTGTTTCTTTGTTTCTTTCTCGAAGGACAAGAGTTCCCTTACATTTTGGTTTTGTTTTTCATTATAAGAAGGGTCGTATTGAGCACAGAAATTCTCCTAGACTTCTATTGGTGAGAGATTGTTCTTCCTTGAGCTGTCTTTGTAATTTGATAGTATTACACATTTGTGTTCCTTGACGGTAAATATAAGAGATTATTTCACCATAAGAAAGAAGATCATAAGGTATTTGGCCATTGTATTCTTCTCTAATTTTATCCCTAACTTGATCGCCTATAATTTGGGGTAAACCCGCTAAGAATTTTTCTTTCCAAAAGGGTTGATTGCAATCGAAGCCCGATGAGAACCTTTGAAGGAAAAGTTCTTTGTATTCTCTAAACCTTCCTAAGGATTTGCAACGATATTGGATAAGAGGTCTTGATTCCTATCTCTAATATGTGAAGGGTCTCCTACGAAGTGTTGTGAAATGGAATAGATAAGAGTATTCACCGCATCTTGGATGAGATGTCCTTGGTCATCATCCATGCGTTGACCAAAATCATCTATTTTATAGGCGGTTAAAATTTGTATTCTTTGTTCATCAGTCAAATAATTATCCCACCAACCTTTTAGTTGTCCAAAAGAACCGGCTACTAAAAGATTAGCAACAGCATGATCGAAACATCTTTGCCGGGTTTTGTAGGCATTGGCAAGCATGACCATGTTATTGAGAATATTCATGATATTGCTTTCCGCAACACCATCTATATTCCATTCATAAATGGCATCGGAGAGTATTTATTTTGTATTTTCTGTGATGATTCTTCTTGGGCAATATCGGGTGGAGTAGCCCTACTATAATAAAGCTTCGAGGTTGTCTCCAGGTTAGTCCGTTAATCTCGGTGACCGATTCATTATCGTGAGTCACCGATTGTTTGGTCAATGTACCGATAGTGGGTTGGTCGGGGTGTCTTTAATGATAAGATTCTGGAATTTAGGGGTGTCTATAATAGGAGTAGGTTCTAGCTTTGCTTTTCCTAGGAGTTTTTTCTTTTGTTCTATGGCTTTGTTAAACTCCGGGCTAAGGTTTTTGGGAATTCAAAGGCTTTGAAAATGGTTTTTTGAAAGTGTCTACTTGTGGTGTGGGACGAGTTGAGTAGATTCTGAATGGTGGATTCTATCTTCTATTCAACTGTTTTCCTATGGTCGCCAAATGTTGATTAGTGTAATTGTTTTGTTCAATGACTTTGTGAGTATAGAGAGAGTCTCCTTGATCTGGAAGTCTAAAAGGAGTAGCTGTAACCTCACTTTCTCCATGTTGTATTTTTATTCTTCTAAGGGGTGGATGATTGGATTCTATGGTTTCACCATTATCAAGTTTCCACTTATAATGATGATCTAAAACAAGTATTTCTTTTGGTTAATTGTTCTTCTAACCAATCAAAGAAGAATATATGGACTTCATATTCGTATGTAGTCGTAATATTTTGTTTGACGTCTTTTGCTTTGTCGCAAAGGTTTTGAAGAACCATTCTCTGATTTGTTTGTTGTCTTGACTAAATTCTTTATTAAAGAAAAGTTTTGTTTGGTTCAAAATGTTTTCTAAAACATTAAGCTCAGCATCTATCATTTGGAGAATAAGTAGGAGAATGATGAGGGGAATCTGTACTTTCTAGGGCTGGTCTGTGCTGGTTTTGTTGATAAAGCGAAATCCCTGATCTATTATCTAAACCACTAATTTCTAGTTCAGAGGTGTCTCTTGATTACTTCTGCGGTGGAAGGAGGTAAAGGTGTTGTATCATGTGTGGGAGTATCTCTATGTATACTAGGAGGAGGAGTGTTTACGTGCGTACTAGGAGGAATGGTGATTATAGGAGGAAGATTAGGATTAAGATCTATGGACCTCGTATAAGAATTATGAAAGAGGGACTAGATCTTGAATCTAAAGATCTTCTAGGAAATCTAATGGTCACTCTTCCTTGGATGTTGAATGACATTAGTCGGATCTGTATTTTGAACAACTTGTTGGGGAATTTGGTTTTCTAATTCCCATTGTTCGGTAAAGTAACTTGGTTCCAATTAATAGACCTAGGAATTGTTGTATTAGCTCTAGAAATGTCAGGGTTTGGAGAGAAGTGTTTCTCTCGAGGACTACATTTGAAAGCATTTTCTCCAAGGCGGAGGACATGGCTTTATAATGAATTCTATAAACAAGGGCTAAAGGAATAGAACCATCTGCTACTTTATAATTATGTGTTTTGATTTGGAGTGTTAGGACTCTAAGAATGTTCTTATCTTTGGGGAAACGGAGAAATTGGGATAACGGTCAAAATGTATAGGTCGCCAACAGACTTGTCTCTACAAGACCAAGAATCGATTCATCATAGTTTTAAAGACGTGAATCACGTAAGACTAAGAGAATGGAAGTATTAAGGCCTTCTTTAGTAAGAGGTTTGACTCCTACTTGGACTAGTCCTATATGAATGTAGTTGTATTTTTGTTTATGCTTTAGAGTGGACTCTTTGTTCAAAAGATGTATTTTTTTCATAAGAATTAGAAAGAGGAACATCTCTTTCTTCGCAGTTATGACATAGTCTCGATTTTTGAAAAACTTCACTTTGATTGCTTGTATATTTCCTTAAGCTGTATTTTAGGAATTTCCCAATTCTGCATAGATTTGTTGAAATCTTCATCCTTACTTCTTCTATGTATAGGACTTGGATCTGAGTCCATTTGTGATAGAGAACTAGAGGAGAAGATGTAGATCTTCTATGTAAACTCATACTTAAGATCGGAACTATTCCTTCTTGAGAACCAAATTCAGCTAAACCAAGTCCAATGTTCATTTCCGGGGACTTACGGCCCGGACCACTCGTAGAAACAAGAAGGATGCCAACGAATGGCTCTCGATCTCCTGTATGTTCTTACAAAGACTATCTATACTTTCCTTACGCTCGATACCATAAAGGGGTTAGGATCGGAGTACTATATGAGAGAACAAGGAAGTATAGGAGATTAATGTGATCTATATGTATAGCGGAGATCTAAAGCGGCAAAATGGTGTATAAGAACAAGAAAGTAAATGACTTAAATAAAGTCAGAATTAAAAATAATGTAAAGACAGAAAGCAATATATAAGATATAAAGTAAGAGTATGCATAAACAAAAACCAACCATGAAGGTGGTATGAACTTGTATTAAAGCTGAAAAGCTGAAATTACATTTATATATATATATATATATATATATATATATATATATATATATAAATCAGCATATAATCTCACATGTCCTCTTTAAGTACCTCAAAACCTTCTTGGCAACAATCTAGTAATTTTGTCATAGATTTAACTATAGCCTAAATCATGTTGCAAAAGCAATGTTTGGTCTAATGTAAACTTGAGCATATGTGATATTTTAAGTGTGCTAATATAAGGTACATCATTTATTTGAGCTTTCTCAAAATCTAAAATGAGGACATTGTGAGAGATTCAATTTATCACCCTTAATGACGAGCAATTCATGGCTTACAATGCTGCATATTGAATCTTTCTAAAATATGATAAATATACACCCTTTAAAATAAACCAAATATATAGTGAGAACAATTACTATGTGTCGCGGCTAAATTTTGAGGTGCGAATCCACCTGTGGATTTGGCTAAAGGATTGTTAAGTCTAGACTTCAATCTGATTTCTCCCAATTCCATACCAATTCACGACTTTTGTTTAAGTTTTTAACATACAATTGATTTTATCTAGGAGTCGCCACTAATCTTTTTTGGTGGGTCGATTAGAAACCCAAGTAAAGTTGAGAGTTTTACTTTACTCATACGAACCAGACATTATGAGTGCGGGGACTTTATTACACTAGATTAATCAACGCCCTTTTCGCTTATTTCTTTTTTATTTTTGAAAAATGTTAAAAAACGGCGGTTTGGATTGATTTTAAATTTGTTCCCTAACATGTGAGGTGTTAGGCAGGTGCGCAAACCACCAATTTAACACCCAAGAAAGCAATTAAATAATGTAGATTCTTACCTCAAAAACAACGAAAAGTTGCAGTGTTAAATTAAAAATCCACATCAAACAACCCAAATATAGTTTTACGACCAATGATCACTCAATTTTCGCTTTCACTTTTTAACGAGACTATAGTCCATATGCAATGCAATGCTTTTAATCTAATATGAAATGATATGGCATGGCAACATGTCCTAAACTATATGAATGAATAGAAATGCAATGATTTCTTAATGAACATGCGAGAATTAAATATGCAATCAAAAGTAACCAGAATGACTTAATTCTAATGACGTGTGATGCAATGCAATGACGTACAAAATTATTTTAACTAAAATGACATGCAACATGTAATTTAATATGTGAGCTATATGCCATGTGACATTTATTAAATGACCTAATCTAATGACGGCAATTTCTAATTAAATGAACCTAACAACAATCACTAAAGGACGTGCATTTTATGGACCTAATTCTATATGATGTGCACATGATTTTTATTCTAAAAATGCAATCTAACCTAGAAATTGCAACTAATTTATCCTAAGACAAATTTTATGAAATTTGAAATTTGAAAAAAATGATCCTAAACCATTGAAAAATATTCAAGGCGGGTGGTTTATTATCATGAATCTTGAAAGTTAAAGTACACCCACCAAATGTCAAGACTTGGCACGAGCGATGTACCTTTGGAACTCATATCAAATTTTGGCACTCTGAATTTATCTTAAAGCCAAATGTGTGTCTACTTCATGATGATGATTCGTGACCATGTGTTGACTCTTTCCATAATTTCATTAACTTTTTTTCTTTTCCCGCATGCAACAGATGGTCAATACTAAAAAGAAAAACATGCCATAATTGATAAATAGGTAAGACTCTGGGCAAGAGTTGCAACAAGTCAACTCCACTTGGTGAGAAGCATCGGAGTGAGAGAATACTATTTAGGCACCCCCACAACCTTCGCCAATACCAAGTTTGTCCCAGCCATAAAGGCTTCATCCTATCACTCTTTCCTTCCTCTGACTTTCCTCCTCCACTCACTCTCTCAAGTTCATCTCTTCATGGTTAAAGCAACCAGTAGCACTGATACGACACGCAACACGCAGTAAACATACGATCAACATTACCGATATGTATTTTATCAAAAAATAAAAAATCCCCGATACATTAGAACACATTGTATATTAAATATATATTTTTATAAATACATGATAAATTATCATTTTTATGATTAATGTATATCAAAATGATTATTTTAATCAAATTAATTTGATATAAATTCACAAATAAATAAATAATCAAAAACATTAATCCACTATTTGTTAATATCATTCATTATTTCAATTGACAAATTTAATTCCATTCCAATAGTCCATAAAACTTGGAGGAAAAGAAAAACAATTATTACTCTAAAACTCACATATTAGAACGTGTCGGAAGAAGAGAAAAAATAAATAAATTTATGGGCTGAATTTGGTCTCACGGGCAAACTTATAAGAGAAAAGAAGATTAGATTTTTCTTATTCCCTAATAAATTATTTTTATTTTTTACATATTTATATTTGTAGTTTGTTGAAAATTTTTAGAATTGGCCCCGTGTGTGTCAAAATTCCGAACTACGCATGTCTAAATTCAAGACTATGTGTTAAATAGTGTCGAGAGAGTTAATCATGTGTCAGATTTTCTTACACCCATGGTAATCGAGTATCGAAAAATGTTGGACACATGTTGGAATATCCGATCACACGACACAAAAAACCTCCGAAAAGTGTCAATGCTTCTTCAAAAGCAACCCAAAAACCTCCCTCCGAGTCCGCCGTCCATTCCATCCTAGGCCACCTCCACCACATGAAACTCTTCCTCCACCAAATACTTCTACTCTCTCTCTCTCCCAATCTTACGGCCCCATCTTCTCTCTCCATTTTCGCCTCCCGCCAAGTGGTCATCGTCTCGTCGGCCAAGAGTAGGCAGGGAGGACTGCTGCAGTAAGAACGGCATCGTCCTTTGCCAACAGCCCCTCACCGTCGCCGTGGGCACATTGGGTACGACAACACAGAACCTTGTCTTCGCCTCTACGGCGAACAATGGCGCATCTGCGCTTTTGCACCCTTGAGATCTTTTCCTCAGCCTGTCTCCAACTCCTTTCTGCCCATTCGGAGGGATGAGAAACCACTCTCGCTTAATCTCAACCTCATCATCCGCGACGACTTCACTAAGGTGGAGCTAAAACCAATGTTCTTGGAGATGACATTCAACATCGTTTGTAAGGATGCTGACTGGGAAGAATTATTTTGGGGAAGATGTGACCAATGTCGAGGAGGCAACTTGATAGCCGCGAGGTCATGTCTGAAATTATCGAGTATGTTTTCTGTGCGTATCCAGGGGACTACTTGAGTATTTTGAGGTTGGTATTTAGAAATTATGAGAAGAAAGTGTCTAGGTTGGAGCAAGAGATCGGACGAGCTGTTATAGAATTTGTTTGAAGAGCACAGAAATAGTCCCAAGAAAGCAGGTCGTGTGAAGAGAAGGGAAACCGTGCTATATCATTCATTTAAGTTGCAAAGAGAAGCTGACCGAATTTCACACGGATGAGATCATCAAAGACCTTATAATGGCACGTAGTGTTGGAAAATAATCCAAAAAATAAAACACAAACTGTTTGTTGCAATCAGAACATGAAAGTAAAGAATATGATAACAACTTTATAATATCATTCCTTTTACTAATCTTGGAGAAAGAAGAAAATAAGATATCACTGAAAAATAACATAAAATTGGAGGTGAGGTACGGATAACCGAATCTCCTTAAGAGCAATAGCTCCTGCAAAGGTGCTCCCGCAGATTCACGAACTATGCCTCCCAAGATACAACACCTCGAACCTGTTTGGATTAGCACTATGCAAACAAGATACATTCGAACCGTTCAATTGAACCAGCATACTCAGAAAAATCAGAAGAGTAAAGCCTTTTGGAATCGAGTCGGAAAAACCAAAACCAAAACCGTAATGAAGCTCTATGCTCTTATCTATTTATAGAGAATTTTAGTTCATGTACTAAAGAGATACATGAATTAAATAGACGCGTGTATCCACGAGATTCATAAATAAAGAGATACATGAATCCAAGAGATTCATGTATCCAATGATACATGAATTCAAGGGATTCATGAACTCAATAAATGCATGAACTGAAAGATACATAAATCTAGGAAATTCATGAATTCAATAGATACGTGAACATAAAACTATAGGAAATTCATGAATCCAAAAAGAGATACGTGAACAGAAAAAACGTATCTTAATTTATTGGCTTCCGTTGATCCATTAACCATAATTATAACCATAATTACAACATGTAGAAATTCGACAATTTTTTGCATCTCATCGTCATCATGGAATTCGACAATCTAAACTTGTTGTTTTTAATCCATAGAAAATGTTTTCAGCATATTGATTAGTTTTTCATCATTCAAATAATGAAAATGTCTGAGAACAATCTTTCAAATACATTTTTCTTTCAAACAAACTAATCTATATGAAAGTGTCATGTTTCGTGCACCACGAGGACATGCTCTATTGGTAAACTATGATAATATCAAGGGCATTTGGGTCACCACGCATTCTACGATTGGTGTCCCTGTTTTATATAAGATAAGCAACAGATTATGATAAGAAGAAAGCAAGTCCGTAGTTGTAAAAAAAAAAAAAAAAAAAGAGGGAAGTTTTTGCATTTTCACTTAATTCCATAAGCGGACTACGATAATGGACATCTCTCCTATTAAAGGCCCTATTGAGTGGTTGAACTTCCGAACACCTATATCATACTCCATAGCGTCATGAAATTGGTGCCCTTTCACATTCTTTCTTTCCTTTTTCTGTTTTGACGGGCTCCTGATTCTTCTGTCTAGATTACAAGACCAACACTGTATAAAGGCGAAAAAGGAATAATACTGTATTGGAAGATAATGCGCGTTTGTGTTTATATTTTTCAAGAACCCACTTCGTTTACTAAAAACATTGAGTTTTTCAGAGAAAAGAAAGGCGCCAACTTGATGAATGAAGCACATAAATAAATGTGCACATTTGACAGAAAATTATAGTGATGGGGAAAATACCGCTCGGGTAAAAGTCGGTGCCTTTTTATGCGATACTTGCAAATTTGGGCCAAAAATTATCTTTCGGGTGAAAAATTGGTGTCGTTCCATGCGAAAGTTAGGACCAGAGGTTGCCTTGGAGACTAGAAGCGGTAAATTTTTGCAAAAAAAAATCGAAAAAATATAAATTGGGAAGTAGTTGATACGATTATGATGTTAGAAAAATTATTTGTGGGTTGTTTCCAATGAAATTATTTGGAGCAAGAATTGATATTGAGAAGTTTAGTGGGAGGAATAACTTTTGGTTGTGGTGCATTAAGAGGTGCCATATTCATAACGCAGGGTTTGGCGAAAGCATTGAATGGGAAAATAAATTGTCAGAAACATGAAAGAGGCCGATAAGGTAGATAACGCGGACTTATCCAAATGACTTTAACCATTTTCGTACAAGTTTGTCGCCATAATACCATTTAAGTGTCTAAGACGTCCTTAGCAATGGATTATTTATTTTTTGGTACAAACACATAAGACAAGGACTGATAGCAATATCTTGGCTCCCGCTCAATGCTCAGCAATCCTCGCCATGATTCCGTGGCTTTGTACATGGCTTCCAATGGCAAAGCAGCTTAGACATATTCATTCCTTCTTCACTTGTTCTTTTTCCATTCAAAACACTGATCAACGATCCAAAGCCACATTGATCACCCGTTGGGCCATGTTTGCACCTGGACAGGCTCGCCTCCCAAGTCCAAATGACCATAGCTTGCATTGTCCATCATCTTCATTTTCAAATCTTTCGGGTCTGAAACTTTTCGGATCATCCCACAACTTCGGATCCCTGTGAATGCTCCATATATTGATGAATACTATGGTTTGACTAGGTACATCATAACCGCCTATGATGCAATCCTCTGATGACATGTGTGGAACTAGAAGTGGTGCCGGTGGTTTCAAACGTAGAGTTTCTAATACAATGTTTTGGAGAAAAGGAAGTTTTGCAATGTCCGTCTCCTCTATCAAGCGTTCTTGACCAATCACATTATCCAACTCCTCAATAGCTCTTTTTAAGGAATGCGGATGACTAATTAAAAGGGACATTGCCCTTGCCATTGTCGAAGCAGAAGTATCGGTGCCTGCTATAAGCATGACCTATAGAAGAATATAGAGCGAAAACAAATTGTCATTACATTGTTGAAATGGAAGAAATGATAAAGAGTAATAATTCAAAGATTAATATCAGAGAAATCTTACTGCAATCCATAAGTTATTAGATCGGGTATTATAAATGACTAAAATTAACAATTGTTTACAATTTAATATGTATATCCGCATAAAAGTGTGAGTAATAGGCCAGAACTTTTGTTTACTTCAAGAAGGAAATCCAGTTTTCTGTACGATGAGATTATTGTGTCCAAGGAACTTGAGAGAATTCAATTTTACTCGTACCTCATAACCATTTTCCTCTAATTTCATAAATATACTAACTTTCATTTTTGAGTGAGGCAATAGATAGAGAGACTTTTTATATTGCTATTCTGAATAGTTAACAGAAAACAAATATATCCATGATTTCAATCTCAACCTTTTCCTGGAAAAAATTCAAAGTTAAACTTATCAATTACTTAAGACGAATCATAATTATATGCTGAACTTAATGCAAAAGATGATTGACAACATAAGAGATCTATGAAATCGTTCAAATCTTAGGGTAGACTTGTTTTCTTACTTTTAACTATTTGAGATTGTAATATTTGGATCTATAGATATATCTACACAATGTTATGTGTTGGTTTTTACACACGCTCTTTACAACTCCTTTCTAATTTGAGAGCAGGAAACCTACACTTTCGTAAAACCTAAAACATTCGTCCATTGATATCTCTTTGATTATAATTATGTAAAGAACGAGTTAATTGATCACAACAAGAATTTACATCTTTTTAAACAGATGTTTAATGTCAGAATCAACTTGCAATATTCATTCTCAAGAAAACTATCACTGTCAATGAATGTACTCACGAGTTTCTAAGGTGTTCAATATTAGGACATGCTGTCTAAGAGAGAACAGATTCAGCAATCTAGATACCATATTGTCAAACTACTATGATGCGCAATCAAATACTTTTTTACGTATTTGTTTTGTTCTCTAAGGTTGGTAACGTTAAAATGTTGCACATTAAATGGAGTAGCCTAACAAAATCATCCATGTCAACGATTCCATAGTGAGGATGATGCAATAGATATAGGATTTTTTTGGATAATTTTCCGATTGATTTTCCATAGGACCATAATTAATTGTGTATTTTGTAAGACAATGGATGATCCAGTTTATATGTATGCAGTATTCCATGATGAGGATGCGAAAGATCGTCGAATTTCTACGTACCAATAGTAGCCCTTTGATGATCTCATCAGTGTAAAACTCAGGCTGCTTCTCTTGCAACAAAAGCAAATGATCCAGCACGGTCTCTACTCTCTCCACCACATATTTTTCTGCGACTATTTCTCTGTTCGTCAATCAGATTCTGAAACAACTCGTCCGATCTTTTGCGCAACCAAGCTACCCTCTTCTCATAATTCCTAAAGAACAACCTCAAGATACTCAAGTAATCCCCTGGATACGCACTAACAGTATATTCCACAATTTCAGACATGATCTCGCGAAACACCTTCGCCTCCTCGGTATCGGTCACATCTTCCCCATAATACCTCTTCCCAGTCAACATCCTCATAACGATGTTGAATGTCATCTCCAGAAGATCGGTTTTAGTTCCACCTTAGTGAAGTCGTCCCCAGATGCTGAGGCTCTTTTGTTTAGATTAAGCAGGAGTTGCTTGATTTCATCCCTCCGAATGGGCAGAAAGGAGTTGAGACGGGCCGAGGGAAAAGATCTCAAGAGTACAAACACGGCGGAGACTACGCCATTGTTCTCCGTACGAGGCAAAGACGACAATCGTGTTGTCATACCCAATGTACCTGCCGGCGACAGTAGAGGCGGTTGGCAAGCGTGATGTCGTTCTTAGTACAGCATTCTTCGGCTGCCTCGGCCGATGAGGCGACAACCATTCGGTGGTAGCGAAAGCGGAGAGAGAAGACGGGCCGTAAGATTGGGAGAGGGAGTGGAGGGTTCGGTGGAGAGGATGTTTCAGGAGGTGGAGGTGGCCCAGGATGGGGATGGAAGGTGGGCTGGGCGGACGGTTTTTCGGTTGCTTGAACCATGAAGAGAAGAGCTTGAGAGTGAGGAGTAGAGGACAGCAGAGGAAGGGCAGTGTAGAGCGATGAAGTTCCATGGTTGGGACAAGACTTTGTATTGGGGAAAGGCTGCGGTGTCCACGCTTCTTATATAGAAAATAGTTGCATGTTCCATGCTGGTATATATATATATATATATATCAATCGTCATGAACCATGAAGAAGAGACAGTTGACATTCGGCAAATTCGTGGTAGTAATTAGATCCCAAAGCGATTTTGAGCCAAAATTACCAAATATATATATAATCTCAAACATGAGGAGAGAAAGCTCATCAATCGTCATCAACCATAAAAGGAGACAGTTGACATTTAGCAAATTCATCGTTAGTAATTAGAATTTATCCCAAGCGATTTTGACCCAAAATTTCTCATGTTTAGTCAATGGGGAAAATATAAGATTATTATAGGAATTTAAATTTAGTTTGAAATATTTTAATAGTAGAATTTCTGTCGATTTTAAATTGCGGCAGTTCAGTCGGACTAGGTAAACTCATTCCATGCTCTTTGTAGTCCTAGATCTTCAGTGAAAATGCAATTAAATTTTAAGTTGAAGTTCAGCCCAAAATTTTCAATGTAATTAAGTCAACCTATATGTCATGATCCGCAACGTGACGTGACAAATGCCATCTTATTCCTTTGACTTTTTTTCTTTTCTAGTTTCTTTTATTTTCTTTGTTCTTTCTTTCCTTCTTTTTTTCATTGAGAGGTCCTTTTACTGTTGATCATCTTTAGCCTCTCAATTGCTCGCCTAAAGCTCCTCAGGTGCTCGTCCATCGCGCCGGCTACTAGCCAGAGCACGGAATGAGCTTACTTTAACTTTGGGAAAAAGTCAGGGCTTACTTCACCGGGGCACACACGATGGGCGACGGTGGTTCTTGCAGAGCTGGTTTCGTTTTGCTGACCGATGCCGCTTACGCCACTATTGATAGAAAAGTAGAGAGCCGTCACCACATTGATGGTCGCAGCCATGCAACGATCTCTTGACCCTCGCCTCAATGCATAAACACCCCTCACACAGGGCACCGACGCATGGAAGGCCGTATAAAATGCAACTTTTAGACAAATTCGGGGTCTAACATGCACCAAAAACAAGGATTACTTCAAGTTATCATCGATTTTTGCGGAATTTGTCATGTTCCCGTGCGTCATCGGATGGAGCGTGCTTATTAACAACCTGTCATTATCCCGTGATACGCCCCCATGAGTTCATGTCCCTGTATCATAAAAAGATAAAAATAAATTATGACAAGAAGGATGCAAAGTGTACGGTTAAAAAAAAGAAAAGGAAAAAAAGAAGATAAGACTTGCATTCTTTCTCTAGTTCAAGTCAAGGTACTCTAATAATGGACATCTAGCCTATAATTAAACATGTCAAACGGGTGGGTTGGAGTCCGTCATACAATCGTCCAACTAAATTGATCTATTAGCTCGATTTTAACCCATTTGTCAGCTAGGTAAATTTATTGACACATACCCAACCCAACTCTAATTCCATGCTAAAAATACTTTCCATATTTAACTAAAAATAGAAAAAATGATTTCTTTTTCATTTTTTAAAAAAAAACATATATTGTTAAAACACTCCCATAAAATTACAAAAATTAATGGATAAATTATATATATTTTTAATTGAAGCATTTATTTAATGAAAAAAATGTGGTATTTTTTAAAATAAGAATATTTTCCAGTGTTTGTTTAAACTTGAAAATAAATTAAAAAAATTCTACTTGGTATAGAAAATTTGATTTTCTATGCACTAATTTTAAGTACTTCTGTTTTATTTTATTTTTAAATATAATTTTCTTATTTTTTCTTGTTCTTTTTCTTCTTTCTCCTTCTTCACCTGTCAATGTGATTGGGTGAGGATTGCTTAGTTTACAGGTTGCTCATAAATGATATAACTTAAATTGACCCATTAACCTGTCATTGACCCATTTGTCACTAAGGTAAATTTATTGACACGTACCCAACTTGACTGACCATATTACTAAAATACCCATATTTAACTAATATAGAAAATTTTGTTCTTTTCATTTTTAAGAAAATTATATTGTTAAACACTCCCATAAAATTACAAAATTAATGGATAAATTTCATAATTTTTTTTTTAAAATTGAAGCTTCATGTATTTCACGAAAAAAATGATATTTCTAAATGATAATATTTTCCGGTGTTTGTGAAACTTTGAAAATAAATTAACAAAATTTTGCTTGGTATAGAAAATCCAATCTGATTTTCTGTTCACTAATTTAAGTACTTTTGTTTTTTTTTTTTTTAAATAGATTTTTTTTTCTTCTTTCTCCTTCTTCACCTGTCCCGGCCAACCTCGCCATAGGTCGATGAGGCTCGAGCCTGCCCATTCAATGAGCCAAGCCTCGGCGGTTTGGGAGGCTCCACCTCACTAAATCTAGCAAGGTCGAGCTCGCCTCGATGCCGATGATGCTTAGTCTCACTAGCGCCGAGGCTAGCAAGATCGCCTCACTAGATATGGTGAGATTGACCTCGCCTTAAGCTAGTGAGGCATTGGCCTCACTTGATTGACGAGCCTCCAGGCTCACCAAAGGTGGGATTGGGTGAGGACACAACCTTAACCTTCTCGGGAAGGGTCGGGCATCAGACTTAGTAGGGAAAAAAAAGTAAACAAAAGAAAAAGAATTAAAAATAAAATAAAATAAAAATTATTTAAAAAATCGAAAATTAAAAAAATGATAAAAACTGTTCAAAAAGAATGATATGTCCTTAATGTGTTGACTCAACTAATAACCTTTATAAGTTAAATGGGTTGTAAATGGGTTTAAAGAAAACCCATTTATCATTAGACTTACATACAACTCAAACTCATTAACAACCCAATCATTAAAACTTAACTACCCCATATATGACATATCTTATTGGATATGGGTTCAAATTGGTTTTCAACCTATTTGACACCTACTATAATTGGCACTTTTGAGTGGTTGACCTTCTGACCAAATAGAGTATGCACTCTAGCATCATCAAACCGGTGGGCATTCACCATGTTTTTATTTATGTTTTGACAAGCTTGTGTTATGTTTGGATTACATATAACTCTATAATCAGGGCCTGAATTCAAGGCAAAAGAAATAAAAAAGAGATACAGTGCCTAAAAAAATTTAAATTTATTATATGGATCGCAATTCAAGTTTGGACCTTCTAACTTAATTGATATAGCCATAAACTTTTTGACGATTTTCTTTTGTAATCCATCCAAAACAATTTAAAACGGAAATCCTAATGTGGCGGTTTAGTTAATAGTGGCTATTCTAACTGATGCGCAACTCCACTCGAAATATTTTTGTATTTTTTCCCTTTCTTTTATTTTTTTTTATTTTTTCTTTTCCTTTTTTTTTATAACTACAAATGGTCTCCTTCTTCATACTCCTCTTGTAGAACTCGACTAGCAAGCGCTCCGTAGTCGATGATCTCACGACATTGGCCCTCCTGTTGAAGAGGCTGACCCTAAACTCCTCTTTGGCAACAGAGGAAGGTGTCAAGGAGTTTTAAATCTAGGCGACAGAGAGCAAGTTGCCAGTGGTGACGGTGGAAAGGTCGAGGAGCGACCAACAATTTCCTTTAGGAAGGTCTTGAGCTAAAGCTCTTGGGCGTGGCCTCATGGTAGTGGGGCTGCATGGAGTGGGCGGCAACAGCCTAGTCGTGGTGGAGGCAGAAAATGGAACGGCTGACATGGGAGCCTAGTAATATAATGCGCGCGTCCTCTCACATGGAAGATTTCGCAAACTGCATTAAATCAAAACCGATTGAATTGAGCTTGGGTCGTGATTCCTAGAAGAAGAAACAACGATTTTGTGAGAATTGAGCCAATGTAATCAGGTGAGTTCATCCAAAATTAGGGCTAAAATAAAGTAGAGGGGAGAGACCCGAACCTCCTACCTACGATCATCGCCTTCTCCACTGCCTCCATTCTCGAGTCTATTGTCGCAATCAACCCTCCCTTCATCATTCATAGGCAAGGGCTGCGGCCTTCAGCAATAAAGTGAAAGCAAGCGAGGACACAACAACCAGTAAATTACGAGGGTCTCAAACCTGGGGCCCACACTATTGAATCATTAAAATAGAGTAAGCTCGCATATCCCAAATGCATACATGAATGTTTGAAATAGAGCTAGTGTGCCGTGCCATCAATACAGCAATGGTAGTGGTGGAGTGACAAAGGACAATAGTCATGTTCAAGTGGCAAAGCCAGTGCTAATGGCCATGATGGTGACATCTCAGATGCCAAACGGACTTAGGCCATTTGATTCAGCATTTGGAAGGGTTTTTAGGCTCTAGGGGTTTCACCAAATGCAAAGGTGTTTGGTCAATTTTTTTGGAGGACTTTTTGTAAATTGCAATTACATTTTCAAATGACTCGAGGGCCTTTCGCTCGAAAATAGTTCGGAGGTCCTACATCATGTGAGAGTTGCCCCTTCCCAAATTTCGGGGTGAGGGTCCTTGCTGCGTTAAGCAAGGGTGACCCTCACTCAACGTCGCAATGATAGTCCTCACTTGAGTCCAACTTCCCTTCGCCATGGCTGACAAAGGTAAGAGAGAAGAAGAAAGAAGGAAAAAAATTTTAAAAAGTAAAAGATGAAAATGCTCTATAGTTTAGGGGATAAGTGTGTCACACACATGCAAGTTTAGCGTTTTTGTATCACGAAGAAAAGTTTGGGATAAATGTGTCAAAATTTGCAAAGTTTAGGATTTTTGTGTCATAAAAAAAGTTTGGAGTAAATTTTTTATACTAAGAAAAGTTTGGGGTTTTCTATAGCTTTTTCCCAAAAAAAAAAAAAAAAAGACACAATTTCAAAGTCTTCTTAGCTTAGATATGATAATGAAAAAAAAAAAAAAAGAGTATAGTTTTCCAATTTTCAAATGGTCAAGTAAATGTGAAAAGATTAACAAATCATTCGTGTTGATAACATGTCTCAAATTTGAACTAGTAAATAAAACTCAAATCAAGTAAGTTTTTTGTTTGAGTAACTATTCCTCCCAACCTCCTTCAAAGTTGATCACACAAACTGATAGCATATCTTCAAGTGTTTGGATCGTCCTTTCCAATTGGCCATCTGTCTATGGATGATAAGTTGTGTGTTACACTAAAGCTTCTTTCCCATGATGGTTTGAAGACTCCTCCATATTAACTTATCATGCCGACAATTGCTTCAGGATCTCAACGGCGAGGTTTGAAGGGAGCTTGGGGTCATTGTTGACAGCGGTGAAGGAGGGACTCATGATGATCAGGCATGGGTTGAGAAGAAGAGCAAACCCAAAATGGAAATGATCTGTCCAAGTTGAGTTATGCAAGTGCGGGTGCTCTTCGTGCCTCCCGCGGGCTGCGGCAGGGACATGTACGGTACAAAAGAAAGACAAGTTGAAGGTTAATGATTGTTCCAATCCGTACGAACCTAGGTTGAGGTGACAGCTGGCCCCTACTGAAGATCCCCACAGCAATAAATGCAGTGTAATGAGTGTCCATGATAAGGTAACTTAACATTGGGCTTGCCCATGAATTCGAAAATGGAATCAATCCATCCGCATCAAATTCATCGCGCATGTCCTCACGGCAGGTCCAATTCGATTTCTTCTTGTATTATTCCGCACTATCGACGCCCAACGGCCATACGGTTCCAAAACTGCACTCATCCGCATGTCCATATATTTGATCACTATGAGGAAATTTGGAAAATAGAATTGTATGTACTTTGATGTGCACTTTGGCGATCTTTAGTATGACACTTGCAGGAGGTGAATAGGTATGAAATTTAGAAATTGATTGGAAAATGACCGAGTGTGGGTCTATAGTGCCAATAATAATTTGATGGGTTATATCTATAAAGTGGTGAGAAAGAAATTCGTATTACGTGTCTTAGAGACCAAGAAGGTCGTCCTGGAGAATGCACATGACTTATAGATTTAATATAAAGTAATGAGAAAGAGAGTTGTAATACATGGCTAGGACACCTAGAGTGTCGTCCTGGAGAATACATGTGACTCGTTGATTAAATAAATCACCTATGAATAGCACGTGGCTCGGTGATTAGTACGTCACCTTAGAGAATGCACGTGGCTCGGTGATTTGATATATCGCTTTTGAAAATACATGTGGCTTAGTAATTAAGTACGTCACCTTAGAGAATGCATGGGGCTTGGTGATTAGATATATCGCCTTAGAGAATGCACGTGGCTCGGTGACTAGATGTATACCGTAGGGGAAAATTAATAGTATGGATTAAAATGATCGGAAAATGGTCTGAATGACATATCGACTAGGTCGATTGGTCGATGATATCTGATTGAGTGATGTGATGTAATCGTGTATATTTGATATATATACTGACTTGCAGGAAGGAACTAAAGCCAAGGTAAGTCCTCGGACTCGTGTTATGCTTAGGCAACCTCTAGAGTGTATTAACTTCCTAATTGGGTCTTAGGGGGTAGAACTTGCTGAGATGTAGTCTTATCCCAGTTGTGGGACAACATTTCAGGTCCCTAAATGGCAGCACCTCCACCTCCTCACCCTCCCATGCACTTTGGTATACTCGAAGAAGTCACCTTCCTATTTTACCCCCACCAGGAAGGACTAAAGTACATTTTAGTTAAGTCGACTGTCTGGGTTGATGTGGGTAAAGATGCCTTGAGACCCCATGAGTATCAGTTGTGGTATCGCGAATATCATGATGGGCGAAGGGAAGGTCCCATGCTAGAGGGTGATGTACCTTTGTTCATTTTAGAAGAAGCATTTGGAGAAGGGACTGCGGATCCCGAGGACGAAGTGCTGATTGATACCAAAGATCCTAAGCTCGAAAGTGACCCCGACTCTCCTAAGCAATCAATAGTAAACTCCAGCTGGAGCATGTCAGAAGAAGAGGTTGAACAAGAAAAGGTATACCCAGAAGAGAATTAGGAGGAGGAGCCCGAGGAGGAGGAGCCTGAGGAGGAAGAACCTAAAGAGAAGAACCCTGATAAGGAATCGAAGGAGGAGTCCGAGGAGGATCCTGAGAATAATCCGGAGTATAACCCGGATGAAGACAAAGACCTCACCTTGTTATGCAAACCCCAAGTTGGGATCCGATGTGTGATAGGTTTGGCTTATTAATAGTATTGTAATATATACTATAATGTTTGCTTATATAAAAGTGTGGTGGTGGTTTTTTAGTTGTGAAAAATATAGCCCTACTTTTCTATTCCATTGTTTTATTGTGTGGGGATTATTTTATTTGCTTCCACATGTGTATTAAAATGAAAGGATCACTGATATGTCATAGGACGTCGCTATTAATCGACCAAGGTGAGGGATGAGTGCATGCCCGAGGATCGGGGCATGACAGTTGTTGACCGAAGCAGCGCTGCGCATCCTCCTCACTCCATGTAGCTCTCCACCGAACGCCGCAGCTCCCGTCTCTTTGTGCAGGATCCCACCAAAGCATCCCATTCGGTCATCACCAGCAACATCTCTCCACCGCCCCTCCTTCGATTCCTATTTGGCTGAACGTCTTCAGGAAGTCAAATCCAGCGAAGCCGAAGCCGTTACTTTGGCTGATTTGTGGACTGCCAGCAACGACGCCGCACGTCCCCTCCTCGTATGTGAGCCAAGCTGCCCAGCAGCACCAGAAATGAGCTAAATCAACACCGGTTTTTCAGTTAGGGTAGAAAGTTGCGTGGCCGATTTCAGGCCTATCCCGGCCCCTCAACGCCGCAGCTTTGGGGTTTATCGGCCGCCGTCGCGTCCCCATTGTTTTGATCCAAGCGAATCATTAATGGGGTGAGTTTTGCTCACTAATCCCTTATTAGTATGCTAATGATGCTTATGGGTTAATTAGATTCAATTAATTGCAATTAAGTTGATAGATTATATTAGAGTAATTAAATTAGAGACTTACTGATGCATGTGAGGCAATTGGTTAGCGTAGTTAGCAAGTAGACATGCTCTATTATTTATTGAATGAATCTTGAAAATTTTCCAGATCCGTCTCAGCTTTCAATTAGGCATTACGGGCCTAAATTGGATTTATTTCATTTATTTAATAATTTCCGTAATTATTTAATTATTTAATTATTTTTCGAAAATTAGTCTGGGATAGTCGACGACTGAAATTTTATGCTGATCATTGTGGTGTAGTCTGTATATTTATTTGAGTGTTGATTTGTGTTGAATCGAATTAATTATGATTTTAGGATTTTATTCCTAAATTATTCAATTTCAACAATTGGTTGGAAAATAACTGAGCGTCAATCTATAGCACCAGCAATATTTTTGTGGGCTATATAAAGTGGTGAGAAAGAAAGTTGTATTACGTGGCTCGAAGATCAAAAGTGTCGTCCTGGAGAATGCACGTGACTTGTGAATTATATACATCACCTTCGAAAGGCACGTGGGTCGGTGATTAGTACATCACCTTAGAGAATGCACATGGCTCGGTGATTAAGTACGTCACCTTAGAGAATGCACAAAGCTTGGTGACTAGATATGTCACCTTAGAGAATACACGTGGCTCGATGACTAAGTATGTCGCCTTAGAGAATGCACGTGACTCGGTGACTAGATATGTATTATCTTGGAGATTGCATAGTATAGATTAAAATGACCGGGGAATAGTCTGATTGACATGTAATCGACTAGGTCGATTGATCAATGCTTTGATCTAATGCTGTGAATTGATATGGTTCATATATATCTGATATTTACTGACTTGCAGGAAGAAACAGAGGCCAAGGTAAGTCCTCCGATCCGTGTTGTACTTAGACAGCCCTTATGGCATATTGGCTTCCTAATCGAGTCTTAGGTGGTAGAAACTCGCTAAGACATTGTCTCACTGGTTATTGTACAACCTTTTCAGGTCCCCAGATGGTAGTCATGAAGGACCGGCAGGCTTGGAGTCTGGGAAGGAGGAGATCGAAGAATCGACAACGTGTCCGATTAGTGGGTCATAGAACCATTACCTTATCTGGAGCCGATAGATTTTGTAAACAGCCTGCTGTTGTAAATAAACGAGTTTGTTTATAAAAACGTTTGGGTCGGTTTGAAAATTTGGTCCTGCTTTCCTATCTCATTGGGTTATTATCTAGGAATTATTTGTATGCTTCCGCATGCGTATTAAAATGAATAGGTCGGCATTGCATCATGAGATGTCGCTATTATATCGACCAAGCAGGGATGGGTATGTGTCTGAGGATCGGGGCGTGACAGGCTTCAAGGAGCTCTTCCTCCATTTTGTTTTTCTGTTAAAAGGCGATTGACGGAGAATTAAAGAGGGGGGATTTCTGGAGAAAAAAAGAGGAGAGAAAATGAGGATTCATTTGAATATATAGATACACAACGTGATTCACTCTCTCCCAGGTTAGATGGTTACACGAATTGCTAGAGGCAATGGCACATTCGAACAAAGAGAAGGAGAACCCATGAGTAACTAAAGATGATCACCTGTTTCCATCCGTCGACTGCCTTTATCCTCATTGATCACTAGTCCATCTTCACTGCCGCAATTATTGTTGTAAAAGTCTGTCTTGGTTGCTATTCTAGTCAGCAATGCCATCACCCACTGCCCGTGCTTGATGAAAAAATTTGAATTTGAAACACTCGCAACTCACACATCTTGAGGAAGTGAAGGAGACAAGATGGATTTTTTCATTTATTTCACCTTATCAGAAACGATTACAATACTTGCTTTTAAATAAGCTTGTTATATGACTATTACACTCAAATGACTCATAAATATATTTATTATTCAAATGAGATAAATCTTGGGAATTTACGAAACATTAACTCAACTTAGAAACACAAACAATCAAGACATAGAAATATGAATAGACTCTTTAAAACAACATTACAATAAAGACTCTTCTTTAACTCATGCATGTGTAGTGGAATTCGAATAGACACCAACATTAAACTTGCCCATCAATACAACATTATGAATTTGGTTTGATTTCTGACATTGCTAATGTGAACTTTGGAGCTACCCTCCTCTCCACTTCTATGGTGGTTTGAGCTCAAAGATTGTTGCATCATTACCGTTTTGAATCGCATCATCTTTGCCATTCAAACTGCGGACCTTATGTACATCTAACTTCATGGACTAGGATGTCAATCAATAAGATAGGTCCAACACTTTCGCTCTTTTGATTCTCCATAGTTTCGTGTGTATGATTTTGTAATAGATGGGCTCAACAAGCTCAAGCCTATCTCTCCCGAGCCCCGACCCATTTTAATTTTCTTCAGCAGATTAAGTGAGACGTCTCCGACAAACAAAACAAGGAAAAATAGAGGGAGCTCATCCTGGGCAGAAGAAGAAGAAGAAGCGGAAAAGAAGTAAAGAGGAAAAACTTTAGCGCCTAGCCAATTCAGACTCCACGATTAGCCAAATCAACTACAGGTTGCAACACTTGGTGAGTATTCAAGCCGATCATTCATCTAATTGGAGTAAATTTCTGATTTAGGGCACGAAATCAAACTTATGTGGACTCTAATGAACAATTGAGGAGCTATTAAGCTTAGATTTATATGGAAATGATTGATAAAGGCATTGTGGAGCTTTGGAGTTTGAAGAAATTCAATTCTGAAGTACAGTTTGATTGGAACAAAATTATGAAGTTTGCGTACAAGTTACACGTAATAGATAATACACATAAGGAAAAGGATGCATGTGTGCTTTGAATGAGGTCACCCGCGAACACATAGAAGTCATTTTGTTGATGATTAAATGTAGTTTAGTCTAGTCGTTTGTTAGAATTGTGTTACTCAGGTTTTCATATTGTTTTTCAATTAATTGATAAATATGCAAGTACAATAGTTTGAATAACCACCGTGGGTTGGTTTTTGGTTTTTTAGGTAAATGATAGTATTTCTTCTTTGAGTTTAAAAATTCATGTTTCAAAAATGAAATAAATTAGTTATGTTATGAGTTAAGAACAAGCATATTCCTTGCATAAATTGGATTAAGCATTTACTACCATTTGCGTATTAGATGTGCAAATGTTATATTTTGATTATAGCCTAAATTGATTACTTGCAAATGGGTTTACAAAGCCTTTTGGGAAAGACTCATGAGAAGTCTTTGATTATAAATATGGTTTGTGAATGGTTATATATTGATTTGTGAACTGGTTCACGAAATGAACTTTGAAATAGTTTGGGAATGTATTGTGATATATAAGATGTGATTTAATAGAGATTAATTAATGGACTTGACCATTGATATTTGAATTGTAATCGTGAAAAGTTATGAAATGGTTATTAAACCTGAGTTGTAAGATTGTATTTTATTTTACTTGTGGATTTCTAGAGATTGAGCTTGATGGATTATGCTTAGTGTCTTTATAAACCTATTGAGGTGTGTGTGGGTATGTGCAAACCAGTTTAGGATATTTTTGTGGACAAAGTCGCCAACTGATAATAGGTTGAGACCTAACTAAGGAGAGACTCTTGGTCACCTTTTCACGAGCATTATGCATGATCATGACTAGATACTTGAGCATGAGATTGGTCAATGGAATGGACTATTTATTGGCGGATGAAGCCAAATCTTTCTAGGGGCTTTTTTGTCTTTTCAATTAATTTTGCTTTTAGGTTAAAAGGTACACCTTTATATTAGTGATAGTTAGACATTAGCAGTTAGCCGTCAAGGGGTTGAAGAGGAAAATAGAGAGAAAAGAAAAAGTGAGAAGAAAAAGTGAATTTTTCTTTATGAGTGTACACAACCTTTTTGTGCCTTGATCTTGATTGAAAATTATCGCTATATTCCAAATTTCTTCATAGTGCATTCATAGAGTGCCTTGTGCGAAAACGTGGCCCAAGTTTGGATGAACTTCAATAACACATTTTCTAGTGTGTTCTTTTGACTCTACTCTTTATTATTATATTATGCTTGAGTGAATTGTTTATGAACGTTATTTTTCTGAAATTGACATGTTATTTCCTAACAACTAGTATCGTAGCCTGGGTTGGCTAATCGAGAACATAGAGGGTTTTTTTTGGCAACGTTTGAGTGAAAGCAAACAGCATGACAAAAGGTAAAAATTAGAATCAACAAGTTTGATGGGCAGGATTTTGGAGGTGGAAACTCCAAATTGAGAGCTATCTTTATTAGAAGGACCTCTATGCACCACTCGAGGGTTGGAAACCCAAGATCATGGAGGTGGATCTAGTAGCAAAATTGGGGTGGAAAATTGATCGAAAAGCATTAGGTGCAATTCATCTAAAGCATTAGGTTCAAGAAATTGGTTAATATGAAGTTATTTGTGGCATAACTTATCAATAGTTTCACATAAGTCATAGATTAGTTGGAATTCACAAGCATAATGAGGATATGAAGTTTCAAGCATTGTTATTTTTATGTTCCCTTCTAGAAAGTTATAATACCATAGTGCGAGGAATTTCATACATCATGAAGGATGATTTGACTTTAGATGGATGAAGAGATGCCAAAGAAAGTCTCAAGAGATAATTTTTTGGCATCTACATCATTGTCCCAAGGACCAATGTTATTCGCAATCATGCATCCACATCATGATGCAGTAATTCCACAATTCAATTTAAAAACACGTTGACGTTAGTACAATCCAGGGACTCAACCGTCAATTGAATAAATCCTTAGTCATTTCTTATCCTCGAGAGTAATATAAACTCACTAGTGCTGATATTAGATGAACTGTATATTCCAGGCCCTAAATTAGCCTTAAAAGGGTTCTGCACACCTTAAGAAATGGCATTTGTTATCTAGGTAAACAGGTTTAAAAAATTACAAAACTTTAATATAAGGTAGACAAGACCTAGAGGGATATTTTTTAGCGAAGGACCCAAAGTTCGATTCAGCTCATGTAGTTCTAAATAACTTTCATGAAGGACGCATGTTATGATTCTTTGACAAAAAATTTGTGGAAAATGGAAAGCAAAAAGAGGCTGGTTCAGCAACCTCGAAAATAGATTTCTAATCCTGTAGTTTTCAAATGTGTTTTTGTCGTATGAAGTCCTAAAATTTGGATATTAAAGTATATTGTAGAATGGCCAAGAATGGACAATTTTCATGAAGAATGCCCTTGAAATACACATCATATAAGTCAATACAAAATTAGCAAAAGTTCAAGGTTGGGCTAAATCGAATCTATCCTCAATCCCAACATGTGGCATCCTAGAATTTCATGACAACCTCTAGATGTGCTATGAGCCATGGATAGGTGATGGAAGTACCATCAACTTATGTTGTAGCCATTTGATCCATGATTTGCAATAAGTTTAAGGCCAAGCTTGTAATGGATAATTATTTGATGGAAAAAATCCATTCTTAGCTATGTGTTTTATAAGTTGGAAGTTATTAATTTATGTTGCAAGCTTATGGTTTTATGAATTTCAATTAGGTATTTTATAAGTGGGATTTAGAGTAGATTATTAAAAGAGGAAGTGGGCCAAAATTCTTAGGCCAAGACTAGCCCGCAAGACCCCACCATTCGGCCATGTAGGCTTGGCCTGTGAAGCCCAAAAGGAAAGGAGCTGACGTCGACCAAGGGAAGAGAGGAATAAAGGGAGAGGCCCGGCCCAAAGGAAGGCCCATCAACTTGCATGCAAATCCCCAAGTGGCAAGAGAAGCTTGCTAAGTGTTTTTCCCTTAGAGCCAAGTGGCATTAGCTATGCAAAATCAAATGATTGCAAATCATTGAGGGGAAAGGAAAGAGGAGGGGCGGATTGGAAGAGGGGGTTATCGTCCGAGAGAGAGTGAGAGAGAGAGAGAGAGAGAGAGAGAGAGACGTCGTGCGAGAGGAAGAGAGGAAGAGAGAAAGAGAGGAAGGAAGAGGGAGGCCGTTCGTTGCCATGCACGCCGCCGAGTCGTTGCCGTCGAGCTGCCTTGCCCCACCATGTGTTTACTTTGTTTTTGCTTGGATTAGAGGTAAGTAGAGTCCATTGATCTACCCTTTGCTTGCTGTGTTTGTGTGTGATGAATGGTGAATTTCGGATGTGATTGAGGTGAGAAATTTCGAAGTTATAGGAGTTGTGTTCTAGCCTAGTATTCTGTTTCTGGAAAAACAGTCCAACCTTTGGTGATTTCGTGAGTTGCATGCGATGTTCTAGTTGAAATCTGACTTCTACTTCTTGCTGAACGTTGTAGAGGATTTCTTGATGATTAACATACTAAAAATTGAGAGGAAACGAACAAGTATAAGTCGGTGAAACCATTTTTCTTTGAAGAAGCTAGATCTGGAAACTGTTATGTTGATCTGTTGTGATTCCGTGGATTTTGTGTAATCATCCAGTCCGAATTTGATCTCATTTTCTTTGATAAGAGTTATAGAAAACGTCTTGAGGAGTAACATACTAACATTTGAGAATGAACGGACAAGTTTTGGTCAGTGAATTGATTTTCTTGGAAATGGTTAGATCTGGAAATCGTCACTGAGGATTATGAAAAGTATGATGACTATAGCTTTTGATCTATCACGAATCTAACTTTTATTTCTTCACGAAAATTTTACCTCTAGATCTCAGCTATAACATATTAAAATCTCAGAATTTTCGGAGTTCACCTAAGGACTTAATCAAAATTATTTGCGAAACTGTGCAAAAGTGGTACTGGAAATTCTGTTGTTGTGATGTATCGACTTATGTGATTGATGTGGAACTTTCTTGACATAGTGTTCCTCATGAAATATATTCCTATGGATCTTGTTTACATCGTGTTAAATTTTCAGAATTTATTGAGATCTTTTACTCATTTTTCCAGAATTTTTATTAAAGAAGTGCATTCTGCTTTATCCGAAATTTGCTGTATTTTCAAGAATAAATGGACTGCTCTACGAAATATGATGTCTTGAGTGGTTATATATGCTGCATATATGGTGATGCTTGGCATATCATGTGACATCAAAAGATGGTTTAGACCTTTGATATTGTTGCATCAAATGACATGATGAAAATGAGACATATATTAGATTATATATTGTGATAATAACGAGACCGTCGAAGGTGTGAGCCAATGATGCCTCAGGAGTTTCGAGATGCCCGGAGGTTTGTGCCGGAAGCCTTGGAGGTCTGTGTTGGGGGGAATTCCTCGTGATGCTAGTTGGGATGCGAGATGCCGAGAGGTTTGTGCCGGATGCCCGGAGGTTTGTGCCGGAGGCTCCTCGCGACGCCAGGTTGGGTGCAAGCGATAAATTGAGGGATGCAAACATTGGTCCCTGGAAGAAAAACAATGAGATCCTTGTGAAAGATAAATATTGAAATTGAATCATGTGCATGGGTATATGCATATGGCATGATGCATGATTTGCTTATGAAAGTGAATTGATGTTATTTGACATTGAGAATGCGATCATGAAGGCTTGAATGGATCTCATGGGGATGTATACATGATAGCATGGATGATATGAATCATGGTGATATATGCACGATGACATGGTGATATATGCATGACTGCATGGTGTTATATGCACGACTACATGGTGATGTATGCTTGATAGCATGGATGATATGTGCTTTACTCATGATATCTTGATTGTCTTGCCTGATGCATTGTGTAGTTTGATGGATCTTTACTATTAAGTGGTTGTACTCACCCCTTTGGGGACCAATATTTCAGATTGAGCTATGCCTCTAGCACCTGTCACGCGTGGTACGATTTATGGATTACCGTATGATGTCAAGGTTGAGTGCACGGAGCACCCCTGCTTCAGTGTTCATGGTTTGGTGTTTATCCGCCTCCGTGTTTTGGTTAGGCACGACGTGTGCTTGCCTGATGGCCTTGTAGTACAAGAGTTTTTGTCTATCCATCTTTGCCAAGATGGGAGGATGATGGGGATGCTACCACCACCATTGGTCGATGCACCAGGATGGGTGTGATAGGAGCATGTGACTGGTGGAGGTTGCCACTTTTTGGGATGGCCAACACTAGCTGATGGAGATATGTACATGTTTGATGTATAGTCAGGTTCTTTTTTAGTTTAGCCGAGCTTAGTTATAGTCTTGGCCCTTTTGTCATACCAACTTGTGAAATCCATCTTAGTATGTAAATAAAAGTGATCCGGCCCTAAGATGCATATATATATATATATATATGAAATTTTGAAGTTGGTGTGTATTGCATTGTATTGTTTGGTTGTGTATGGGTTAAGGAGATGATAAGTATGCTTCTGTTATATGATCTGCGACGGGACCGATTGAGATGGTACGAACCCCAAAGATTTATGGACTCACTACAATTGAAATGGTATCAGAGTGACATGTTATTAGGTCAAGTGATAGGTGAGCAAGCTGTGGCTACCCTAGCGGATCAGGGGCCGCGTCGAGGGGTGCCACACAGCATTAATTTCACCCATAAATCAACTACCAGCCCCTATACATGGTAAATATAAACCGTCCATGTTCCTACGACCTAACCACAAGCTCGATTGCTTCGAACTTGACAATGTAGCTAGGTAACGTAATTGAAACTTTTGATAAAGTGAGGATCTAAACAACATTCATGAATTTCTAGGAAACCATCCTCAACACACGTAATCGGTTGACATAGGATAGAACGGGAGATATCTACTTGCCTTGGGTCCTTGTGGATTGTGGTGGCGGTTTGGCAGGACGATGGGGTAGTTGATGGTGGTGACGTGCATGGTTGCTATGGAAAGGGAAGCTGCTAGTGGTCACAAGTTGCAGTGGTGCATTGGACAAAAGCTTGGGGGAGAGAGCATGACCGTGAACTGAGGAGGGGGGTCTTCGCTAGCTTCTAGCTTGCTAGCATAGACATGCAGAGGGCAACTAAAGATGAGTGTGAGGTGAACTAGGGTGTCACAGTAGAAGAGAAAGAGGGAGGGGGCATGTAATGTCTGAAGAGGGATTAAGGAAGCAGCTTCTGCTCCGAGCGAGGATGGGTAGAGTTTTTGTTATACTCTGTTTCTGCCTTTTCGCTTATGTTCTGGAGTTGGGCAGCATCGTTGCTCGAGTTAGTCATCGTGATTGACTTGAGCGGCATTGCTGCTGGTGGCAAGTGGAAGAAGGGCCAACCGGTCGGGCGTGTCTTGTAGGGATGCGGCCAGGTGGTAACATGCAGAGGTGACGAGTTTGCGAGCTGGCGTGGCATTGTCGTGGCGGTGCGGTGGTGGTTTGCTAGTGCCGGAAACTACTAACGTGAGGCATGATGGATCCGATGTTGAAATTCAATAGTGGGCTTGGCAATTACGAGGTGACGGTAAGACCTGGTGGCTTGTTTTAATGGCGGTTTAAGACACGGCACTAAGTGAGGGAGTGGTGGTGGCACGTTGCGACAATGTCAACTTGACAGACTGAGACGTCTTGATGGTTCCGAAGGCGAGCTTACTTGCGCCGCATGATTTGTCAAGTATTCAAGGCTTGTTATTTTGTCAAGCGAAATTTGGATGCCACACTCCCCATCCTTATGACTATGCATCACCATAAAATTGACAATTCTTTTATGCAAGTTCCAATTTTTATCAAAAAAATGTGCAGTGAGGCACAAATAATTCAGGTTTTGAATGGAACTTCATATATCAGTCGTGAGTATGATCCTAAATTCAAGAAAAAATATCATCTTAAACAGGAAACTTGACCAAGGAGGTATGGTAGCAACCTTTGGATGTGAAGAGTGGGAGATAACCTTAGAGACAAGAGTCGTTGCATAGGGAAATCATACAAGTATACTTTACCTTCTCCAAGGAGACAATATTAGTAATATGGTTGTAAATACAATTGTTATAGGTAATTTGTCTACTTTTTGGCATTATCGTTTGGGACATCATGATGAAGTGTGTAAAGCAATTAAATTCAAGGAAATTACTTCTAGGTTTGCCAAAAGTTGAGTTGGATTTCTATGAGAATTGCATTTATAAAAAAAAAAAAAAAAAAAGACGGCAGTTTGTTTTCAATTGAATGGGTGACAAAATAAAGGTCGAAAGTTAGAGTTAGTTCTTGCTAATGTGTGGGGCAAACACAACAACTCTCTTAGGGTGGTAAGAAATATTTTGTAATCTACATTGATGATGCAATAAGGAAGACCTGGGTCTATGCTCTCAAAGGAAATTCAGAAGTATTCGAGATGTTCAAAATATGGAAGACCACGATAGAAAAAGAGATAGTTTATCCAATCAAAGCTCTGAAGTTTGATAATAGTGGTAAATACATGAGCAAGGAATTTGCAGAATACTTGAGCCAAGAAGGCATACAGCGTTTGAAGACTGTTCCTAGAACCCCTCAAGAAAATGATGTAGCTAATAGGATAAACAGAACCCTTCTATAAAGTGTGAGATGCATGAGGCTACACATGCATTTCTTGCTACACTTATAAGCTATTACAATTAATGCGGCCGTTTACATTATCAACCATAGTCCATCTAGTGCGTTGGATGGAGAAATACTGCAAGTGCAGTGGTCAAGTAAAAAAGTTAATTATTCATATCTACTAATATCTTGTTGCATTGCATATGATCTTATTAATACAAAAGATAGAGTAAGAAGCTTGATCCTAAGTCCTAGAAGTACGTCTTTATTAGATATGGTGATGATGAGTATGGCTATAGGCTTAGGGATTATGAGAATTACAAAGTCATCCGCTGACTGAATGTGGTATTCCACGAAAAAAAAAAAAAAAACATACAAAGATCGTTAGATAGAGCATGAGAAGGCAGTAGAACTAGAATATTTTGAGCTGGACACAATGTACATGAAGATGATTCCAGCAAATTAGAGTGCAGTTGAGGGAGAGGTTAAATATGAGCCTATTATCAATAAGGAGATAGTTTAAGAGGAACACAATGACTTGGAGTAGATTAACAACCTTGAAGAACTTGTCTTGAGGAAGTCTACACGTGTGAGAAAGTCAAAGGTAATTTTGATCCACTAGCAAATATTATTATGAGCCATGTTTTATATATAGATTCAGGAGAGTGGGAGACTTTTGACAAGGCAAAGAAAAAGACATCACACATGCAATGGGAGCATGCTATGAAAGACAAGGTGGGCTTGTTACTTCAGAACAAAACTTGGGAGTTGACCAAGTTGCCTAAAAGTAAAAAGGCCTTATTAAACAATTGATATTAAACAAGTGAGTGTATAGGATTAAAAATGAAGCAAGTGGTGATATTAGATACAAGGCGAGACATGTGGTCAAGAGCTTTTCTAAAAAAGAATGGATTGACTACACCAAGATATTTTCACCAATAGTTAAAATGACATCAATTAGAGTTCTACTGAGTATAGTTGTAGTGGAGGATCTTCATCTTGAGCAATTAGACGTAAAAATGGCGTTTTTACATGGTGACCTAGATGTAGACTTATATGTCTCAATCTAATGGTCTTGAAGTCAAAGATAATAAGCACATGGTATGTCGCTTGAAGAAAAGCTTGTTTAGCTTGAAACAAGCTCCACAACAATGGTATTTAATAGATGGTTTTATGGAAGAAAACGGATTTGCTCATTGTGAGGTTGATCATAGTGTGTATTTTCGCAAATAGGACGATGGTGATATTTTGTATCTCTCTTTATATGTAAATGACATGTTAATTTTCAATTGATGGTCCATGAACTTTTGGTACTTATTCGATATAGTTCCTAAACTATATAAAAATGTTCAATGTAACTATCAATAAAAATTCTATATGATACACAAATTATGTAATTTGTGTATTTGGTTGTAATTATCTTGTGGTGAAAGGAAAAGTTACTCCCCTGTACACAACGTTTATGTCACATTCACATGTAATGAGCGATTCGAAATGTCTGCATTCGTCAATTGCTTATGACATTGCAAGACTGAGCAAGTGAGACACCTTGCAATTAGAAAGAACACGTATGCCTTGGATTGATTAAATCATAGGGACCGAATGGACGGGAAGAAAACACACAAGGAACATAAGATTTTAATTCAATAGGACAAACAACAACAATTGACAGTGCTGATGAGGCACGTTAACGATACTCATAGAAGAAGAACAAGAAGAATCAAAGGAGGTTAAGATGGTGAGGGGTCAATGGCCTGAAGACGGTGGGAGCGTGGGACCTAATGAGGGCCACTTGAGACTTGGGGAGGTGAAGGTAGACCACCCCATCCCCGTTGGAGAGCGGGCTAGGCATGGGCATAACGTACCCAGCTTTGCCTCCCCATGGGAAGTGGTAGGACCCCAGCACTGGCTTCCCCCACCCGAAGTCCATCTCGGTCATCGAGAACCTTTGTCCGGATGACACCACGAGCGCCATTGAGCCTTCCTCATCCTCCTTGCCGTCGGGCTTGCAGAATATCCTTGCCAATGCTGGCACTGGCCGGTGTTCTTCCACCCAATCTATCAGGTCCAGAAAGTGCTCCTTCATTGATGTCCTCTCCACAAACTCATGCACCACATCCGCCACCCAGCTCAGTGGCCTCTCCACCACCTCCCTTGCCTTCTTCTCTCCGAATGGCACCGACAGCACTTTCCCAAAGTAGGATGACATGGGTGTGGGTTTGTCTTCCTCGCCCTAACTCATCAACCTACACCTGCCATCCACCACGATCCCCATCCTTGACATTGTCTTGCTGTCATCATTATCAACAACTGAGGAGGATTCAGCCACCATCTTCCAAAGGAAAGCGTTGAACGATTCCAACTTAGTCTTCTTGCTTCCATTGGAGTAGGCACTCTAATACAACTCACTCAGCTTGGCAGCAGTCACATAGTACAAGTGGCTTAATAGGCGGTCATTGTCCCTCAATGTCACCGTCTCGCTTTCCTCATCCACCTACAGCTTGTGTTCGGGAGGTGGGTACAATGCGGAGACTGAGATGTACATGTGGTCTAGAGAGGGGTCAAAGTAGAGCGGATGCCTTGGGTTGAGAAGAGAGCGACGGAAGGAAGGAGGGAGGGAAATGGGTGCAGTGGAGCGAGCTGTTTCTGCCCAAAACACCATGAACATATTGATCGCGTAGGCATCAGCTATCCAATGGTCAAATGTACATGCCACCACTATTCCTCCACACTTTAGCTTCGTCGCCTAAGTGTTTTCCATCAAATAAAGAACTTATGTCTCAATGGATAGAACCAATCCTAACGCAGAAACTGTATAAAAAACTTATTCCTTGGTGAGATTTAAGATTAGTTCTACACGCTCTAGACATACCTTTGGCAGCTTATGCCGAGAAGTTATCAAAGGACATATTGACCATATAGAAAAATGTTATTTCAATAAATAATTATATATGTCTGAACATGGATACGCATGATTAACATAGAGACTGCAAAAAAGGTGATATCCATTATCCAATTACTGCATACGAGACTTACTAAAGAGAGGAGAGATTATTTAAGAGTCTTAGGATGTATTTGGTGACCATTCTATTTCCAGAAACAATTTACACTCAAAAATAGTTTTTTCTGATTCTACTCCCTAAACAAGTTTCTAAGTATTCAAATGTGTTTGATAATTATACAAAATTTTTATTCCCAAAATAGAAAAAGAACATGAATGCGTTTTGTACAATTCTCATTTTTTTTTTTATGAAGTAAAATTTCTTGGGAATAATTTTAATAATTTTGTGAGATTTTTCTTTTCTTTTTTCTTCTTCCTCCTCTAGCTAATCTAGGCCTTGGCAATGGTTAGTAACCAACCAAAGATGAGAGCTAGCGACCTTGTTAGCCCCCGGGGAGGTTGGCCTCACCTAGCTACCAGCAAGGCTCAACCTCACCCAATCAAGGCAAGGCCAACCTTGTTGAGGGCCAGGGAGGTCATTGGGCCTCATCTCTGATTGGTCATTAGCTAGTCACCACCATTGCCGAGCCCTACAACTAGTTAGAGGAGGAAGAAGAAGAAAAGAAAAGAAAAAAATGATTTGGTTTTAGAAATTGTTTCCGAAAACAAAAAATTATTTTTTTTCAATTTCTTATTTCTATTCCAAATCTATTCCATGGTCACCAATTTATTCTCGTGAATAGAAAAATTAGCTAATGTTATCAAATGAATTTATTTTTTTATATTTTTTTTGAGAAATTAAGAATAAAAATAATCAAGGGTTGACTGGTCATCTAATAAGACCTTAACATGTTTCCCATGAAGTCAAGGGTAAAAGAGAGATACCACCTCTACCACATATATTTGAATTCTTTTGTGCTTGAGGGCACTGGGAACCCACGCCATGCCATTACGGTCTCAATAAATTAATGATTGCTTCTAAGGTCCAGCTTTGCAGAGAAAATATTCAGTGGTTAGCAATTACCACGTCATCGTCCTACGTGGCGCGCACGAGCCTAGGTGGCTCCACTGAAATGTCGACACGTGTTCACTAACTTGGATTGCTGGAAAATGAAAAAGTCTAAAATGTGAGCCTTTCTTTTTCTCTCTCTTCTGTCAGCCGACTGAAAAAGGACTGAGGTAATTAATGCTCAAATTTGAGTTGCCGCTAAAAACTCTCTCTCCTCTTTTCAATTTTCAAGCTTTTTGGCCTTCTCGAAGAAGAGAAACGATGAAGCTTCTCTCCCTTTTCTCTTGCACGCTCCTCCGCCTCCGCCTCCGCCTCCGCCTTCCCCTTCCCCAAAGCCGCCTTTGGTCACTACTGCTGCTTGGGTCTACCTTTGGCACGTTGCCTCCCCCAAGAGCCCTGCTCAGTCGCAGCTGCTGGGTCCTGAACCCCCTTCGCCTCCGCCATTGCCTCCGGAGCCTCATCGCGCCGATCTTTTGGGAACCCTATCGACGTTTACTATGGCCGCACCATCTCTCTTAGCCTCGGAAACTTCTGGGCCTCCGTCCGATTGCGTCCCTCCGACGAGCTCGTCATCGTGCCTCACCCCATCCATGATCTCGTCATCTGGGAACATTTCGGATACCCGCAGCTGACAGTGTCGTTTGGGTGTTCTTTTTCCCCAACCGAGCTACAAAAAACCTTGGAACATCGTGGTCGGGGAGGATTATCCGAAATCAAAGACTCGTCTTCGCCGAGTTCACTGCACTCAGAGTCCCTGTAATATTTGGATAGAAGAAAATGTCGACCACGTACGTATTGGAGCCGCCGACGAAGGGGAAGGTTTGTCTCCATGTTTGTGTGATCTGAGTTTTTGTTTGATTCTTCTGGAATGGCACTGAGAAGTTGTGGACTCCTATTTTACTGTGATTGCGTCATGAATCTAGCTGCTTTTTACTTTTTCGCGATCTGGTTTTGATTCGATTCTCTTCCTCTTGCTTTACTTTTGGACATGTGGTTGGAAGTTGCGCTCTGATGAGTTTATGATTAATGCGAAAGCAACGTTAAGATGAGCGATCAGGCTCCTTCTGCATTCGATTCCAACCTCCAATTTGTGTTTCTGCATCTTCACTTCGCGGAAATGGCTACCAAGGCTAAACCAATTGCTCCCGTCCCTGCAAAAATTAAGATGAGTGAATTGTGAATGGGGTCGAGATTGCTTATTCAATGCTCAAGAATGGATGGTGGAGTAGCTTCTTAGGGATTGAGTTTGTGTTCTATGGAGTTTTAAACATATCTTCAGTTTGAAGTGCACTCGCATTGAAAAGATGGTTAGATCTTTCATTTGGTTTGTGTTAAAAATAGATTTTGTTGTGAGAAGAAGAAATACCCAATTATTTTGTCAGTTTGGCCTTTTGGCAACGAAAATATTGAAGGAGGGTGAAGTCATGTAGAATCGAATTGTTGTGAACTGTTGTATGAACAGTAATTAAGCTTAATTTGCTTTGAGTGAAGTCCTTGATCTTAAGATTATGCGTGTACTATTATCATGCTCTTCAACATCGTTTAATTTCTGTATTCAAAGGAATTTGGTTTTCAAATTCATAACCTTGTCTATACTTCTTGATGGTCAGATGAGCTAATGTCTTGACCGTGCGCATTAATGGTTGAAGCTAGCTAGATTTGTGTATTTAAGTTGGATGATCTTGTCAATATATTTGTCAATAAGCTGGTCGAACCTGCTGTCTACTCGCAGTTAGGCATTTCAATGTAAAATACCTTGTCCACTTTGTTATTGTTCAAATGAGGTGGTTGCTTAGCTGGTGGATAAAATTGTATTGGTAATGGTTGTGGTAATGTATGTGATTGTGTCCAATAAATTACGTGGTCTGCATAAGCTGCCTTGTTCTTTTTTACCCTGATTTCTGCTGTCTACTTGTAGTTCAAGGTGGCGATCCTACTCGCTCCAGCACACGTCCCCTCTCTCGCTATTGAAATTGAATTGCAGGGATTTCAAGCAAATAGAGGGTTTTGTTGATAGTTTTTGTTGCTGGTGATGGCTGATGTGTTATTGCCGTTCTGTTGCATTAGTTCATGTGACACTAGAGCTTGCATTAGTTCTTGCTTTAATTTAGTGTATTCTTTCTTTTTTTGGGGTAAGGGAAGAACAAAAGATTGACTTTGGCTGGGTTTTGCACAAATAAAAGAGACATTGTGCTCCAAGGATGGTTCTCTGAAAAGGAAATTATGAATATAGAAACGTGTCATTTACAATTTCTTCAATGTAGGTTAGGTCCTGTTGTTTGTTCTATGTTCCCGCTTTTGCTTTCTCTGTGCCATAAATGTTGTGAGCTAGTGATAAGGTTACATATTGTTTACTTTCTTGTGACAACATATGGCAAGTGCAAATCTTCTTTCTCACATTGAGATGTAATTAATCATTGTTTTTAGATAACTGGAGTGTGAAGGCAACCCAAAGAAAGACCACGGAAACTGGTAGGATGGGGTATCTCTACAATGTCCCTTGCAAGTTCGGGACTGGTTTCAGAGAAGGTAATGAGCTTTGCTCTTATTTGATTGTCTATGGAGATAATGTTATCTTTTGCACTTGGAGATGGAATTTTTTTGGCTTTTTTGCTGATTTATGGAGCTGATGATGATGTAGGTAATGAAGCCATGTGAAGGAAGCACGTAGCACCGGCTTCTGCTTAATTGTTATGATAGTTTTGGGACATAATCATGTAAATTTGAAAAATTTACTTATCTAGACGCAGGGAACTTTTGGCATATACAGTTGCCCTTTAATATACTTTGTTTTAATTATTGTGGCATTATTTGCAATTTTGAATGAGCAAAGATTAAGCTTACCATTGTTTTAGAACTGTTTAGTGATGTGGTAGTCGGCCATTAATGCTCTTGCAATGCCTACTTGTCCTTAGTTATAACTTTCATCTCTCTTGATTGGAGCAAGTTGTTGAGTCCTATTATGGCGATCTTGACTGTGAGAGTGTGCCCCTTCTCAACCTGTATCATTGTATCATCTCACGATATCTTTGGTACGCAGCGAGATGGTCATTCGGAGGCAAAAGTTTATGCTGTTCCCTTTAACATTTAGATTATGCCCAACTTAAATCTTTTGAAAAATCAAAAGACGGACAATGACATGCACCATGCAAGTCACAATCTATTAAAAGGTTGAGACTTTTATGCAAAAGATATAACAAAATCAAATTCGACCTTGTTGAGATTAAAACAGAAGCCATGGACTTAATTTTACCTATACACAATCAACATTTCTAAACTTTTCTCAGTGAAATAGGGTGGCTTCGAAATGATAAATAGATGAAAAGAGACGGACCCTTTCCTTCGAAGAAATGCATCTGTTTTCAAGTTAGAGAAAGAACAAGAAAATTGTCAAGACCTGCAATTGCACCTCAACTTTTTGCCAATGAATTACCGTTGCACGCCGATAGAGGGTTGTAGGGGCGCTAAACTAATAATTTCATAGGCATCACCCAGGGTTGAGCTTTGGTATGGTATCTACCACTAAAAGTTGACTGGGAGATTACTAGAAATTCATCCCAGTTGAAAGGAAATGATGGCGGTCCTTTGAAGCAAACCTGGCAATATCCCCGTCTCCTTACAACAAGACGAAGCCAAATCTTGGCTTTTGTCACCGGGCTTAGCAAGGTAAACGAATTTCAAATCGTAGGCATATAACATAGAGAAAGCCTTTTTCCTTAAATGTATTGCCTTTTCAATATCATGCACACGCTATATTTTCTTCTCAATACCAAGTACAAAGATAAAGACCAATTCAAAGTTAATTCCACTTTCTCAATGAAGCTGATTGATCTCCCCATAAATGCTTCAGAAGACCTATTCCATGAAGCTAACCGACAAGCTTCTCCCCCTTCAGTAAAAGGTCCATGTTTACGTTCGGACCAAGATTGTTTGTCCACTTTAGCCGGCAACTCTTGCCGCAATGAAGAAGACCTAACTGCAATTAGACAGCAGAAATCTGGGTAAAAAAGAACAAGGCAGTTTATGTAAACCACATAATAGAGGCAACTAAATCTTGGTGGACATAATCACCACACCCATCACCATACATTATCCATCAGCTAAAGCAACACCTCATTTGAACAAGAACAAAGTGGAAAGTGTATTTTACATTGAAATGCCTAGCTGCAAGCAGACAGCAAGCATAACTAGCTTATTGTGCTTCCTCAGTACTATAAGCAAAGAGCCAATAAAATTTAATTAAGCAGGAGAAATATATTGACAAGATCATCCAACTTAAATACACAAATCTAGCTAGCTTCAACCATTAATGCCCATAGTCAAGACATTAGCTCATTCGACCATCAGGAGGTACAAACAAGGTTATGAGTTTGAAAACCAAATTCCTTCAAATTCAGAAATTAAACAATGTTGAAGAGCATGATAATACTACATGCATAATCTTAAGATCAAGGACTTCACTCAATGTGAATTAAGCTCAATTATTGTTCATACAACAATTCGATTCTACATGACTTCACCACTCATTTAATATTCCTGTTGCCGAAAGACCAAAGTGACAAAACAGGTTGGAAATTTCCTCTTCTCACAACAAAATTTATCTTTACAAACCAATTGAAAGATCTAACCATCTTTTCAATGCGAGTGCACTCCAAACTGAAGATACATTAAAAACTTCATAATCTTCAGATAATAAATTAATCAGAACGCAGGAGTTTCATGAACCTGCGAGGGAAAATGCAGAGATACCTCATCCTACCATTTTCTAGGGTCTTCCTTTGGATTGCCTTCACACTCTAGTTATCTAAAAACAGCGATTAAATACAACTAAATGCGTGAAAAGAAGATTTACTCTTGCCATATGCTGTCACAAGAAAGAAAACAATAAGCAACCTCATCACTAGCTCACAACATCAATGGTGTTAAGAGAAAGCAAAAGTGGGGACAACATAGAAACCTACATTGAAGAATTTGTACATGACAGATTTCTATATTGATAACTTCCTTTTTAGAGAACCATCTTTAGAGCACAATCTCTTATATATTTGTGCAAAACCCAGCTAAAAGCCAATCTTTTGTTCTTCCCCCCACCCTAGAATACACGATTGACTTGTGCAGATCCTACATGAACAAAAGATTGGCTTAATGCAATCTCTAGTCACATGAACAAATGCAAAAGAATATCACTAACGCATCAGCCATCACCATCAACAATAACCATCAACAAAACCCTCTATGCTAACAGACCAAACCAATTGCTCAAAATCTCTGTCATTCCATTTCGAGAGAGGGGGAGGGAAGGGGGGACCTGTGCCGGAGCCACTAGGAAAGGATTGACACCTTGAACAAGGAAGTCCTCGACGATCTGGTGAAAGATGGTGCCGTCGTAGTAACATTCGAGGCAAAGCTTAAAGAAGTTCCTTACGGCCTTGGGCGCTTCTTTTGGCCAGAGCTTGATGTCGAGTGGGCGTGCGTCGCGTTCAGCACTAACATACACAGTCGACGTCTTCTTTTATCCAATTTCTACAGGGACTCCGGGTGCAGTGATCACGACGAAGACAAATCTCTGATTTCAGAGTTTCCTCCTCGACTGCAATGTTCCAAGGATTTTTGTAGCTTGATTGAGGAAGAAAAACACCCCAACGATATCTTCAGCCACCAGTACCCGAAATGTTACCAGATGATCTAGAGACGTTAAGTGGACGAGATCGTGGATGGGATGAGGTGTGATAACGAGCTTGTCGGAGGGACGCAATCGGACCAAGGCTCATAAGTTGCCGAGGCTGAGAGATATGGTGTGGCCACAGTAGACGCCGCCAGGGTTCCCAAGAGACCGGCACGAGCATGCGTGGGAGAGAGAGAGAGAGAGAGAGAGAGAAGAGAGAGGAGTCTGATGAATCGTGGCAGCCGATGAGGCTCCGGAGGCGACGGTGGAGGCGAAGGGGGCTCGGGACCGAGCAGCTGCGACCAAGCGAGGGTCATGGGGGAGGCGACGTGCCAGAGGCAGATCTTAGCAGCACCTGCGACCGACGAGGGCCTTGGGAGAGGCGGAGGCGGAGGCGAACGATCAGGCGTGCGGGAGAATGAGAGAGAAGGTGTCTTCGTCTTTTCTTCTCAACTCAACGAAGGAGAAGGCAAAAAAATGTTTGCAAATTGAAAAGAGGAGAGAGATTTTTGAGCGGCAAGAGCATTAATTATTGCTTTAGCCGAGGGTTTTTTCAGTCGGCTGATAGAAGAGAGAGAAAAAGAAAGGCTCACATTTTAGACTTTTCCATTTTCGAGCCGTCCAAGTCAGTGAACACGTGTCGACATTTCAGTGGAGCCACCTAGGCTCGTGTGCGTCACGTAAGACGATGACGTGGTGATTGCTAACCACTGAATATTTTCTCACCTTGCAAGATTTTTCCACTCATTCAATTCCGTCCATAAAAAAAAAAAAAAAAAATGATAGTCTCCTCTTGCGCTATATTATTCTCGCTCATCTATCATGCTATTATTATCTCGCTGTTCTCTATGGACTCAATGAGCCAATGTATAATCTCAATGATCACACAAGTAAATGAGAGAAACTCGTGCAAAGTGTGAGATTCTTTTTCCTTCAATATTTAGGTTCAATTTATTTCAGAAAAAATATAATATTTCTGAAAAATATTTTTCAAGGAATCACTTTCAAGGAAATGACAATATTTTGTAGTGCTTAGCTAAAAAATGAAAATGAATTAGAAAATATTTTCGACCGTTTGGCATAGAAATTGATTTTCCTGGAGAAAATTAATATATTCAATTATTTTTTCTATTCTTTTTATCTTTTTCCTTCTTCATCGACCAATCGCTGGCCATAACGGCAACTGGCTAGGCTCATGCTCTCCAAATTCCAGCAAGCTTGAGCCATGGCTTGCCTGCGATGGGTTGTCGCCATGGTGGTTGAGTAAGAAGCGAAAAGAAAAATAGAAAGAAAAAGAATAGAAAATAATTTAAAGTTTGATTTTTTTTTTTTTGGCAATATTTTTATAAGAGCAAACATTTCATCAACAAAGGACTCGAGTCCAAGTGCCGAAGACCAATGCTAATACATAGTCATATTTTGGAAAATGTTTTTCAACCTTCTAAGGAGGAAATCATTTTCCCAAATTTTAGTATAGATTTTTTGCCGACTAGGAAAACATTTACCATTGGCTCATTTTCCTAAACAAACCAAATGATGGAAAATCAGGAAAATACTTTCCAGAAAATATTTTCCATGAAACAAATAGAACCTTAGCAATAAATCTTTCTACATTGTTATGTTTTGTATGAGAAATCATTGATGTATTTATGCTCTATTTGTTTCACAAAAAATATAATATTTCTAGAAAATCTTTTCCAAAAAGTCATTTTCCAAGGAAATAATAACATTTTATGGTGTTTAGTTGAAACCTTAAAATGAATTGGAAAATATTATTCACCGTTCAGTTTATAAAATCTAATTTGATTTTTCTAAGGAAAATTACTACTAAATTCAATATTTTAAATAATACTTTGAATTTATTAATTTTCTCTCTTCTTTTTTTGTTTTCCCTTCTTTCTCAGCTAGTCGCCGAGCATGGCGACGATTGACGAGTCTCAAGCTTGCCAGATTTCGACGAGCTAGAGACTTTTTAGAGGTCATTGAGGTGTGAGTTTGCCAAATTCTAGCAAGCTCAAGACTTGCCAAATTTCCACAAGACTTGAGCTCACTAGAATTTGGCGAGCTCAAGCTCGAGTCTCACCGACCTCTGGTGAGGCTCAAGCTAGCTTATGGCCAATCGACGATTGTTGGTGTGGCCCACAATCAGCCAAAAAGAAGCCAAAAAAAAATTAATTAATTAATTAATTAAAAATTCAAATTTTTAAATATTTTTATAAGAATGAGCGTTTCATAAACAAAAACTCAAGCTTGTGTGCCGAAGACCCACACAAATACCAAATCATATTTTGAAAAATGTTTTATGATCTTTCAAAGAGGAAATCATTTTCTTGAATTTCTTGTCTGATTTTTTTTTTAGTCAGATTTAAGCATAGTTTTCCATTAACTCATTTTCTTAAAAGAACTAAACGCTGAAAAATATTTTCCATGAAACAAAGAAAGCCTTAATCATAGATTATGCTATTAGGCGTGATCAAAGTCCAAGCATTATTCTTCTTTCTAAACAATGGTAAAGGGTATCTAAATGGATCGGTCAAATTCGCATGCCGAGTGATGTAAACAATTAGTTTATATTCAACACCTATTGAAAACACTTCAATATCGATGAATAAATCAATTTTGTGAATTGTTCTAAGTTGGAAAATTCGACTGATAGACTAGATGCAGAAGATACACTATTTCGTTCGACGCAAGTTATGCATAAATAGAAGATTTAAGAAAAAGATTATAGATTTAGGTGAAACGAAGATGAAAATGGGTGCGGGTGCTTATACGGTAATATGATGTTAGATGGATAAACCATATATAGTGAGGCTGTATCTAATATCAATACCTGAACAGCAAGCACGCCTCGCTTCTTTGTGGGCACCAGTTCCCTTCAACGGTGTCATCCGGATTATACAGGTTGAGATGGCGGAGTTCCACGTTTGCGAAAGCTTCGATGAAGTCGACCCCCTGATTGTTGCACAGGAGCTCAGGCTCACCGGCTAAGTTCTGCACCACCTCTCCGGCGAGAGCATAGTAGGAGACCAGAGCTTGGGCCAAGGTGGCTTTCAAAAAACCAACCACGGACCCATATCCCAGCCTCTGTGACGCGGTGGTGGTTGAATTGGCGTAGCAGAAGAAGACGCCTACGTCGAGCGGAGGCAAGAGCAAGTCGAGGTTGGAGAGGGGTAGGCAATGCTCTTGCTTGGGCACTGGTGCCGCCACCACTTCTCTCTTGCCAGACTTCACCATGAACTCTCTGCCTGCACCTCCATCTGCATCCATTTTATGTACTCTGTAGCGAGTTTGAGAGGAAGAGAGGGGGAGAGAGAGAGAGAGAGAGAGAGAGAGAGAGAGAGAGGAGGAGAAGGAAAAGGGATGGACCTGTTTGATTGAAGATGAGCCGGCATTTATAGTCCCAAACGACCGTAGAGTAACAAGTTTGGGTATCGAGGAGTTCACAGGTTAGGCTTCCGTGTCTAAGCGCGCAGAACTAGGGTTTGACCCATAAATCTTCAATCCAAGTCCTCCGATCCGATCGAGTCCGGGGACTCGAGCCCTTAGAAACAGATACCAAGGAAAATATGCTAAAAGAGACCAATTTCTGAGCGCATTTTCCACGATTCTTTCGGGAGTAGGAGTAGCGGTACATATTTTGTCGTTCATGGAGCTTAAAAAATAACAGGTGCAGTGGTGCAGGCAGGAGGGTGCAGTGGTTTCTTGTGTACAAATAAATTTTCTGTTCAATAAATCGTGTTGAGCAAGTGCAAATGATGAAGTTGTTTACGTTTGAAGTTTGTAATGTCTAATGATGGGCTCCTTCAGAGCAGCACTAGGATGGCTAGTCAAAGTTACCATGCTTTCTCCTTTTTTATTGTGGTTGTTGACTTCAAGCATGACCTCCTTTTCCACAAAAGTCTTGATTGAAGTATCCTCCGATGATCACTTGTCACATCCAAGTTCGTTAGGGTAAATTTATTATCTGGTTGGTGGAATTAAGGCTTATTCCCTATCTAACATGAGCATTCGACACCGTCTTGATGTCTTGAGTAGAATCATTAATATGGGAATGAATTTTCGGCATTTAGTCCAATGTGACTTTTTAAAAAGTTTTGAAGTCCAAATTGGAAATTTGTTCATATGACGTGGCAAAAGTAACCAAAAAGTTAGAAAAGAAAACCCGAGAAGAAATCATATGAAGAATTTTAGTCATTTCGATTGAATATCCAAATAACAGGTTTATGACTAAATTGACAAATTTTAATAAGGTTTAGGATTAAATTTGTAATTTAGGATTAAGTTGGCACAATAGAAAAATTTATGATTAAATTAGCCACCGTACATTAAATTTATGATTTTTTGGACTATCTCTAGAGAGTTTGGTAGTTGTTAATGCAAAGCCTCCGAAATCCAGTGACAAAGCAATATCAATAGACATCCCCCCTTTCTTTCTTTCTTTAAATCAATTCCACTATGTGATTTTATCATTTTAAAATTCGAATTAGTGCATGCCCATCTTCTTCCTTCAAAGGAATTTCTTTAAAGTTCGAAAGTTGGAAACTTCTTTATCCGGTTTCCACTGAATTTTCCTTTTTGTTTGAGTGACTGGGTATATACACCACGGCTACTTAATTGATCTCAATTAAGAAGGATGCATTAGCTTTCATTTTGTTGACACCTAAATTTTGGCAATCCATTTAATTGTTAATTACATAGAAAATTAGGGACTAATTTTTAGTCCCTAAATAAAAATATTATTTAAAACTGCATATAGTTATTAGGAACATTTGCATTAGTAGTTAATAGATTCATATAATTTGCATTTTAATCAAGTTGGCGGTAGATGGACTCAAATGATTGGTTTTGAGCTTAATTAATTAATTGGTCTGAGCCCATTATAGTATTCCAAGCCCGTTACTTTGTTCACGGCCAGAATTAAGACTTATATTTGGGATCACATGGAAAGCAATCGGCATGATATTTCAAAATATTCACGCGTGAGAGATGAGCAGATTATTATGTTATTCTTAAGATCTCTCATGTATTGTCAACTGGCATATGAGCAGCGAACATTTGGCTCGGCAGAGTGAGATCCACGGCCCAAATCAAATAGAATTTCCGCATGGAATCAGTCAACCAGGGAAAGAAATAATTGATTGGGGGAAAGAATATATGAAGAGATCAGTTCCTATACAAGAGGGGGCCACACAGTCCATACAAACGGCCACATTGAGGGGAGCGCAATAGAGAAAAGGGAGGAGAAAGTTGGGACGTGCGACGTTGGTTCATTGACAATCGTGAGAGGGAGAGAGGGCACCTCCAATATTCCTTGACGCACTCACGTTGATCAACGGGGAGACAACCGCTGCTCGCACCAGGAAAAACCCTGCATCGCTGCCGTTCTGACCTCCTTGCTCGATGACCACGCTGCATTGTCGGGGTGGTCGGTTGGCGCGTTGTAGGCATTGGTCACGATGTCCAGCGCATTGATCGTTGCCAAAGCCGCGCCCAGGCTGTGGCCGGCCACTGTTATGCTGATGGTTTCGCCTTTACCGGCATAGAGATCGACTTGCTTCCGCACCTTCCTTAGAACCTGACCAAAGTTGTCCATCAATGCCAGTTTTATTTGACAAAGTATTCCAAACATCACTTGCGGTATCTTATCATATTTTTAGATTTATATATAAAAAAAAAAAAAAAAGGTGAAAGGCAATTTGGAGCTTATTCGGGAGGTAAATTACCAAGAGCGATCTATAAATGGAGTGAAAGTTTCTTACCTGCTCTCTGGCACTAAGCGATGTGTACTTATTTCCTCCAATATGGGATGTTTTAGAGAGTTTTTTTGCTCGATTGCTGGGGACAAGGCTTATTAAAAATGGCCCTACCTATTTTCTAACCCTTTTACTTAGATTTCTTGTCATTAATTCTGAGAGATTAAGGCTTATCTAACTGATGCTCGGTTATATATTCAATTTTTCGATCGCTGAAACTTGTCAAATTTGCAAAGCATGCGAGCTCCGGGGACCATCCATCCGTTATATGGACAGCTTGCTCTTGAACCACATCAGTTCGGGAATATTTGCTTGTTTTTTTTTGGTTGGACCATTCCAGTCCCTCTTGCATTAGAAAAATGAAGGGAACTGTCATGCAACGCAGTGAACAGTGGAATTATGGGGACAGCTGACCTCGACCAAGAGCATCTCGCTGGTACAAATCCTTCAGTTTCCTGTTCCGCTCATGCCTGATTTCTTCCTCCTCCTGTTTTAACTCCGAATATAATATATCTTCTTATATAACTAAATACATAATTTCTATCTCGTGACACTCTTATTCTAAGACTAACATTTTCTATGATAAGTTTGTAGATGTTCTTTAGTTCAATCATTGCTAGTGATTATTATTAAGAGCATACAGTAGAAATCTGATATTTCTACTTGGAGAGATTGTCAAGAGGGGGTCTAAATTTGAATCTATCAACATAATTAGTTGGATCCATCTTCACTCAAAATCTTAAATTAATGGGTCATAGGCCAACTAAAATTGTATTAACTACTCCACATATGGGATTTCTCTAATATAACTCACACATATATTTGAAAAATCTCTCTCACGCATAAGCTCATGCCAATGTTCCGATGTGAGATTTTTCTAATATAAGTCACACGTGTGTTTTGACAATCTCCCTCTCACATGTGAGCTTAGTGTTAGGTATATTCTTCCTTAATTTAGGTACAATTCTACATCAACTTATCTTAAGTTGAGTGTCCACGTCATTGTAATGCACCCCCAACTATGCACAACAATAATCATCAACTGCTAACTTTGGGTTACATCCCATAGTCTCTATCATGCAGCATAGACCAACTATCCATGGTCTCTTTCGCCAGATTAACTGTGATGGCAATTTCCACCAAAAACAAGCTTTGATCATGATATTTCTTTTTTAAGTCAGAACAAATTGGGGGTGGAACATAAATTGACTATCATCTTTGATATCATTTATTGAGAGCGCAATAGAAACCGGATATCTTCACCTAGAGAGATTGTCAAGAGGGAGCCCAAGTCCAAGCCCTTCAACATATCAAATTGGGCGCACCTTCACTCATAAACTTAAGCCTATAAGTTATGGGTCAATTATGATATATTAACTATCCATACCACATCGATTTTCTAATGTGAGACTTCGCTACCATAATTCACGCATATATCTCAACAATTATCGCCACACCTCTCAAGTCAAAATTTTTCTTCATATTGTAACGTGACGTCATTACTATCACTAAACCACAACATTGTAGTTTTTTTTTTTTGTCGGTATAACATTGTAGTTTGATTAAGCAAGTTTGTTCTCCTTGCTAATCTCTCAAACTTTCTTGCTTTCTATAACACAATGCTTCTACATCATTTTTTTCTTTCTTTGCCTTTTCCCACTCTGGAAATAAATACTTTTAGAGAATAGGAAACGTGCAAATGTATGCGATGTAAGATCTTAGAATTAGACATTTTATGTATGTCATTCCTTGTCACTAGCAAAAACGGGAGGGCCTCATTTATCTTTCATCTAGTGCCTTACGCAGTCCAATGTCCCTCGGAGGTGTCTATGAGAACTAATTTAAAATAACTTATGATGAGGACCACGGTCCTCGTCCACGAGAAAAATGAAGGGAATTTCTTTTGGCGTGAGAAAAATTAATTGAATTGCTGTGCAGTGAACGTTGGATTAATGAGGACCACACCCCTCGACCAATTGTTTATTACATAACTACTATTAAATACAGCAATTTATTCATTCATCGATGAATTAAATTAAGGTAGTTTGTGGTGATTGTGTTATAAAACAATTAATCTTGGTAAAATAACAACACAAATGCCAAAACTTGGCACGGGAATACCTAAGTGCCAAAAGTTACGAAATGTATACTTAAGTGTCATTTCTTTAAAAAAATTAGGACACCCGAATGCCAAGTTCGGGGATCCTAGTCGAAAATCCTACGTGGCAATTTTTTAGTAATATAATTCACCTACATGGCTTGTCGGAGATCTAAGTCAGCAAAAAAAGCAAGAACAATGTCGTTTTGCCTTTTTTTTTTAAAAATTTTAATATTGATGTTAATTTTTATTAAAATAACGGAGGAGATGAAGATTGCATAAGGCGAGGGCTCAGCCTTCACCGTCATCTCCCCACCGTCCCCGGGAAGGGTTGGCCGGGTTGTAACATCCTAAAATTTGACATCGTCTCGAATATATGAAATGGACATTTTGTCGACATGTCTATGGTCATTTTTCTTTAAGCTGGCCACTCAAGAGTTAACTAATCTATTAGGTGAAACTGTTAAGGGATATAAACACAGCAAACTAGAGAATTGCGGGTGATTCCACATGATTGCGAAATTCGCATCGAATAACACTAACCCGATTTTTTGTCAAATTATACTTGGGACACGTAATTGAAACCTTGCAATTTTTACGACAATTGAACGTCGTCTACGAGTCGGAGATGCACAAACATGGATAAAAAATTAGCAACCACGGGTCAAACGCGCTAAAATCCTTAAAGGCTACCTAGTAGGTTAGGTTGTACTAAAATTGCGTTCGGTCGATTTTAGCCATGAAATTAAATTCAATTTCAGGAATTGAACATTTGAACATGTCATGATTCATTTATAGGATGTTGTTTCATTTTTGGAGAAATTTTGTCGAGCTCAGGATTTTGCAAAAAAATTAATTTCGGACAAATTATAAAAGAAAGGGAAATTCTGATGGTTGAAGAAAGGCCCATTTTTCTACACCAAAATGGTTTAATTTTGAGGAATTGAAGCTAATTCTTCATTGGTGGAGTGCTTGACTTCTTGGTTGAAGACTTTGGGGGCTTCCTCATGATCACTTGGATATTTTGCAAGCCTTTTGATTGGTCCTTGCCTTGACTTCTTGACCTTCTTGTTCCCCCTCTCTCTCTCTTTCTCTCTCTCCCCCTCCCTCATGCGTGAAGACCTAGCTGCAGCAGCCCCTTCTTCTTCATTTCATTTCTCCTCACCCTCACGTATTCCCCCTCCCCTCCATTTTCCTTGCTGCACGTCCACCACCAGCTTCCCCCATGATCACCCTCCTTCCATCACGCCAACTCCACACCAACTTCAACAACCGCCAGCCTCCCATCTCCAACGACCAGTAGCGCCAACACCACCCCAACACCAGTTTCACCGTTAACCCACTAGCAACTCTGCCCATCTCCGCCCACAGCTTCGTCTGCCCACCCCACTACATGCTACCAGCAGCCGCACCACCCACCAGTAGCCCTGACTTCAGCTCAGCTCACCCCTGACTGTCTAGCGACTGTAGCTCCACAGGTCAGCCCTCCATAGAACCAAACCAACTTTGGCCGTGAGCCCCCTTGCGGTTTTCAGCCACCATTTGAGCTTCATTGGAGACACGGTTGTTCTGGATCTTCACTACCGTTGTGTTGCCGTCGCTGTGAGCCCGCTACCATTGAATTCAGGTGAGTTAACTCCCTAATCCTTGATTAGATTGTTAATTGCACTTTGGGTTAGATTAGTGCTAATTAGTTTAGTTAAATTAATATTAAGTGAGATTAACCTTAAGATGGATTAGTGTTAATATAGTTTGGTTAGATTAGCCTTAAGATGTATTAATATTGATCTAGTTGGTTGGATTAGTACTAATGAGGGTGATTTAGCTTGGTTTAGTGAATTTCTCTCGGATCAGTTTGTTGGATGCTCGCTGCTTGCCATTTTCGTGGAGAAAAATGTGCTACGATTTTGAGGTTACTTCATTCTTAAAAAATGTTATAGACATATTCAGCTATGACATATATTTTATTCAAGATTTTAGGGATATAAAATAATGAGATTTCAGTTTCGTTATTTGCAAAACAAAATCTTGGATTATGCTGGAAACAGTGACCTTTTGGTGTTCAAAAGATTTTTATCAACTCTTAGGGTTCGATTTTCGAAAGAATTTTTTCATAAAAGTTGTTCATTACATTATGTAGTTTAATATAGTTAAATTTCATATCAAACAGACAAGTTTTGAACCTCAAACTAAACTGATTTTGGAAAACATAATTTCTAGACATGGACACAGTTTTTGTAACGGTTTGGGAGATTTACTGCTCTCATTCTAGAAGGATTTGGGTTATGGAATCTCATAAAATGTGTTTGATTAAGTGTCCTTTATAACATATTAAAATTTGAGAATTGTCTAAGCTTGTTTGATTATGTTTCTGGAATTAAACTTGGAGGTGTACGGGTGGCCCGGTTTTTGCCGATTAGGACCAATAGTGGTTTTGTGATTGTTCTTGATGTAGTGCTTGTTGGACAATGCATATTTGGTGGTGTGGTTGAATTTTGGCATGTATTAGAACTTATGTGTGATGATATGTGAATGGTTGTTTTACAGTGGTTGTTTATTGTTATTGCAAAAAAATGACCTTATGAGCTTTAAATTAGAAAAACAATGAGGTGTCGAGTTGGACAACAAAACTTATTTGCTCAATAAAATAATGAGGTGTTAAAATAGGCATGTGCAAAGTTTGACAGATTAATTTTGAGTATATGAGCATCTATGAATTTATTTCTAAAAGTTTTGAACAAAAAAAAAAAAAGGGTTACTAAAGATTGTTTTCAAATGGGATGGTTGGGCAATAAAATGGAAAAACAAATGAGGTGTTAGGTTGGACACGGGGTTTTTACGTGGTCAATAAAATGATGAGGTTTTATACTAGATGTGTGTAAAGTTTGGTGGCTAAATTTCAAATACGTGACCCCGTACGAATTTATTTCGGAAAGTTTGAACAAAAAAAAATAGGGTTGCTAAGTTGATTTTTAAAAAAAGGGGTTTTGGTGTTTATGGCTACATAATGGAGGATAAAGTTGACTTGTTTGATGATGTGCCTGCATGGTTAAGTTAATTAAGTAGTTTAGTTTACTTAAACGCAATTTATTTAATTGATCGCAATTAGTGTGATTAGTGATGGATTAGCCGTTTTGTGAAATTTTATGCTGATTCTCGTGGTTAAATTTATATGTGAAATTGATTGCTTATAAGTGCAATTAAGTGGTTGGTGGTGATTTTTGGATATTATTGCAAAACCTGATTTTATGGTATTTAAATAGAAAAATATCGGGTGTCGGTTTTTTACGCCAAAATTTTAGGTACTATATAAAATTGCGGAGTTTTGAATTGGGAGTGTACCAAATTTGATGGTTTGATTTAAATGCATGACCACGCACAATTATTTTACCGAGATGATTTTTAATACAAAGAAAAGTGGCCAAGTTCATTATTTGAAATTGAGGCATTTGAGTGCAAAGTACGATATTCTTGGCTAAATATGGATGTGCATGTGGTCACTATCAGAACCCATCTTGATGCGTATAAATACGTAGGGCGATGCTTGATTAAGTTCGAATGCCCCAAGTCAATGGTTGCCGGTCGCAGTGGAGGCTGGGCCGATGCTCCTGTGTGGAATGCCGTCCTGATGCCGTGACATCCTGAATTTTCAGTACTGTTTTCAACTGAATAAATCGGGCCTTTCCTCGACGCGTCTATAGTGCTATTATTAGAGTCGATCACTCATGAGATAACTAGACTATTTGAGGAAGTCATTGAGAGATTTTAATGTAATGGACTTGAGAATTCGACCAGAAGTCAACTGCTTGACTGTGTTAGTCTGCAAGAGTCATTATGGCATTGTCAAAATCGATCAGAGATCAGGGATAGGTTGATTCGACTGACATGTGTAATCAAAGTATGGGTGATTCCACCTGATTGCAAAATTTTCGTCGATCGACACTAGACCGATTTTCTGTCGTTTTGGATACCCTATGCTCGTAATTGAAACCTTCAGATTTTTACGACCACCGAGAGTTGCCAATGTGTCAAGTGGGTTCATAGTGGCTCGAAGAAAATTGACCACGGGTCATTTGCACTACTCTGAAAATTACCCGGTAGCCTAGGTCACGCTAAAAATGCGCCAAATGAAAATTAACCGCGAATTCGAGTCTGATTTCAGAAATTAAAGATTATGTCATGTCATAATAAATTTTAGGAACGTCAACTTATCCTCAAAAGATTTTTCGGAGATCACGATATTTTCACGGAAAATGGATTCGGACGTTGCGGAAAATTAATGGAAATTCAGATTGGCCGAATTGAAGAGATTTTCAACTTGCAAATCAAGCTACTTGGCGAAGGGGAATTGTATAAATTATGTGGGCATTTTCTACATCAAATTTGGACATCAAATTGCTGAATTTGGATGGAAGTTGAAGCTTAAATTGAAGAATTTGGATCTATGGTGAGGGCAACATATATTGGCATAAAAAAAATTGAATAATTTGGTGAAAATTACACTAGAAAGTATTGGGGAGACATAGTGATGTGCATGGAGACAAAAAGTGATGTGCATGGAGACAAAAGGGAGACCAAGCCATTAATGGAAGAGATGAGAATTCTTCACTTTTGGCCCTAGCCGTGGCTTCCTCAGCACGTTCGACGCCGTCTCTCCCTCCTTTAGACTTCTCTCTCTCGATCTCTCTATCTGCTCTGCTTGTATTTCGTTTCCCTTGCCATCTCATTTCTTTCGTTATTCTCTGCAACCGAAGTGGCCCATCGTCACGCCAATTTCCCCACCGAATTCCCTCTGCCTCACGCCTCCACCGAGGCCTCCATCTCCCTCTCCGCTCACGCCAACACACCACCACCTTTGTCCATTGCAGTTTTGTTGACCAGATTTTTCAAACGCCTGCTCAAGCCGCTCTCCTCCACCTGCGTTTGTCCTCGGTTTCAGCTGCTTCGGTTTCCTCTGTAACTTGTTTTCCCTCACCCCACTCACCGATAGTTGCTTCCCCTTTGCGTCTTTTTCGAGCAGCTCCCATCTTCGAAGACTGAGTTGTCGAGCGTCCCAGTCAACCGCCAGCTCCATTCAGCCACCGAAGATCGAAGCTGCTTCATGCGCGTCGTCCACGCAGCAGCTCCTTTCGTGCGTCTTCAGCCCATCTCCACCAAGCCCATCGAGCAGCCCACTCTCCTCAGTCTACTGCTCTATTGGGCCTTGCAGCTCATCCATTGGCCCATCATCAAAGCCCTTTTGAGTCTCGCAGCCCATCCTTGGCTTTGGAGTTCAGCCCATGGATCTAGCAATTTAGGCCCAGCATCTCCATCAAGTCCAGCCCACTTGAAGCCCAAGAGTTAAGTAGTCAGCCCATCTTGGGCCCACAAAGTCAGCCCGCTTCAGGCCCAGCCCATTTCAGCAACAAGTCTCAGCTTGGGCTGAGATTTGTCGGGCCAATTTTAGGCTTGGTCCAAGCCATGGGTGTTGTCACAAGCCCAAGTTCAGCTGCCGTCGTGTTGCCGTCACAGTGTTCTAGTCTTCGCTTTGCATAAGTGAGTTTTGCTCACTAATGCTTTCTTAGTTTGTTATTGATGCTTAAGCATTGATTATTGTTAATTAAGTAGGATTAGGTGGTTAGATTAGAATGGATTTGTGATTATTAGAAAATTGTGATGCATGTTAGGTGATTGAATTGTGCAATTAGCAAGTATAGATGTACTATTATTTATTGAATGCATCTCGGGATTTTTCTCGACTTGTCTCAGGCTTTAAGTAGGCATTACGGGCCTAAATTGAATTTTTAGTATTTATTTATTAATTTTTAAAATTAATTTAATTAATTATCTATTTTCCGGAAATTAGGCAGGTATAGCCAATGACTGAAATTTTATGTTGATTGTCGTGGCGTGGTCCGTTTATTTAATTGAGCTTTATTTCGTGCTAAATTGAATTATTTGTGAAAGTGAGAATTATTCTTTAATTGGATAATCATTGGTTATTAATTGAAAAATAACCGGACATCAGTTGATAATGCCAAAATATTTGAGTGGACTATAGAAAGTGTGGGAGTTACGGAAAGGAAAATATTATATTTTGGTTAAGGCCAACCGTATGCCCACACACGATATTTTATTGGGTATGATAAAAGATGAGAAAAAATGCTATGTGGCGTGGCTCGGCGATTATTATATCGCTTTGACATATAGGATGCCTTAGAGAATGCACGTAAGTTGTTGAATATATATCATGCCCGTGTGGTGATAATTGATCATGTCTGTGTGGTGATAATTAATTGTGCATGTGTGGTGTAGAACGTGCTTGTGTAGCGTAGATTGTGCCTGTGCGGTCATATTTCTGTGTGTCAAGTATCGTGCCCATGTGGCCGAAAGCAATTGGAATGCCTAAAAGAGAATGTACGTAAATTGTTTATATTGGCTCTGTGATTAAATATATCACCCTGGCGAAAAATGACGTCCGAGAGCATGCACATAAAGTGTTTATTGTACATTATCTTGGCAAAACCGACACCTTAGAAGGTATGTGGGATGGGTGATTGGTACATTGTCTTGGCGAAATCGGCGGTTGAGGGAAAATACGTGGTTCGATGACTAGGTATTATACTAGAAATTGTATAGTATGGTTGGGAGTGACCAAGAGATGATCTGACTGATATGTAATCGACTAGGTCGATTGATCATTGCTTTGATATGATATTGTGAATTGATTGAATGAATGGAAATGACCGGTGAATGGTTCAATTGACATGTAATCGACTAAGTCGATTTGATCGATGTTTCGATCTGTGATATTATGAAGGGTGCCTATTTGAACTGTGCTAATTTGTAAGTGGAATCTGAGGCCAAGGTAAGTCCTCTGACCCGTGTATGCATAGGCAACCCGGATAGCGTATTGGTTTACTAATAGAGCCTTAGGTGGTAGAACTCACTGAGACGTGATCTCAATGGTAATTGTATAACCATTTCAGGACCCTAATGAGGAGCCTAAGGAGGAGGAATTTGAGGAGGAGAACCCTGATGTGAAACTTGAGGTGGAAGATTTTGAAGAAGAAGATGATCCAAAGAAGGATCTTGAGTACGACCCGGATGAGGACTGAGATCCCATCCTATTTTGCGTGAACCTTGTGTTCTTGTAGATAGGCGTGAGATCAGACCTTTGTGAATAGTATGGTAAAATACTATGGGTTGTGCTATATATAAAAGTAAGGTTATGAATTTCATTATGAAAAATGATGACCTTGCTTTTCTATCCCATTGCTTTACTGTCTGGGGATTTATAATTGCTTCCGCATGTGCTTGTAAAAAGGAAAGGGATTGTGATACGTAGTCCTAAGATATCGCACTTAAAATCAACCAAGGTAAGGGATGTGCGCGTGCTTGAAGATCGGGGTGTGACAGATGCCATGCTTGACGGAGCGGGACGACACTTGGTTATGTCGGATGACCACCAACTGTTGAGTTGGCTGTAGTTGTTGGGTCGTAATAACTAGAACACGCCTGAATGGTTGTGATAATTCCACCTAATTATGGGACAAAATTGTGTGGCACAATATATGACATGTCATAACAGTTTAGTCTTATAATCGGGACCCATGTAATTGAAATGATGTGTTCCGGTTATTAAATCGCGCTTGCTGCACTGATGATGGTATATATGTTGAGCTAACATGTAAATACACGCCGAGGCAAGCTAAGATCTGTATGGTGTGTGCTTAGGACTACCTTGAGGCAAATTTGCGTCCTAATCGGGGTTTAGGGTTTTGACTCACTTAGATTTTTATCTCACCCCGTCGTGGGCTAACCTTTTTTACGGCCGTAGCGTGGTGATCTGCTGAGTGCGGATGTAGTGGGCGCAAGATGCGACACCTTGTGGCTGGCTCTACCGTTAGCAAAGTTTAGGGTGACCATGATCCTTGAGGTCTTTTGAGAGGGTCGATAGGAAGTAGCCACTGAAGGGCTTGTAATTATTAGACTTCCTAGGGTCAATAGTTGGTAAGGAAATTGTTATGTTTCTGAAATTTTTCCTTGTGTTTACTATCCTTATTGTTTGTTTATTGACTAAGGGTTTGTTTAATTCACTTTCGCATGTGCTTAATTGAAAGAAAAAAAAAAAAGAATGGGTCGGCGATGCGTCTTGGGACGTCGCATTTTTAAGTTGATAGCTAAGGGATGCGCGCGTGCTCGGGGTTTGGGGTGTGACATGGGTCACTAGGCCCTAGCTAGGGGTCGACAACCCTGTCTAATTGGCAATGAGGGCCTACAAGCCCTGTCTAGATTTGGGGTGAAGGTTGCGGCCCTCCCCTAGATTTGGCGAGGGTCGTCGGCCCTTCCAGGTATAGTCGCTCGGTACTTGTTGGCGCTACTTGAGTAAAGCCCTTGATGTTGCGATTATTGCCTCCTAAAAGAAATTGACTCCATAATTTTAATGCGAGATCACAAAACTTTCTTTTAGATCTCTCCTTCATTTGTAGCTGATCCCCCTATCTACATTGCATTTTTGGCCCCCAGCTAGTGGCGACCCTTTGCCTAGTAGGGCAACGGTTGGCGATCCTCACCAAATTTGGGGGAGAGCCATGACCCTCACCCCAGATTTGGGTGAGGGCTTGCAAGGTCCTTGCCGCTAGTTGACTAAGGTCATCGGGCCTTGGCCGTCGAAGGGTTGATCCCTCACTTTCTACAATCTTCATCTTCATCTTTTTCCTTTTTTTTTTTTTCAATAGTTTAGTTTTAAATTTTATTTAATTAATATTTATATTAAAATTAAAATCCAAGACAAAATGACTTTGTTTTAGCTTATCTAGCCACATCAATGTATAAAATGACATTGTTTTGCACTTGTCTTGTCGGAAAAAAATGTCACATCAGTATTTCGGTTGGATTTTCTCACCATTGGGACTTTTTTTTTTTGGTCAAATGCCATTGGGACTTAATTGATCAATTTTGCTACAGTTTTGTCACTTAAATGTATATTTCTTAAATTTTGGCAATTAAGTATCCTCCATGTCAAGTTTTCGCACTCTATGGATCTGGGTCTCATTAATTCTGATACAATAAATCCCATTCAAGGCTTTCAATTAGAGTAATTATCATTCTATGGTTGGAGTTTCATGAAGCGTATCTTGATGTAATAGTTTGCATGCATTTGTGACATTTGTGTAACATAAGGTTTATGATCATATTACAAGATAAAAGGATCATAATTACTACTCACACATCAAGAATGCAAAGAGATCCACACAAAGAATGAGATTAATACAATTATGATTAGGCTAATAAGTACCTAAAACATTTTATTGTCGGAGGATATAGAATTTTTATTTAAGTTCTATTGTTCTCGATGATATAAAGGTGACCAAGATTTGAAACGTGAATACTCTCAAAAAATACCCTAAAGGAACAAAATTGACTTTTGTTGTATTAGTTGACCCTAAGGTGCCAAAACTAAATTTTGTCACCCTAGGTTGTCGGCTAAGGTGACCCAAGGCAACAAATCATGGTTTTATCATTTTAAGTCTGCCTCCACTTGAAAAAAGAAGAAGAAGAAGAGCGCTAGCTGTTCTTGAAGATGCCGCTAAGGTTCTTCGCTTAAATTGTTGAACAAAATAAGATCTACATTTTACCATTGCCATGGGCCGGCACCACTTATCTGTGTTCTCCTCTATCACAGTACTGGGTCTAGGCTCACGATGCTAGATCACCAACATCACGACCTTTTTTGAGGTGAACCATTAAAAAAAAGTAAATAGATTATTAGGTGAGCATAAATGATTCCTTGTTAATCTTCGACTCAGCTCAAATGGGAAGCCAAGCAACCGCAGAAAGAAAATGACAGCGATGACTAGTCTGCATCTCCGGTATCCTTTGACTATCTCCAGGCCTTCACTTCTGTTCTTGAAACCTTCATTATCTCCTCATCTCTACTCCTACACATAACAAACACCTCAGGTCTCTCTCTATTCTCTCTCTGAATTGATGCGCTTGGTGTTTCCTACTCATGTAATTTTATGTTTATTTGCCTCTTTGACGCCCTTGCTTGCAATCAGAGTGCCTCTTCCTTGACTCCGTTGAGCAGTTCAAGTGTAGGAGATCTAGTGGTTGGCTGCTGATCGACCTCTAGTGACCTTGTGTGAGGCTTGAGCCTTGCCTGGCTTGTTGGATCTGGCCAGGTGAGCTTTGTCAAATTTGGATGAAGATTGAGCTTGCCTATAGCTAGTGGCTGGCCATTATTGTGGCCAGCAACTGGTCAAGGATGAATCAATAAGAAATGAAAAAAAAAGAAAAATTAATTAAAAATCCAATTTTTTAAAATATTATTTATGAGAAGAAATGTTTCATTAATCAATGACCCAAGTTCAAGTACCGAGGACTTGAGCTTGAGTGTCGGGGACTCGAGCACAGCCTTTACGGACCCAGGCTTGAGTGTTAGGGCATCAAGCACAGGCACTAGGGGTTCAAAGCCAACCTCAGTGGACCCAAGCATGGGCATTGAGGGCCTAAGCTAAAGCACCGAGGTCCAAGGCGTAACCATGGGAGACCAAAGAACCAACATTGGGTTTCCGTGCCCAAGCGTAGTTTCAGATTCAAGTTCTAGTACCTAGTCATATTTTATAATATGTTTTCCGAATTTTCAAAGAGAAAATTTCCTTAATTTAAACTTCATTAGGAAAATATTTTTCCTTTACTTGGAAAGCATTTTTTTTACTCATTTTTCTAAGCAAACCAACTACCAGAAAAATGAGTAAGATATTTTCAAGAATTATAATTTTTAGGAAACAAACGGAGCCTAAAGAGATGGTATTGTTGCCTAGCATGATCTCTCCCTAGCCTATACCAATCGCAACTTTGGCATTTTAAGTAAATCATTTAGACGTACAATTTAACTTATTTTGGAGGTGTCACTGATCTATTATGCTTAAGACGAGAAGCTCCAGTCAGCATAAGCAAGCTTGAATTTCTGAATTCGTTGGTCAAAGAATGGCTGCAAGGAGACATGAGGAAATGAAGGGCGTAATTAATGACACGCAAGAGCATATTTGCGCTTGGGCATTATGAGAAGCATAGGCTGAGTAGGTATCAAACGAAGAGGCGTTTTTCTAAAGGAGGTGAACGAATGAACGGACAGGGAAGCACGCGATTGTGAGTGCGCATATGGAGGAACAGAAAAGAAGAGCAAAGAAGCATGTCACTGGCAAGAAGAAAGCAAGGTCCAGAGGGAATATTTGCTCAGCTACGAATCGGAAATTTTGGGAAGAGCAGGTCAACATTCACGGCCGAAGGGAGAGGAAGAAACAGTAGCATTCTAGAAGAAAGCAAGAACCCGTTTAGCTAAGCATGGATAAAACGAGATGGAAAAAGACGAACGCGCACTTCGGGATGGACTTCAGGAGCTCTTCCTCCATTTTGTTTTTCTGTTAAAAGGAGATTGACGGTGAATTATAGAGGGGGAATTTCGGGAGAAAAAGAGAGGAGAGAAAAGGAGGAATCATTTGAATATACAGATACACGACGTGATTCACTCTCTCCCAGGTTAGATGGCTACACGATTTGCTAGAGGCAATGGCATATTCGAACAAAGAGAAGGAGAACCCATGAGTAACTGAAGATGATCACCTGTTTCCATCCGTCGACTGCATTTATCCTCGTTGATCACTAGTCCATCTTCACTGCCGCAATTATTGTCGTAAATTCTGTCTTGGCTGCTGTTCTAGTCAGCAACGCTGTCACCCACTGCCCGTGACGTTATTGCTTGATGAAATAATTTGAATTTTTGAAACACTCGCAACTCACACATCTGAAGGAAGTGAAGGAGACAAGATGGATTTATTTATTTGTTTATTTCACCTTATCAGAAATGATTGCAATACTTGCTTTTAAATAAGTTTGTTATATGACTATTACACTCAAATGACTCATAAATATATTTATCATTCCAATGAGATAAATCTTGGGAATTTACGAAACATTAACTCAACTTAGAAACACAAACAATCAAGACATAAAAATATGAATAGACTCTTTAAAACAACATTACAATAAAGACTCTTCTTAACTCATGCACGTGTAGTGGAATTTGAATAGACACCAACATTAAACTTGCCCATCAATACAACATTATGAATTTGGTTTAGTTTTTGACATTGCTAATGTGAACTTTGGAGCATCATTACCGTTTTGAGCCGCATGATCTTTGCCATTCAAACTGCGGACCTTATGTACATCTAACTTCATGGACTAGGACGTCAATCGATAAGCTAAGTCCAACACTTTCACTTTTTTGATTCTCCATAGTTCCGTGTGTATGATTTTGTAATAGATGGGCTCAACAAGCTCAACACTATCTCTCCCAAGCCCCAACCCATTTTAATTTTCTTCAGCAAATTAAGTGAGACGTCTCCGACGAACAAAACAAGGAAAAATAGAGGGAGCTCATCCTGGGCAGAAGAAGAAGAAGTGGAAAAGGAGAAAAGAGGAAAAACTTAGCGCCTAGCCAATTCAGACTACATGATTAGCCAAATCAACTACAAGTTGCAACACTTGGTGAGTATTCAAGCCGATCATTCATCTAATTGGAGTAAATTTCTGATTTAGGGCACGAGTTCAAACTTATGTGGACTCTAATGAACGATTGAGGAGCTATTAAGATTAGATTTATATGGAAATGATTGATAAAGGCATTGTGGAGCTTCGGAGTTTGAAGAAATTCAATTATGAAGTACATTTTGATTGGAACAAAATTATGAAGTTTGCATACAAGTTACACGTAATGGATAATACACATAAGGAAAAGGATGCATGTGTGCTTTGAATGAGGTCACTCGCAAATGCATAGAAGTCATTTTGTTGATGATTAAATGTAATTTAGTCTAGTCGTTTGTTAGAATTGTCTTACTCAGGTTTTCATATTGTTTTTCAATCAATTGATAGGAATGCAAGTGCAATAGTTTGAATAACCACCGTAGGTTGGTTTTTGGTTTTTTTAGGTAAATGATAGTATTTCTTCTTCGAGTTTATAAATTCATGTTTCAAAAATGAAATAAATTAGTTATGTTATGAGTTAAGAACAAGCATATTCCTTGCATAAATTGGATTGCGCATTTACTACCATTTGCGTATTAGATGTGAAAATGTTATATTTTGATTATAGTCTAAATTGATTACTTGCAAATGCGTTTGCAAAGCCTTTTGCGAAAGATTCATGAGAAGTCTTTGATTTTAAATATGGTTTGTGAATGGTTATATACTGATTTGTGAATTGGTTTTTGAAATAGTTTGGGAAATGTATTGTGATATATAAGATGTGATTTAATACAGATTAATTAATGGACTTGACCATTGATATTTGAATGGTAATGGTGAAAAAAGTTGTGATCTGGTTTTTAAACCTGAGTTGTAAGATTTTATTTTATTTTATTTGTGGATTTCTAGAGATTAAGCTTGATGGATTACGCTTAGTGTCTTTATAAACCTATTGAGGTGTGTGTGGGTATGTGCATACCGGTTTAGGATGTTTTTGTGAACAGAGTTACCAGCTGATAATAGGTGTAGACCTAACTAAGGAGAGAATCATGGTCGCCTCTTTACAAGCATTATGCATGATCACGACTAGATACTTGAGCATGAGATTGGTCAATGGAATGGACTATTTATTGGCGGATGAAGCCAAATCTTTTTAGGGGCTTTTTTTGTCTTTTCTATTAATTTTGCTTTTAGGTTAAAAGCTAAGTCTTTATATTAGTGATAGTTAGATATTAGCAGTTAGCCGTCGAAGGGTTGAAAAGGAAAATAGAGAGAAAAGAAAAAGTGAGTTTCTCTTTACGAGTGTACTCAACCTTTTTGTGCCTTGATCTTGATAGAAGGTTATCACTATATTCCAAATTTCTTCAAAGTGCATTCATAGAGTGCCTTGTGCGAAAACGTAGCCCAGGTTTGGATAAACTTCAATAACACATTTTCTAGTGTGTTCTTTCGACTCTGCTCTTTATTATTATATTATGCTTGAGTGAATTGTTTGTGAACATTATTTTTTGAAATTGACATGCTATTTCCTAACAACTAGTATCGTAGCCTAGGTTGGCTAATTGAGAACATAGAGGGTTTTTTATTTTATTTTATTTTATTTTAACGTTTGAGTGAAAGCAAACAACATGACAAAAGATAAAATTAGAATCAACAAGTTCGATGGGCAGGATTTCAGAGGTAGAAACTCCAAATTGAGAACTTTCTTTATTAGAAAGATCTCTATGCACCACTCAAGGGTTGGAAACCCAAGATCATTTAGGTGGATCTAGTAGTAAAATTGGGGTGGAAAATTGATCGAAAAGCATTAGGTGCAATTCATCTAGGGCTAACGAAAAAGAGAAGATACCACATTGCAAAATCAAAAACTACAAAAGAAAACATGGATATTCTAACGAATATTTATGAGAAGCCATCCACATCAAATATGGTATTCTTGTTGAAGTGATTGGTTAATATGAAGTTATTTGTAGCAGAACTTATCAATAGTTTCACATAAGTCATAGATTAGTTGGAATTCACAAGCATAATGAGGATATGAAGTTTCAAGCATTGTTATTTTTATGTTCCCTTCTAGAAAGCTACAATACCATAGTGCAAGGAATTTCATGCACCATGAAGGATGGTTTGACTTTAGATGGATGGAGAGATGCCAAAGAAAGTCTCAAGTGGAGATAACTTTTTGGCATCTACATATTTTTCCCAATGACCAATGTCATTTTCAATCACACATCCACATCATGATGCAACAATTCCATGATTCAATTTAAAAACATGTTGACGTCAGTACAATCCACGGACTCAACCGTCAATCCAAAAAATCCTTAGTCATTTCTTATCCTCAAGAGTAATATAAACTCACTAGTGTTAATATTAGATGAACTGTAAAAAGAATTTCATATTCTAGGCCCTAAATTAGCCTTAAAAGGTGTTATGCGCGCCTTTAGAAATGACATTTGTTATCTAGGTAAATAGGTTTAAAAAATTATGAAATTTTAGTATAAGGTAGACAAGACCTAGAGGGACATTTTTTAGCGAAGGACCCAAAGTCCGATTCAGCTCATATAGTTCTAAATAACTTTCATGAAGGATGCATGTTAAGATTCTCTTGACTAAAAATTGGTGGAAAATGGAAAGCAAAAAGAGGTTGGTTCAGCGACCTCAAAAATAGATTTCTAATCATGTAGTTTTCAAATGTACTTTTGTCGTATGAAGTCCTAAAATTCGGATATTAAAGTATGTTGCAGAACGGCCAAAAATGGACAATTTTCATGAAGAATGCCCCTAAAATTCACATCATATAAGTTAGTACAAAATTAGCAAAAGTTCAAGGTTGGGCTAAATCGAATCTGTCCTCAATCTCGGCATTAATTTCACCTAAAAATTCAACTACCAGCCCCCGTACGTGGTAAATATTAACCGTCCATGTTCCTACGACCTAACCACAAGCAGGACTACTTCGAACTCAACAATGTAGCTAGGTAACGTAATTGAAACTTTTGATAAAATGAGGATCTAAACAACATTCATGAATTTCACCAAAAAAAAAAAAAAAAAACAACGTTCATGAATTTCTAGGAAACCATCCTCATCACACGTAATCGGTTGACATAGGATAGAACGGGAGATATCTACTTGCCTTGGGTCTTTGTGCATTGTGGTGGTGGTTCAGCAGGACGATGGGGTGGTTGATGGTGGCGATGTGCATGGCTGCGACGGAAAGGGAAGTTGCTAGTGGTTGCAAGTTGCAGTGGTGCGCTAAACAAAGCTTGGGGGAGAGAGCATGACTGTGAACTGAGGAGGGCCGATCTTCGCTAGCTTCTAGCTTGCTAGCATAGACATGCAGAGGGCAACTGAAGATGAGTGTGAGGTGAACTGGGGCATCACAATAGAAGAGAAAGAGGGAGGGGGCATTTTCGTTGTTGTTTTGGAGTTCGGCAGCACTGTTGCTCGAGTTGGTCGTCGTGATTGACTTGAGCAGCATTGTTGTTGAAGGCAAGTGGAAGAAGGGCCAACTAGTCAGGCATGTCTTGTAGGGATGCGGTCATGTGGTAGCATGAGGAGGTGCTGAGTTGGCGAGTTGGCGTGGCATTGTTGTGGCGGTGTGGTGGTGGTTTGCCAGTGTCAGAAACTACTAACGTGAGGCATAATGGATCCGGTGTTGAAATTCAATAGTGAGCATGGCAATTACGAGGTGACGGTAGGACCTGGTGGTTTGTTTTGATGGCGGTTTAAGACACGGCACTAAGTGAGGGAGTGGTGGTGGCGCATTGCGACGATGTCAACTTGACAGACTGAGGCATCTTGATGGTGCCAAAGGGGAGCTTACTTGTGCTGCATGATTCGTCAAGTATTCAAGGCTTGTTATTTTGTCAAGAGAAATTTTGGATGCCACACTCCCCATCCCTATAACCGTACATCACCACAAAATTGACAATTCTTTTATGTAACTTCCAATTTTCATTAAAAAAAAATGTGCAGTGAGGCACAAATAATTTGGGTTTTGAATGGAACTTCATGTATCAGTCATGAGTATGATCCTAAATTAAAGAAAAAAAAATCATCTTAAACAGGAAACTTGACCAAGGAGGTATGGTAGCAACCTTTGGATGTGGAGAGTGGGAGATAACCTTAGAGACAAGAGTCGTAGCAAAGGGAAATCATACAAGTATACTTTTTACCTTCTGCAATGAGACAATATTAGTGATATGGTTGTAAGTACAGTGGTTACAAGTAATTTGTCTACTCTGACATTATTGTTTGGGACATCTTGATGATGTGAGTAAAGCAATTAAATTCAGGAAATTACTTCTAGGTTTGCCAAAAGTTGAGTTGGATTTCTATGAGAATTGCGTTTATATATATATATATATATATATATATATATATATATATATATATGTAACAAAGGACGGTAATTGATTTTCAATTGAATGGGTGACAAATAGAGGTTGAAAGTTAGAGTTTGTTCATACTAGTGTGTATGGCAAACACAATAACTCTCTTATGGTGGTAAGAAATATTTTGTCATCTTCATTGATGATGCAATAAGGAAGATCTAGGTCTACGCCCTTAGAGGAAATTCAAAAGTATTCGGGATGTTCAAAATGTGGAAGACCACGATAGAAAAAGAGATAGTTCATACAATCAAAACTCTGAAGTTTGATAATAGTGGTAAATACATGAGCAAGGAATTTGCAGAATACTTGAGCCAAGAAGGCATACAGTGGTTGAAGACTGTTCCTAGAAACCCTCAAGAAAATGATGTAGCTAAGAGGATAAATAAAACCCTTCTATAAAGTGCGAGATGCATGAGGCTACACATGCGTCTCTTGCTACACTTATTGTGAAAGCTAGTATGAGCACCTAGAGGGGGTGAATAGGCGTGAATTGAGTGTACATTTTATCATCATCATTTCCATCAAGCTGACTAAGACCTCCAACACGTGGATCACTAGGAATATTCGCAAATGCTCGATCTACCGACCTCGCAGGAGCAATCTTCAATTGTTCCATTGTTCGCAAAAAGTGGATTTCATTTCGATACCCTTTATCTTTCAAAAGTTCATCGATATAATTCAAGGGAGTCCCTCCCCTTTTTAAAGCAGAATAAAGCTTATACATAAAAGCGGGTTTTTGAGATCTTACAGGTTCTGCGTCTTCAATGATTTTTCCTTCGATCTATGAATACTGCCTTGAGGTCTAGCTTGAGGAGATTGACGCTGTTGAGAATGTTGTGGGCTCTGCTCGTCTTGGAGATTCTTCTTCCTCGGTGAGGTCAACATGTGTAGGACCCTCACACATTTGCTATGGTCCCCTGTTCGCAATCCTTGAAGACTTTCTCCGGGATGCCATTCTCACAGTTTTTGAGAGATTCCAAACTCGATTCGTGATAAAGGTGAGAACTTGGAAGATTAAACTAAAGAGTAAAAGTAAGAAAACAAAGGTCTGTGCTTTTAGGGTTTTGAGGAAGACGAACAGTATATAAAGCTATTGAAAAGAGGCATACGGAACGACGCAAAAAGGAAAAAATAGAAAATGCCTTTTAAAAAATAACGGCATTTTTGAAAAATGGATAACTGTCTTTTAAAAAATAACCCTTTTTGGAAAAGGAATGAGTGCAATAATTACGAAAACCGAGGAGATGATCGTGCCTTTTCAAGATCAATCAATTAATAGATAATTAATGCCTTTTCAAGATCAATCAATTATAGATTAATAGATAATCATACCTTTTCGAGATTTTATCCAAGAGATAAATTTCTAAAAACAAAAATAACTTACAGTCGTTGATCTTCATCTTCTGAATCTGAATATCATTAGACTTTTATCTCAGAGTCTGAACTTCTTCAGACTTTAAGATATTGAGTCTGGAATGAATAAGCTTAAATTGACTTTTCTCTAAAGGCTTTGTGAAGATGTCTGCTAGTTGATTCTTTGAGTCAATAAACTGAATCGAGACTTCTCCATTTTGAACATTATCTCTAATGAAATGATGTCGAATCTCTATATACTTTGCTCTTGAGTGAAGAATTGGATTCTTGGTGAGATTAATTGCGCTGGTGTTGTCACATTTGATCTCAGTGCACGAATCTTTAATTCCAAAGTCTCTTAGCTGTTGCTTTATCCACATAATTTGTGAATAACAACTTCCAAGAGCCACATATTTTGCTTCTGCTATAGATAGAGCTACGGTACTTTGCTTCCTCGAGAACCAAGATACTGTCTTTTTTCCAAGCAATTGACAAGTGCCCGAGGTGCTCTTTCTATCAACTATGCATCCTGCAAGGTCTGTGTCTGAATATCCAAGAAGAGTAAAATCTCATTCTTTAGGATACCAGAGACCTAAATTTAAAGTAGATGCAACGTATTTGATGATGCGTTTTGCAGCACTTAAATGAGATTCTTTGGGATCTGATTGAAATCTGGCACAAATACAAAAACTAAACAGAATGTCAAGTCTAGAAGCAGTAAGATAAAGAAGTGAACCAATGATACTCCTATATAGCTTCTGGTCAATTTTCTTTCCTCCTTCATCTTTGTCCAGCTTCGAAGAACTTGACATTGGTACGTCAATCTTTTTGCAATTCTCCAGGCCAAACTTTTCACAAGTTCTTTAGCATATTTTTCTTGGGAAATGAAAATTCCCTCCTTCAATTGTTTTACTTAAAGTCCGAGAAAGAAGGATAGTTCACCCATCATGCTTATTTCAAACTCATCTTGCATAGTCTTAGAGAATTTCTTGCACAAATTTTCATTAGGAGATCTAAAAATAATATCATCAACATAAATTTGAACAAGCAAGAAGTTTTTGTTTTCTCTTTTGATAAATAGTGTAGTATCTACTTTACCTTTAACAAAGCCATTTTGGATTAAAAACTTAGTCTGTCATACCAAGCTCGAGGTGCTTGCTTTAGACCATATAGCACCTTTTTTAGTCTGAATACAGAGTCCGGTTTCCTTGGGTCTTCAAAACTGGGAGGTTGTTCCACATAGACTTCCTCTTGGATAAATCCATTTAGGAAAGCACTTTTGACGTCCATTTGGAATAACCTGAAATTCTTATAATAAGCAAAAGCAAGTAATAGTCTAATTGCTTCTAACCTTGCTACTGGTGTGTAGGTCTCATTATAGTCTATCCATTTTTCTTGTGTATTTCCTTTGGCCACGAGTCTTGCTTTGTTCCTTACGACTTTTCCTTTCTCATTCATCTTGTTCCTGAAAACCCATTTGGCTCTAATGATAGATTTACCTTTCGGTTTAGTAGTCAATTCCCAGACATCATTGATACTGAATTGCCTAAGTTCTTCTTGCATAGCTTCAATCCAGCTTTCATCAGTTAAAGCTTCTTCTATGCTCTTGGGTTCTATTTTAGAAATAAGAGCAGCATCACTAGACTCTTCACGTCTTTTGGATCTTGTACAAATTCCCTCATTAATGTCACCAATAATGAGTTTTTTAGGATGACTAGATTTGTGCTTCCAGTTGCTAGTTGATTTGTTAGACTGTTGATCATTTTCTTCATTTGATTCTTCAACGATCATTTGTTGCTGGTCTTCTGAAGTTTGAGCTACTTCTGTAGATTTAGACTTTGTAAAGTCTAGAGCAGGTTTAGGTTCTTCAGGTTGAGTCTAAATCGATTGATTTTGCATAAAGTCTTGAAATTTAACATTCATTGATTCCTCCACAGATTGGGTCTTTTTGTTGTATACTCTGTACGCTTTGCTAGTGGTTGAATATCCAAGGAAGATGCCTTTGTTTTTTTTATTTTTCTTCAAACTTACTGATCATTTGCATTTTTTAATATAAAACATTTACATCCAAACACACAAAAATAGGAAACAATTGGCTTCTTTTCTTTGAACAACTCATAAGGAGTTTTCTCTAGAATAGGCTTTAAGAAGACTCTATTAATAATATAGCATGCTGTAGAAACTACTTCAACCCAAAAAGAGAAGAAATGTTACTTTCAATTAGAAGAGTTCTAGCCATTTATTGCAAAGATCTATTCTTCCTTTCCACAACTCCATTCTACTTTGGAGTATAAGGAGAGGATAATACATGCTGAAAACCAGATTCATCACAGAATTTAGCAAAATCTTGATTAACTCACCTCCATGGTATGTCTGTATACTTGAAATAACATACCCTTTCTCATTTTGAACTTTCTTAGCAAATTTTATAAAATAAGAAAATGTTTCAAACTTACTTGCCAGGAAATATACCCAAGTGAATCGTAAATAATCATCCATAATTACTAGGCAATATTTCTTACCTCCAATGCTCTGAGTTCTGGTTGGTCCAAATAAATCCATATGCAAGAGCTACAGAACACAATTAGTGGACACTTGATTTATTGGTTTGAATGAACTTCTTACCTGTTTTCCCAATACGCATGGTGTACATAGGTCAGACTTTTGGTATGTCAGATTGGGTAGTCCACGAACAAGCTTCTTTGTAGAGATCTTGGCTATTTGCTTCATGTTGATGTGCCCAAACTTTATGTGTCATAGATTTGCTTCCTCTTGAATTGAGATTAGACATTGGGATTTTTCTGGTTTAATATCCAAGAGATAGATATTCTCATGTCTTCGCCTCGTAAAAGTCTGAGAGGAGTCTTTACTGTTCCTGAACATATTCCTTCTTGAAAGTTGATTTTGAAATCAGTGTTGCACAGTTGGCTAATACTCAGCAAGTTATAGTTGAGTCCTTCTACTAAGGAAACGTTACCGATCGTGAGACTTCCAATCTTTACAGTTCCATATCCCACAATTCTTCCTTTGCTATTTCCTAAAAAAAAAAAAAAAAATTTCACCATTAACTTGCATAAGCTTGATAGTGACCTGCATTTAAAAAAAAAGAAACTCAAGCTTTCTTTGGTACCCATATTTTCTTGGGTCCAGTGGAGTTAGTGTGATATACAGTCTTTGCCCAAACTTTCTTCACAGGTTTCCAAACCATATGACATTCTTTCTCAAAATGTTCTGAGCTGTTACACTTAGAACATTTCAGAGCACTATGGCCTACAGGTTTTACAAAAAAAAAATTGGAAATGATTTTTGTAAGAATCTTTTGTAGGTCTTTATTTAATTCTTTCCTTTACCTTAGGAAAATCAATTAGAGGAATGATTTTAGCAGTCATTCCCAAACCTGATTTGTTGAAGTAAGGTCTTTGAACAGAAATAATTTTTTCTAATTTCTCAGATCCTATAGAAAACCTTTTAGAAATGCTTGAGATATCATTTTTCAAGAATGCATTTTCTTTTGAAAGATTATCTGCATTTTCTTTTAAAGTAATAACACTTTTGTCTAAACTTTCGACATTTTCATTCCAAACAATTTCCTGTTGCTTTAGTGCATAATTTCATTTTTAAGTTCGGAAATCCTCTTGAGAGAGGTTTTGAAACTAAGACATAATTCATCAATATATTTAGAAACTTTAGTATGAATTTTTAAATTACTTATCTCGATTTCACTATCTGAGTCTGAGTTTGTGTCAGAGTCTGAATCTGAGTTTGATTGTGCCATGAGACAAATATTGGCATAATCATAATCACTTTCCTCACATTCAGTGTCACTCCAGGTTTATGCTTTAAGTGATTTTCGATATTTCCCAGCTTTTACTTTCTTTCTCTTCAGCAGAGGATAGTTGGGTCCGATATGTCCATTTTTTTTGCATTTAAAGCAGACTATATCTTTGTTAGATTCATCATCCTCAGCTGATTTATTTTGTAGCTTTTGAGAACTTCATTTTTTTCGGATTGAATCTTCTTCCATTTCTATTCAGTTTTCTGAACCTTCTTATCATGAGAGCAAGCTCTTCATCGTCCATATTGTCTTCAGAATATGTGACATCATAATCATCATTAGATTTTAATGCAATAAATTTCTTACCTTTGGGATCTTCATCTTTGTTGATTTGCTCAATTTCATAAGATTGAAGAGTGCTAACCAATTCGTCAACAGAGAGTGGCATAAATCTTTGTGTCTCTCTTATTAAGGTCTTAATGTGGTTCCAATCTTTGGAAAGCCCATGTAGTAACTTGTTGACCTTCATGGATCTAGAGATTGGTTGACCTTGATACTTAAGACCATTCACGATTTCTGTAAAACGACTAAACATGTCAGTAATAGAATCTATTTGTTTCATCTTGAATGCTTCATATTGACCGAGTAGAATATTCATTCTGGTTTCTTTCACTCGATCGGTTCCTTCATAGGTGATGTGCAATCTATCCCAAACTTATTGAGCTGTTTCACAAGAAGATATTCTGTTATATTCGTAGGAGATATTGCACAATATAAAGAATAAATTGCTTTTGCATCAAGACCTTATCTCTTGGTTATCTCTTCTTGAGTCATTTCACTGGACTCAACAGCTTATTTTCCTCTTTTTAAGACTGTTGCAGCTTTAGGAATGATTCATTTGTCTACCATATCTCATTCCAGAGGATCATTTTGTTAGAGAAATCCCTTATGATATTTTGAAGATGACAAAATAAACCAAAGGCTACTAACATGTTAAGTAATAGACCATGCAGATGATAGAACATGTAAATGATATTGTTAAAGTTAGAAGACTACTAGAAGACTGAATGTAACATATCTCCAAAGTATATTTCGAAGATTTCCAGACTTCTGTGTCAAAGTCTAAAGATTGCCAGACTTTAGTGTTAAAGTCTGTTCTACATCAGAAGTCTGTCAACTTTGACAAATTCCAGACTAAACGTGAAGCTGAACCAGAAGACAGACTCTATACTGAAGCTGAACTTATTCAGACGGTGTTCATACCTTAAAGCTAAATTTGTTCAAAAGCAAAATATGTTCAAACCCAGATTATAAAGTCTATTGTACTTGGACTCAAATTGTAAAGTTTATTGCACTTAGACTTTACATCCAGATTCGACAGAACGTAACACAAGCTCCAATCATACAACGGCTAGTGGTCTGGATTGGATTCCACATCAAGATTGATTTGATTGACTCAATATAATTGATTGACAATTGGATCTTGAAGACAAGAACTTTCTATACGAAGAAGCTTTACTTATGGAAACCAAGATTCTGTTTATATGGGCGATCAGAATCAATTTGGGATTCTACCTTTGTCACTCAACGGCTACCAAATCTTCTAGATACAAATCTGTCCAATGGGTATATTGGAAGACGATCCTCAAGATACTGTCCAACGGCTAGTTTGGAAGTGGAGGAGTATTTAAGGAGATGAGGGACCGATGAGCAAGAGAGAGACGAAGCGTACAATTTATAATTCCAAAGTTTGAGCAACCTCCGATCATACACTTGTCTCTTGTGAGCTTAAACGTTTGTGATTGTGAGAAAAATACCAAAAGAGTGACTTAGTGAGATAGTGTAATCTATTGCTAAGTGTTTGCACTCAAAGTTGTAATCTCTTGTTGATTGCATAGTAGAATCCAGCCAAGAAGGCTATTAGCGTGGGAGAGTGGACGTAAGCTTGAATTAAGCCGAACCACTATAAACCTCGTGTTCTTATTATCTTCCTTGAATCTCTTTATTTCGTTCGTAATTTTATTTAACTGCTAAAGTCTGATCTTGCTCAAAGTTCGCTGCTCTTCAGACTCAGTTTCAAAAGTCTGTTGTTATTCAGACTCAGGTTAAAAGTAAAGTTTTTCACTGTATTTTGCAGAATATGTTTTTACACCTATTCACCTCCTCTTTAGGTGTTCATACTAGCACTTTTACCTTTGATCTTAGGAATGCATTCATCTTGTTTTTCCATATGTTGTATTCATTTCCATCAAAATAATGCGGTCTGGTATTGTTCTACTCTTCAACCAGACCTAGAGCCAACATACTAGCCATGGATCATTAACTCTGAAGTAAAAACACTTCAATTTAAGTGAGTACACGAGCTCTGATACCAATTGTGAAAGCTTGTATGAGTACCTAGAGGGGGTGAATAGGTGCGAAAACAAATTTTGCAATGTAAAGATTATAATTTTACTTTTAAACAGACTCGGTTTAGTAATAGATTATGAAAAGAAAATTAGACTCTAACAAAAAAATATTGTTGCGATCAAAGTAAAGAGCATAGAGAAGAGAATAAGAACATAGGGTTTATAGTGGTTCGGCTTGATCCAAGCAAACATCCATTCTTCCGCACTGATAGCCCACCGGCTGGTTTCACTAAGAATCAAAAGAGTTGTTACAGTATAGCACTTCCTTGATTCCACAGTATAGAGACTCTGCTACACTTCCTCAAGGTCTCACAGAAATATAAACGCTCTTTTGAGTACAAGTTTTCGCTCAACAATTGAATTTGACAAAGAACAAGAAGCTTCAGACTTTAGAATTCTTCTATCACGCACACACTCAAATAACTAGAACGACTTCCTTATATACTCCTCCATGCCTTCATATCCATTGGCACTTACCAAAGGAGTTCTTCCAATCTACCCGTTGGACAAAATCAATTAGAAGATTTCGAGTTATTTAAGAAATATGACGATAGCCCACAAATCCTGCTCGCTCATACAATCGGGATCTAGGTTTCCATAAGTAGAACCTTCCAAGTATGCTTCGTCAATCAACGGATCTAAATTACTCGAATTGTAATTAAAATGAATAACAGATTCCAAGATGCTATCTCCAGCCAAGAGATCTTTTTTAGTTGGTAGAATTAAATCCTTAACAAGATACTCAGTTCTGGATAAGTCTTCTTCAACGGTCTAGAAACTGTCAATGAGGATAGACTCTGAATCTTGAGTCTGGCGGTTTGGCGATCTTCAGACTTTGACTAAAGAGTCTGCAAGTTTTCAGACTAGACTGATGGAAATGTTTTGTCAGCTTCAAAACACACAAGGAAATTTTCTCCAACACTTATAAGCTATTACAGTTAATGTGGTTGTTTACATTATCAATCGGAGTCCATCTAGTGCGTTGGTTGGAGAAATATTGCAAGTGCAGTGGTCAAGTAAAAAAGTGAATTATTCATATCTACTAGTATCTTGTTGCATTGCATATGATTTGATTAATACAGAAGATAGGAAGAATCTTGATGCTAAGTCCTAGAAGTACGTCTTTATTAGATATGGTGATGATGAGTATGGATATAGGCTTAGGAATTATGAGAATAACAAAGTCATCCGTTGACAAAATGTGGTATTACACGAAAAAAAAAAAACATACAAGGATTGTTAAAGAGAGCATGAGAAGGCAGTAGAACTAGAATATCTTGAGCTGGACATAATGTACGTGAAGATGATTCTAGAAAATTAGAGTGCACTTGAGGGAGAGGTTAAATATGAGCCTATTATCAATAAGGAGGTAGTTTAAGAGGAACACAGTGACTTGGAGTAAACTAACAACCTTGAAGAACTTGTCTTGAGGAAGTCTGCACGTGTGAGAAAGTCGAAGGTAATATTGATCCACTAGCAAATATTATTATGAGCCATGTCCTATATATAGATTCAGGAGAGTGTGAGACTTTTGATGAGGCAAAAAAAAAAAAAAAACAAAACAAAACAAAACAAAAGCCATCACACATGCAGTGGGAGCATGCTATGAAAGACAAGATGGGCTCGTTACTTCAGAACAAAACTTGGGAGTTGACCAAGTTGCCTAAAAGTAAAAAAGGCCTTATTAAACAAGTGAGTGTATAGGGTTAAAAATGAAGCAAGTGGTGGTATCAGATACAAGGCGAGACATGTGGTCAAAAGTTTTTCTAAAAAGAATGGATTGACTACACAAAGATATTTTCACCAATAGTTAAAATGACATCAATCGGAGTTCTACTGAGTATAGTTGTAGTGGAGGATCTACATCATGAGCGGTTAGACATAAAAACAACGTTTTTACATGGTGACCTAAATGTAGACTTATATGGCGCAATCTAATGGTTTTGAAGTCAGAGATAATGAGAACAGGTATGTTGCTTGAAGAAAAAATTGTATAGCTTGAAACAAGCTTCGTAGCAATGGTATTTAATTGATGGTTTTATGGAAGAAAATGGATTTGCTCATTGTGAGGTTGACCATTGTGTTTATTTTTGCAAATATGATGATGGTGATATTGTGTATCTCTCTTTATATGTAAATGACATGTTAATTTTCAATTGATGGTCCATGAACTTTTGGTACTTATTCGATATAGTCCCTAAACTATATAAAAATGTTCAATGTAACTATCAATCAAAATTCTATATGATACACAAATTATGTAATTTGTATATTTGGTTGTAATTATCTCGTGGTGCAAGGAAAAGTTACTCCCCCATACACAACGTTTATGTCACATTCACATGTAATGAGCGATTCGAAATGTCCGCATTCGTCAATTGCTTATGACATTGAAAGACTGAGCAAGCCAGACACCTTCCAATTAGAAAGAAGACGTATGCCTTGGATTGATTAAATCATAGGGACCGAATGGACGGGAAGAAAACACACGAGGAACATAAGGTTTTAATTCAATAGGACAAACAACAACAATCAACAGTGCTGATGAGGCACGTTAACGATACTCATAGAAGAAGAAGAAGAAGCATCAAAGGAGGTTAAGATAGTGAGGGGTCAACGGCCTGAAGACGGTGGGAGCGTGGGACTCAATGAAGGCCACCTGAGACCTGGAGAGGTGAAGGTAGACCACCCAATCCCCGTTGGAGAGCGGGCTGGGCATGGGCATAACGTACCCGGCTTTGCCTCCCCATGGGAAGTGGTATGAACCCAGCACTGGCTTCCCCCACCCGAAGTCCATCTCGGTCACCGGGAACCTCTGTCCAGATGACACCACGAGCGCTGTCGACCCTTCCTCCTCCTCCTCACTACCGGGCTTACAGAATATCCTTGCCAATGCTGGCACTGGCCGGTGTCCTTCCACCCAATCTATTAGGTCCAGAAAGTGCTCCTTCTTTGCCGCCCTATCCACAAACTCGTGCACCACATCTGCCACCCAGCTCAGCGGCTTCTCCACCACCTCCCTCGCCCTCTTCTCTCCAAATGGCACCGACAACACGTTCCCAAAGTAGGATGACATGGGTGTGGGCTTGTTGTCCTCGCCCTGACTGATCAACCTACACCTGCCGTCCACCACGATCCCCATCCTTGACATTGTCTTGTTGTCATCATTATTAGCAACCGAGGAGGATTCAGCCACCATCCTCCAAAGGAAAGCGCTGAACGATTCCAACTTAGTCCTCTTGCTTCCATTGGAGCAGGCACTCTGCTGCAACTCACTTAGCTTGGCAGCGGTCACATAGTACAAGCGGCTTAACAGGTGGTCGTCATCGCTCAATGTCACTGTCTCGCATTGCTCATCCACTTGCAGCTTGTGTTTGGGAGGTGGGGGCAATGCGGAGACCGGGATGTACATGCGGTCTAGAGAGGGGTCAAAGCAGAGCGGATGCCTTGGGTTGAGAAGAGAACGACGGAAGGAAGGAGGGAGGGAAATGGGTGTAGCGGAGCGAGCCGTTTCTGCCCAAAACAGCATGAACATATTGATCGAGTAGGCGTCAGCTATTCGATGGTCAAACGTACAAGCCAGCACTATTCCTCCACACTTTAGCTCCGTTGCCTAAAAGTTTTCCATCAAATGAAAAACTTATGCCTCAATGAATAGAACCAATCCTAATGTGGAAAATGTATAAAAAAACTTATGCCTTGGTGAGATTTAAGATTACTTCTACACGCTCTAGACATACCTTTGGTAGCTTACGCCAAGAAGTTATCAAATGACATATTGACCACATAGAACAATATTACTTCAACAACAGTGGAAACGAACTTGGTCTTTATCATAGAGACTACGAAAATGGTGATATCCATTATCCAATTACTTCATACAAGACTTACCAAAGAGAGGAGAGATTATTTAAGAGTCTTAGTATGTATTTGGTAACCATTATTTGGTAACCATTCTATTTCCAGAAACAATTTGTACTTGAAAATAGTTTTTTTATTTTTTTATTATGCTCCCTGAACAAGTTTCTAAGTATTAGCCCCCTCTTTTCATTTAGGTTACCATGACACCGTTGCACTCCTATTGACATTTCCTAATGTCACCAAAAGTGAAAGTCCTTATGTTGGTGTCGCCCCCCCCCCCCCATTGTATAGTTCCGTTTTGGGTTAAAGTTAATACATGCCTTACGTTTACCAAAAAAAAAAAAAAACAAGTTTCTAAGTATATGATTCTCAAATTTTTTATTAAGTAAAATTTCTTTCAATTTTTTAATAATTATTTTTAGATTTTTTTTTTCCTTTTTTCTTCTTTCTCCTCTAGCTAATTGGTGGGCCTCAAAATGGTTAGTAACCAACCAAAGACAAGAGCTAGCAACCTCGTTAGCCCCTGGGAAGGTCGGCCTCACCTAGCAACTAGCAAGGCTCGACCTCACCCAATCAAGGCAAGGCCAACCTTGCTAAGGGCTAGCGAGGTCGCTAGGCCTCATCTCCGATCGGTCATTAGCTAGTCGCCGCCATTGCCGAGCCCTACAACTAGTTAGAGGAGGAAGAAGAAGAAAAGAACAAAAAAAATGATTTGGTTTTATAAATTTGTTCCCGAAAACAAAAAAGTAATTTTTTTCAATTTCATATTTATGTTCCAAATCTATTCCATGGTCACCGATTTTTTCTCGTGAATAGAAAAATTAGCTAATGTTATCAAATGATCTTTTTTTTTTTGAGAAATAAAAGAATAAAAATAATCAAGTATTGACCGGTCATCTAATAAAACCTTAACATGTTTCCCATGAAGTCAAGGGTAAAAGAGAGATCCCATCTCTGCCACATATATTTGAATTCTTTTGTGCTCAAGGGCACTGGGAACCCACGCATGCCATTATGGTCTCAATAAATTAATGATTGCTTCTAAGGTCCACCTTCGCAAGATTTTTCCACTCATTCAATTCCGTCCATTAAAAAAAAAATGATATCCTCCTCCGATATATTATTATCACTCATCTATCATGCTATTATTATCTCGCTATTCTCTATGGACTCAATGAGCCAATGTATAATCTCAATGATCACACAAGTAAATGAGAGAAACTCGTGCAAAGTGTGAGATTATTTTTCCTTTCAATATTTAGGCTCAATTTGTTTGGAAAAATATAATATTTCTGAAAAATATATTCCAAGAAATCACTTTTAAGGAAATGACAATATTTTCTAGTGCTTAACTAAAAACTGAAAATGAATTAGAAGATATTTTCCACCATTTGATATGGAATTCAATTTTCCTAGAGAAAATTGATATATTTTCATTTATTTTTCTATTTTTTTATTTTATTTTTCCTCTTCCTTGACCAATCAATGGCCATAGCGGCAATTGGCTAGGCTCATGCTCTCCAAATTCCAGCAAGCTTGAGCCTTGGCTCGCTTGTGATGGGCTGTTGTCGTGGTGATTGAGTAAGAAGCGAAAAGAAAAAAAATAATAAAAAGAATAAAAAATGATAATAATTAATTAAAAGTTCATTTTTTTTTTTATAAGAGCAAACGTTTCATTAACCAAGGACTCGAGTCCAAGTGCCAAAGACCTATGCCGATCCATAGTCATATTTTGGAAAATGCTTTCCAACCTTTTAAGGAGGAAATCATTTTCCTGAATTTTAGTATAGGTTTTTTGTTGACTAGGAAAACATTTACCATTGGCTCATTTTCCTAAGCAAACCAAATGATGGAAAATGAGGAAATGTTTCATAGAAAATATTTTCCATGAAACAAATAGAACCTTAACATTAAATGTTTCTACATTGTTATGTTTTGTATGAGAAATGATTGATGTATTTGTGCTCTATTTGTTTCACATAAAATATAATATTTCTAGAAAATATTTTCCAAAAAGTCATTTTCCAAGAAAATGATAACATTTTATGATGTAGAGTTAAAACCTAAAAATGAATTGGAAAATATTATTCACCATTTGGTATATAAAATCTAATTTGATTTTTCTAAGGAAAATTACTAATAAATTCAATATTTTAAATAATATTTCGAATTTATTTATTTTCTTTCTTTATTATGTTTTCCCTTCTTCCTCAGCTAGTCATTAGCCATGGCAACGATCAACAAGGCTCAAGCTTACTAGATTTCGACAAGCTAGAGACTTGTTAGAGGTCATTGAGGCATGAACTTGCCAAAGTCTAGCAAGCTCAAGACTTGAGCTTGCCAGAATTCGGCGAGCTTAAGCTCGAGTCTTGTTGACCTTTGGTGAAGCTCAAGCTAGCTTATGGCCAATCGATGATTGTTGCCATGGCCCACAATTGGCCAAAATGAAGCAAAAAAAAAAAAATATTCAAATTTTTAATATTTTTATAAGAATGAACGTTTCATAAACAAGAACTCAAGCTTCTTTGCCAAAGACCCACACCAATACCAAATCATATTTTGAAAAAAAATTTCTGATCTTTCAAAGAGGAAATCATTTCTCTGAATTTCTTGTTTGATTTTTTTTTTTTTTTGGTCGGATTTAAGCATAGTTTTCTGTTGACTCGTTTTCTTAAAAGAACTAAATGCTGGAAAATATTTTCCGTGAAATAAACAAAGTCTTAATCATAGATTATGCTGTTAGGCGTGATCGAAGTCCAAGCATTATTCTTCTTTTTGAACAATGGTAAAGGGTATCCAAATCGCACACCAAGTGATGTAAACAATTAGTTTATATTCGACACCTATTGAAAAAACTTCAATATCGATGAATAAATCAATTTTGTGAACTATTCTAAGTAAAGATGGAAAATTTGACTAATAGACTAGAGGCAGAAGATACACTATTTCGTTTGACGCTGGTTATGCATGATAACGTTCCTAGTCAACAATATTATCTCTTGTATCTAATTTAAGATATTGTTGATATTGTTCCCATATTTTCTCTGCTTGCCTTAAGCATCCTCAATCATCCCTAATTTAGGACTCTTGTAATATCTTTATATGTAGTCTGTACAAAAGAGATCATATGACAATATACAAAAACTATGATTTCTTCAATGCATAAATAAAAGATATAAGGAAAATACTATAGATTTAGGTGAAATGAAGATGAAAATGGGTGCGGGTGCATATACGGTGATATGATCTCTTGAGATGGATAAACAATATATAGCGAGGCTGTATCAAATATCAATACCTGAACAGCAAGCACGCCTCGCTTCTTTGTGGGCACCAGTTTCCCTTCAATGGTGTTATCCGGATTATACAGGTTGAGATGGCGGAGTTCCACGTCTGCGAAAGCTTCGATGAAGTCGACCCCTTGATTGTTGCACAGGAGCTCTGGCTCACCGGCTGAGTTCTGCACCACCTCTGCAGCGAGAGCATAGTAGGAGACCAGAGCTTGGGCCAAGGCGGCTTTCAGAACACCAACGACAGACCCATATTCCAGCCTTTGTGACGCGGGGGTGGTTGGATTGGCGTAGCAGAAGAAGATGCCTACATCAAGCGGAGGCAAGAGCAAGTCGAGGTTGGAGAGGGGCAGCCAATGCCCTTGCATAGGTAGTGGTGCCACCACCACTTCTCTCTTGCCTGACTTCACCACGAACTCTCTACTTGCACCTCCATCTGCATCCATTTTATGTACTCTGGTGCGAGTTTGAGAGGAAGGGAGGAGGAGGAGGAGGAGGTGCGAGTTTGAGAGGAAGGGAGGGGGAGAGAGAGAGATAAGATTTATATTTAAATTCCTCCACAAGTCCTCCCGGTTGCTAGGGACTTATAAAACCAATTTGCGGTTACAATTGATTAAATTATTATATCAAAGTATTCAATGTAATCTTTTTTTTATTAATAATTGAAATTGTTAAAAATATGACCCAACAAGCCAACTTTATAGAAAGAGAGTGGTTTGGCCCTAAGTACAATTTGAAACTGCTTCGTCTAAGACTTCATGCAAATCTCAGCATCCTTTAGATGTTAAATAAGCAGTGGGTACACTAGTGTATGTGGCTCGAAAAAGATATTATACCAATGAGAGAGGTAAAGTAGATAGGTCCTACCACATAGAAATAAGGGACCAATTTAATAGTCGACCACATTTGTCAAGGGTTGTAGACAGTTTCAGTTGTTGAAGATGACCAATGTTGATCCAAAGGTTTAAAAGTAAACCACGTGATTGAGAAAGAAGATTTCTTGTTGGAATAAACAAAGAAATTGAAAAAAGCATGTGAAGAGTCAAAAGTTTGACTTGGGCCCACCATGATTTGTCTTTCATGTGCAGAGAGTCTCGGCAGCTTTTTTTTTTCTTCTTTTGTTTGCATCGCCGAACAAGAAATTAGCGTCAATGTGTGCCCAAGGTCAAACCTTTGACCTTGGGCCCCACCAACTCTGATTCTTCATGTGCATCACTTCTTCGTGGAGGGGGACATCTTCGGCAGTTTCACTTCAAAGAAAAAAATTCCCTTTTTTTTTTTAATTATTTCCTCCTTTGTGCAACTTTAGCTTTAAGGAGTCAAGCGAATCGCATTTTGTTAATACTCAAACTTGAGATATAATTTAACAGTTTCAATTGTTGAAAATGACCAATTTTGATTAAAAGGTTTAAAAGTAAATCACGTGATTCATGACAAGCATAAAAATCATGTCAAGATTGTCTTATTGAAATGGAAGATTTCTTGTTGGAATAAACAAATAAAATTAAAAAAAACATGTGAAGAATCAAAAGTTTGACCTTGGTCCACCATGATTTGTCTTTCACGTGCAGAGAGTCTCGGCAACCTTTTTGTTTCTTCTTTTGTTTGCATCACAGAACAAGAAATCAGCGTCAATGTGTGCCCAAGGTCAGACCTTGGGCCCCACCAACTTTGATTCTTCTTCGTGCAGGGGGGCGTCTACGGCAGCTTCACTTCAAAGAGAATTTTATTTTATTTTTAATTATTTCCTCACTTGTGCAGCTTTAGCTTTAAGAAATTCAGCGAATTGCATTTTGTAAACGCTCAAACTTGAGACATAATTTAACAGTTTCAGTTGTTGAAAATGACCAATGTTGACTAAAAGGTTTAAAAGTAAACCACGGAATTCATGTCAAGTATAAAAATTGTGTCGAGATTGTCTTATTGGAATGGAAGATTTCTTGCTGGAATAAACAAAGAAATTGAAAAAAAGCATGTGAAGAGTCAAGCGCCCAATTCGTCATGCCATTACGTACAAAAAAAAAAAAAAAAACGAAGAAGGACAGAAGCTGGTCTCACATGCTTAACGTGTCGATTGGGACTGCGAATTCAAAACTTCAACAACCAACGTACGAGCTTCGAGCTGAAGACCGTGTGGTCCGACGCTCTCGATGGGTTTTATCCAAAGTGGTTCGCGTAGTTTCGGATTCAAGTTTTGGTACCTAGTCATATTTTATAACATGTTTTTCGAATTTTTAAAGAGAAAATCATTTTCTTTAATTTAAACTTCGATAGAAAATTTTTTTTCCTTTACTTGGAAAGCATTTTCTATTGACTCATTTTTCTAACGAAACAATTACTAGAAAAATGAGTAAGATATTTTCCAAGAATCATATTTTCTAGGAAACAAACGGAGCTTAAAGAGATGGTATTGTTGCCTAGCATGAACTCTCCCCAGCCTATACATATTGCAAGTTTGGCATTTTAAATAAATCATTAGGCATACAATTTAAGAAGCTCCAGTCAGCATAAGCAAGCTTGAATTTCTGAATTCGGTGGTCAAAGAATAGCTAAAAGGAGACATGAGGAAATGAAGGGCGTAATTAGTGACACACAAGAGCATATTTGCGCTTGGGCATTATGAGAAGCGTAGGTTGCGTAGGTATCAAAAGAAGAGGCATTTTCCTTAAGGAGGTGAACGAATGAACGAACAGGGAAGCACGCGATAGAGGGAGATAGAAAATGGTGAGTGCGCATGTGGAGCAACAAGAAAGAAGAGCAAAGAAGCATGTGACAGGCAAGAAGAAAGCAAGGTCCAGAGGGAATATTTGCTTAGCTTTGAATCGGAAATTTTGGGAAGAGTAGGTGAAACAATAGCATTCTAGAAGAAAAGGACAGGTTTAGCTAAGCATGGAAAAAGATGAACACGCACGTCGGGATGGACTTTGTAACATCCTGATTTTTAGGTTTTGATTTCGATTGGCTAAGTCAGGCCTTTCATCAATGCAACTATAGTGTTTTTCTCTAAGATGACCATTCATGAGATAACTGACCTATCAAATAAAGCCGTTAATAGATTTTAATGCAATAGACTTGAGAATTCGACTAGAAATCGACTGTTCGACCGTGCTAATCTACAAAGGTCATTACGGCATAATTAAAAATCAATCAAAGACCGGGGATAGGTCGATTCGACTGAGATGGTGATCAAAGTGTGGGTGATTCCACCTGATTGCAAAATTATCGTCGATTGGTACTAAACCGATTTTCTGTCGTTTTGGGTACCCTATGTCCGTATTTGAAATCTCGAGATTTTCACAACCACCGAGAGTCGCCAATATGTCGAAGAGGGACGTGTGGCTTAAAGAAAATTGACCACGGGTCAATTGTACCAAAAATTCCTAAAAGCTACCCAGTAGGCAAGGTCACACTAAAAGCGTGTCTGATTGAATTTAACCGTGAATTTGAATTTGATTTCAAAAATTAAAGGTCATGTCGTGTCACGAGTCATTCTAAGAATGTTGGCTCACCTTTTGAGGAAATTTCGGCAAATTCGGGATTTTTATGGAAAATCATTTTGGACAAATCGAAAAACGTACGGAAATTCGGATTGGCCAATTTGAAGGGACTTTTGGCATCTGGTGTAAGTAAATTGGTGATAGGGAATTTCGTGGGCTTTTTCCGCATCAAATCAGACCCCAATTGGAGAAGTTTGTTTAAAAAATCGGATTCCGACAAAAACGAAATGAAATTCGGATTTGAAGGAAATTCGTGGAATAAAGGGACTATCTTATCTTGGTCTTTATTTAGACTTTAAATTGCACATTTGGCGAAGAAATTGGCCCTAAGATGACCAATTGGCAAGGTGTTTTGAAGTTAATGAAGACTATAATTTTGTTTTAATCTTTTTCTTCCTTGTTCCCTTGGTCTCTTGCCCCTTCATGTAAACCCTCCCTCAGCCGCATATTATTTCTTCTTTTTTACTTCTCTCTCCACATTTTTCTTTCCCCCCCCCCCCACGCACGCAGACATCTCCTCCCTCTTAGCCGCACGTTTCTTTCTTTTTTCTCTCTCTCTCTCTCTCTCTCTCTCTCTCTCTCTCATTGTTGCCCCCACCAATGGTCCCTTTGCAGAAGTCAACCTCACTTTTTCTGTTTGACCAAGCCTTCACTTATCCAATAATTAAATACCTCTCTCTCTCTCTCTCTCTCTCTCTCTCTCTCTCTCTCTCTCTCTCTGCCTCCCTCTCTCTCTCGGTTGCATGGACGAGCTCCCTCTGTCGTTTTCTACTTTGCTTCCTCTTGCTCATCTCTCCTTTTATTCATTTTCGTCGCACGTGGGCTGCTCCCAAACAAGAACCACTATCCCTCATCCCCATCGACAACCTTCTGCCCCTTCTCTCCACGCCAGCATCACTTGGACTTCCTGTTGTTGTGACATCCCGGATTTTCAGTCATGTTTTTATTGAATAAATCGGCATTTCATTGACGCGCTTATAGGGTTGTTCTTAGAGCTAATCACTCTCGAGACAACTAGGCTATTTTGGGAAGCTATTAAGGAATTTTAAGGCAATAGACTTGAGAATTTGACCAGGAATCAACTTCTCGACCATGCTCATCTTTAGAGGCCATTATGGCACAGTATAAAATCGATTTGAGATTAGAGAATGGTCGATTTGACTGAGATGTGTGGCTAATCGTGGGTGACACCACTAAATTGGAAAATTCTCCTCGACCGACCCTAGACTAATTCTTTTGTTGTTTTGGTACCTTGTGTCCATATTTAAATCCTCGAGATATTCATGACAACTGAGGATTACCAATGAGTCGAACGGGTTCATTGTGGCTCGACGAAAATCGACCACGGGTCATTTGCACTAAAAATTTCTGAAAACTACCCGATAGCCTAGGTCACACTAAAAACGCGCCGAATGGAAATTAACCGTGAATTCAAGTCCGATTTCAGAAATTGAAGATGCTGTCATGTCACAATAAATTCTAGGAACGTTGAATCAGCCTCAGAAGATTTTTCTGCAACCTGAGACTTTTTGGGAAAAAGTCGGCATAGGACCGTTTTTATTCAGAAAATGCTAGGGATCATTTGTGATCGCAAAATTGAGATGCAATATGGTTAATTGGATGAGGAAAAATATCAATTGAAGCATTGAGGTGCCAATTGAACGTCAGGACCGCCTGCGACGTCGCCGTTCTTTCACCGTTCGCTGCCTCGAGCAAAAAAGTGACCCCCGCGCCGTTCCCGTCGGGTTGATCCAACCAGCGCGTTACTCAAGTGAGTTTTTCTCACTAATCCCTTATTAGTATGCTAATAATTCTTAGGGATTGATTAGATTTAATTAAGTGCAATTAGGTGGATAGATTAGATAAGAGTAATTAAATTAGAGACTTATCAATGTATGTTAGGCAAATTGTTGGTGTAGTTAGCAAGGAAATAGGTCACGGTATTTATTGAGCAAGTCTCGGTAATTTTCTAGGCTCGTCTCGGTTTCCAATTAGGCATTACGGGCCTAAATTGGATTTATTGCATTTATTTCATAATTTTTGTAATTAATTAATTAATTAATTAATTAATTTCTGAAAATTAGGCTAGAATAGCCGACGACCAAAATTTTATACTGATTATTGTGGTGTAGTCCGTTTATTTGTTTGAGTGCTAAATCATGCTGAATTGAATTAATTATGATTTTATGATTTTATTCCTAATTTATTCAATTTTAGAAATTTATTGGAAAATGACTGAGCGTGGGTCTATAGCGCCAATAATGTTTTGATGGGTTATATCTATAAAGTGGTGAGAAAGAAAGTCGTATTACGTGGCTCGGAGACCAAGAAGGTCGTCCTAGAGAATGCACATGACTTATGTATTTAATATAAAGTAATGAGAAAGAGAGTTGTAATACGTGGCTGGAGACCTATAGTGTCGTCCTGGAGAATGCACGTGACTCGTTGATTAAATAATTCACCTGTGAATAGCACGTGGCTCAGTGATTAGTATGTCACCTTAGAGAATGCACATGACTCGGTGATTTGGTATATCACCTTTGAGAATGCATGTGGCTCGGTGATTAAGTACGTCGCATTATAGAATGCACGGGGCTTGGTGATTAGACATGTCATCTTAGAGAATGCACGTGGCTCGATGACTAGATGTATACCGTTGGGGAAAATGAATAGTATGGATTAAAATGATCGGGAAATGATTTGAATGACATGTAATTGACTAGGTTGATTAGTCGATGATTCAATCTGATTGAGTGATGTGATGTAATCACGTGTATTTGATATATATACTGACTTGTAGGAAGGAACGAAGGCCAAGGTAAGTCCTCTGACTCATGTTGTGCTTAGGCAACCTCTAGAGTGTATTGGCTTCCTAATTGGGTTTTACGGGGTAGAACTTGCTGAGATGTAGTCTCATCCTTGTTGTGGGACAACATTTCAGGTCTCTAGATGGTAGCACATTCACCTCCTCGTCCTCCCATTCACTTTGGTATACCCGAAGAAGTCACCAAGATATAAACTCATTTCCCGATTCACCCCCACTAGGAAGGACTATAGTACTTTTCAGTTAAGTCGACCGTCTGGGCTAATGTGGGTAAAGATGCCTTGAGGCCTCATGAGTATTGGTCGTGGTATCGTGAATATCATGATAGGCGGAGGGAAGGTCCCATGCCAGAGGGTGATGTGCCTCTATTCGTTTTAGAGGAAGCATTCGGAGAAAGGATTGCGGATCCTAAGAACGGAGCGGTGACCGATACCAAAGACCCAAGCTCGAGAGTGACCCCGACTCTCCCAAGCAATCAGTAGTAGACTCTAGCTAGAGCATGCGAGAAGGAGAGGTTGAACAAGAAGAAGTATACCTAGAAGAGAACTAGGAGGAGAAGCCCAAAGAGGAGGAGTCTGAGGAGGAAGAACCCGAAGAGGAGGACCCTGATGAGGAACCAGAGGAGGAGTCCGAGGAGGATCTCGAGAATGATCCGAAGTATGACCCAGATGAAGATTGAGACCTCATCCTATTTTACAAACCCCAAGTTGGGATCTGATGTGTGATAGGTCCGGCTTGTTAAAAGTATTGTAATATATACTATGAGGTTTGCGTATATAAAAATGTGGTTGTAGTTGTTCAATTGTGGAAAATATAGCCCTACTTTTCTATTACATTGTTTTATTGTTTGGGGATTATTTTATCTGCTTTCGCATGCGTATTAAAATGAAAGGGTCGGCAATGTGCGCTGGGACGTCGCTATTAATTGACCAAGGTGAGGGATGGGTGCGTGTCCTAAAATTGGGGTGTGACAGTTGTTGACCGAAGCAGCACCGCACGTCCTCCTCTCTCCGTGCAGCTCTCCACCGAACGCCACAGCTCCCTTCTCTTCATGCGGGATCCCATCGAAGCATCCCATTCGGTCATCACCTGCAGCATCTCTCCACTGCCCCTCCTTCGATTCCTGTTTGGTCGAATGTCTTCAGTGGGTAAAATCCATCGAAGCCAAAGCCATTTCTTCGATTGATTTGTGGACCGCCAGTAGTGATGCCGCGCGTCCCCTCCTCGTATGCGAGTCGAGTTGCCCAATAGCCCTAGAAACGAGCCAAATCTGCACCCATTTTTTAGCTAGGGCAGAAAGTTGCATGGCTGATTTCGGGCCCGTCTCGGCCCTTGTTGGTGCTGCCGCTTTGGGGTTTATTAGCCGCCATCGCGTCCCCATCGTTTTGATCCAAGCGGATCATTAATCGGGTGAGTTTTGCTCATTAATCTCTTATTAGTATGCTAATGAGCTTAGGGGTGATTAGATTTAATTAAGGGCAATTAGGTGAATAGATTATATTATAGTAATTAAATTAGAGACTTACCGATGTGTGTTAGGCAATTGGTTAGCGTAGTTAGCAAGTAAACATGCTCTATTATTTATTAAATGAATCTCGGAAATTTTTTAGGTTCGTCTCGGCTTCCAATTAGGCATTATGGGCCTAAATTGGATTTATTGCATTTATTTAATAATTTTCGTAATTATTTAATTAATTATTTATTTTTCAGAAATTAGGTTGGGATAGTTGACGATCGAAATTTTATGTTGATTATTGTGGTGCAGTCTATTTATTTATTTGAGCGTTGATTTATGCTTAATCGAATTAATTATGATTTTAGGATTTTATTAATAAATTATTCAATTTCAACAATTGGTCGGAAAATAACTGAGTATCAGTCTATAGTGCTAGCAATATTTTAGTAGGCTATATAAAGTGGTGAGAAAGAAAGTTGTATTACGTGGCTCGAAGATCGAGATTGTCGTCTTGGAGAATGCATGTGACTTGTGAATTATATACATCACTTTCGAAAGGCACGTGGCTCGGTGATTAGTACGACACCTTAGAGAATGCACATGGCTCGGTGATTAAATATGCCGCCTTAGAGAATGCACGGGACTTGGTAATTGAAATGTCGCCTTAGAGAATGCATGTGGCTTAGTGACTTGATATATATTATCTTGGAGATTGCATAGTATGGATTAAAATGACCAGGGAATGATCTGATTAACATGTAATCGACTAGATCATTTGATCAATGTTTTGATCTGATGCTGTGAATTGATGTGGTTCCTGTATATTTGATATATACTGACTTGTAGGAAGGAACAAAGGCCAAGGTAAGCCTTCCGACCCGTGTTGTGCTTAGGCAACCCTTAGGGCATATTGACTTCCTAATTGAGTCTTAGGTGGTAGAACTCACTGAGACATTGTCTCACTGGTTATTGTTTAACTATTTCATGTGGCATCTCGAAAATTCAAGATGACCCCTAAGACGTATTAAAGCCCAAGATTAGGTAATGAAATTATCTATGGTTTATGCTTTAGCCATTAGTTTTCTCTTAAGACTAAGTGTTATATGCTTGTATTCATGAGTTTTTAAATTAGTATCATAGAATAAATTAATAAGAAGAATTTATTATTGGCTATGCACGTCATAAATTTAATCCCTATAGATTAAATGTTACAAGATTATGGCCAATGAGATTGAAAATTTGGAATCTATAAAAGAAAGAATTAAAAGTGAATTGTTAAAAATAAAATAAGGGTTTAATTAGGCTTGGGTCTTAGGCCCAATGGCATGGACCTTTAATGGGCCAAAATAGTCGGCCCATTAAAGCCCACGGATGGGCTGTCGTCGGCCACAAGGGAGAGGCCGGCTCAAATCCTTTCAAGCCCACTCCCAAGCCCATTTTGCATGCCTTGCCAAATGGCAAAAAGAAGACCCCATGCATTGGCCGTTGAGGGAGGCTACTAATCATGACTAATGATGGGATTTAGGGGAAACAAAAAGAGAGGGAGAGTGGCCGGTTGAGGGGTTGTCGCCCAAGCCGAGAGAGAGAGAGAGAGAGAGAGAGAGAGAGAGAGAGAGAGAGAGAGAGTTGCGAGAGAAAGAGAGGAACCGAGAGGAGAAGAAGGAGCCGCTCGCCTGCACGCCGTTCGTTCGTCCGTCGCTGACTGTGTGCCTCGTTTGCTCAGTTTGGAGGCAAGTTAGGATCCATTTTCTACTCTTGCATGTGTGTTTGGAATGGTGTTGAATTTTGGGTGATTAGGAGTGAGAAACCGAATCTAGTGTGCTTTGTTTTTGAAATAGCTTGCTGCTTTCGTGTATACCGCCCGACCCAGAATATTGTAGAGGCTTGTATGCGTGTTTTGAGTTGGATTTTGACTTCGATTCCTTCATGAAAGTTGTAGATAACATCTCAAAGTATAACATAATAAATTTTGAGACAAAAAGGTTGCGTTTTAAGGGGTGACACCCTCCTCCTACGACGACACTAGATCTGGAACTGCTTTGTTGACCTCTTGGTGGTTTTGTGTGTTGCATGTTGCTTTTTACCGCGAATCTCACTTCGACTTCTTCATGAAAGTTGTAGAGAACATCCTAAAGACTAACATATTCAAATTTGAGGTAAAAGGAACAATTTTAACCTAGTGAAACGATTTTCTTTTGAAGATGGTAAATCTGGAAATACGGCACTGGATACCCGAGACTTCTTAGACCTATATGGTGACTATTCTTTGAGAATCTCACTTAGATACCTTAATGAAAGTTTTAGGGGACCTCCTGGATCAAAACATATCCAAAATTTCATAGGAAACGAAGAAAGATAAGTAGGCGAAACCTCAATATTTTGGAGATAGCTAAACTGGACCGTTCGGTGCTAGAAACAGGAGCTTCGACTGTCTATAGAAAATTATCTAGAACGAATCTTGCCTAGATTCTTTCATAAAAAATCTACCATAGTATATTATCTATAACCTGGTAAAATTTCAGAATTTTTTGAGGTCATTTGAATATTTTAATCGAAATATTTCAAAAACTGCGCAATCTGACTTTGTCCGAATTTTGCATGTTGTAATGTGTGAGCTAAATCTCTTTGTGTGAAGCTATTTTGGGCATGTGTTCTTCATGAAATTGTTACCTTTATGTCTTATCTAGCACATGCTCTGATTTTGTGATTTTTGAGGATCATATGGATATTTAATTTAAATGTTTTCCAAAATTGTGCAAGCTGGAATTTAGTAAATTACAAAAGGCATTTTATATGGACTACGCTAAGTTGTATGGACCCCATGGATTGTATTGTCATTAATGGTTGTACCTTGTTGTGTGTACGATGATGATTGGAAATGCATATAAGAATTAAAATGATGAAAGTGATCTTGTTTGCCATTACATCATGTGCCATGTTGATTTTTGAGACATAAATGGGTGAACATGAATTATGATAAATGAGGAAACTGTTGGATGCGATTGATAATGCCCTGGGAGTGTCAGGATGCCCGGGATGGGGGGTGCTGGATGCCCGGTTGTATTGAGACACATGTCCAGATGTCCTCGGGAGTTTCGAGATGCCCGAAATGGTTAGGTGCTGGAAGCCTCAGAGGTTTGTGCCTGAGGGGATGCCTCATGATTCCAGTTGGGATGCGAGATGCCCGAAATGTGGGGGTGTCGGATGTCCGGTGGTGTGTGCTAGAGGTTTTCTCGCGATGCCAGGTTGGGGTGCGAGTGATTCAGTATGGGATGCAATTACTGATTCCGAGAAAGAGAGATGTGGTGATCGGATTGAAAGATAAAAGTGGAAATTGAATCATGCATATATGATATGATGATGATATGTGTATGATATGATGATGATCACCTATGGCATGATGATATGTGTGAGATATGATGATGATCACCTATGGCATGATGATATGTGTGAGATATGATGATGATCACCTATGGCAAGATGATACATGTGTGACATGATGATGATCACCTATGGCATGACGATGTGTATGTGACATGATTAGGATAAGTATATGAGGATGCATGTACATATAGTGTGTTTGCATATGTATGGCTGCAAGGTAAGTTATGCTTGGATGCATGAATGGCATGTACTATGCTATGATTGTTATGATTCAATTGTGTGATGCATTGAGTGGTTATTGGATCTTTTACCTGCTGAGTGGTTGTGCTCACCCCTTCGGGGACCAACATTTCATATTAGAAAGATGCCGCTCCCTACCGTCATGCGGGGCACCTTCTATGGCCTCCTATCGGATGTAGAGGTAGAGTGTACGAAGATCGACTACGTCACCATCCCTGGACTGACATTTGTGCGAGTGTGAGTGCTAGTCATGTACGATGTGGGCCTAACTGAGGGCCCTGTCATCCAGGAGTTTCTGTCAGTTCATGTCCGCCGAGATTGAGTGTTTAGGGGGATGTTGCCGCCACTACCGCCTGACGTGCCAGGATGGGTGTGATGGCCACATGAGGGTTAGAGAACTGACGTTTCTTTTTTGGAATAGCCACCACTGATAGATGGAGGATGACATGTGGTCACTTTAGGGGTCGAATTATCCTTTTGGGATGTGGCCAAGTGTAGCTAAAAATCTTGGCTTTCTTTTGTTGTATCGACCCGAGAAAATCCATCATGAAAATATGTAAATAAAAGTGGCTTGGCTTTATCTTTTCCTATGGTATTTAGTGGTGTGCATTGTATCATGATTGTTGGAGGGAGAGATTGTGATATTAAAATATGCTTCCGCTAATACGTTGCGCTGGGACAGTTTTCAAAAAAAAAAAAAAAAGACTATGAACGACGATGCTTCTACTAAGAGATGTAACTAGTGTTCATTTGGTGTAGCGATAGGTAACTGTGGCGACCTTAGGTGGTTCAGAGGTGCCACATTTCAGGTCCCTAGATGGTGGTCATGAAGGACCGGCAACCCTGGAGTCTGGGAAGGAGGAGATCGAAGAATCGGCAACGTGTCCGATTAGTGGGTCATAGAACCATTACCTTTTATGGAGCCGATGGATTTTGTAAACAGCCTGTTGTTGTAAATAAACAAGTTTGTTTATAAAAATGTTTGGGTTGATTTGAAAATTTGGTCCTACTTTCCTATCCCATTGGGCTATTGTCTATGAATTATTTATATGCTTCCGCATGTGTATTAAAATGAATAGGTCGGCGATGCGTCATGGGACGTCGCTATTATATCGACCAAGTAGGGATGGGTGCATGCCTGAGGATCAAGGCGTGATAGACTTCAGGGAGCTCTTCCTCCATTTTGTTTTTCTGTTAAAAGGAGATTGACGGTGAATTATAGAAGGGGGAATTTCGGGAGAAAAAGAGAGGAGAGAAAAGGAGGATTCAATTGAATATACAGATGCACGACGTGATTCACCGTCTCCTAGGTTAGATGGCTACACGAATTGCTAAAGGAAATGGAACATTGAACAAAGAGAAGGAGAACCCATGAGTAACTAAAGATGATCACCTGTTTCCATCTGTCGATTGCGTTTATCCTCATTGATCACTAGTCCATCTTCACTGCTGCAATTATTGTCGTAAATTCTGTCTTGGCTGCTGTTCTAGTTAGCAATGCCGTCACCCACTGCCCGTGACGGCATTGCTTGATGAAATAATTTGAATTTGAAACACTCGCAACTCACACATCTCAAGGAAGCGAAGGAGAAAAGATGGATTTTTTTATTTATTATTATTTCACCTTATCAAAAACGATTACAATACTTGGTTTTAAATAAGCTTGTTATATGACTATTACACTCAAATGACTCATATATATTTATCATTCCGATGAGATAAATCTTGGGAATTTACGAAACATTAACTCAACTTAGAAACACAAACAATCAAGACATAGAAATACGAATAGACTCTTTAAACAACATTACAATAAAGACTCTTCTTAACTCATGCACATGTAGTGGAATTCGAATAGACACCAACATTAAACTTGCCCATCAATACAACATTATGAATTTGGTTTGATCTTTGACATTGCAAATGTGAACTTTGGAGCTACCCTCTTACTCCGCTTCTATGGTGGTTTGAGCTCAAAGATTGTTGCATCATTACCATTTTGAGCCGCATCATCTTTGCCAATCAAACTGAGGACCTTATGTACGTCTAACTTCATGGACTAGGATGTCAATCGATAAGCTAGGTCCAAGACTTTCGCTTTTTTGATTCTCCATAGTTTCGTGTGCATGATTTTGTAATAGATGGGCTCAACAAGCTCAAGCCTATCTCTCCCAAGCCCCGACCCATTTTAATTTTCTTCAGCAGATTAAGTGAGACGTCTCCGACGAACAAAACAAGGAAAAACAGAGGGAGCTCATCCTGGGCAGAAGGAGAAGAAGCAGAAAAGGAGAAAAGAGGAAAAAGTTTAGCGCCTAGCCAATTCAGACTCCACCATTAGCCAAATCAACAAGAAGTTGCAACACTTGGTGAGTATTCAAGCCGATCATTCATCTAATTATAGTAAATTTCTGATTTAGGGCACGAGTTCAAACTTATGTGGACTCTAATGGACGATTCAGGAGCTATTAAGCTTAGATTTATATGGAAATGATTGATAAAAGCATTGTGGAGCTTTGGAGTTTGAAGAAATTCAATTTTGAAGTACAGTTTGATTGGAACAATATTATGAAGTTTGCGTACAAGTTACACGTAATGGATAATACACGTAAGGAAAAGGATGCATGTGTGCTTTGAATGAGGTCACTCGCGAACACATAGAAGTCATTTTGTCGATGATTAAACGTAGTTTAGTCTAGTCATTTGTTAGAATTGTGTTACTCAAGTTTTCATATTGTTTTTTAATTAATTGATAGGAATGCAAGTGCAATAGTTTGAATAACCACCGTAGGTTGGTTTTTGGTTTTTTTTTAGGTAAATGATAGTATTTCTTCTTTGAGTTTATAAATTCATGTTTCAAAAATGAAATAAATTAGTTATGTTATGAGTTAAGAACAAGCATATTCCTTGCATAAACTGGATTGAGCATTTACTACCATTTGTGTATTAGATGTGAAAATGTTATATTTTGATTATAGTCTAAATTGATTACTTGCAAATGGGTTTACAAAGCCTTTTGGGAAAGACTCGTGAGAAGTCTTTGATTATAAATATGGTTTGTGAATGGTTATGTATTGATTTGTAAACTGGTTCACGAAATGGACTTCGAAATAGTTTGGAAAATGTATTGTGATATATAAGATGTGATTTAATAGAGATTAATTAATGGACTTGACCATTGATATTTGAATTGTAATGGTGAAAAGTTGTGATCTGGTTGTTAAACCTAAGTTGTAAGATTGTATTTTATTTTACTTGTGGATTTCTAGAGATTGAGCTTGATGGATTATGCTTAGTGTCTTTATAAACCTATTGAGGTGTGTGTGGGTATGTGCATACCGGTTTAGGATATTTTTGTGGATAGAGTAGCCAGCTGTTAATAGGTGGAGACATGACTAAGGAGAGAATCTTGGCCACCTTTTTACGAGTATTATGCATGATCATGACTAGATACTTGAGCATGAGATTGGTCAATGGAATGGACTATTTATTGGTGGATTAAGCCAAATCCTTTTAGGGGCTTTTTTGTCTTTTCTATTAATTTTGCTTTTAGGTTAAAAGCTACACCATTATATTAGTGATAGTTAGACATTAGCAGTTAGCTGTCAAGGGGTTGAAAAGGAAAATAAAGAGAAAAGAAAAAGCGAGAAGAAAAAGTGAGTTTTTCTTTATGAGTGTACTCAACCTTTTTGTGCCTTGATCTTGACTGAAAATTATCGCTATATTCCAAATTTCTTCGAAGTGCATTCATAGAGTGCCTTGTGCGAAAATGTAGCCCTGGTTTGGATGAACTTCAATAACACATTTTCTAGTGTGTTCTTTTGACTCTGCTCTTTATTATTATATTATGCTTGAGTGAATTGTTTGTGAACGTTATTTTTCTGAAATTGACATGCTATTTCCTAAGAACTAGTATCGTTGCCTCGGTTGGCTAATTGAGAACATAGAGGATTTTTTTTGGTAATGTTTGAGTGAAAGCAAACAACATGTCAAAAGATAAAATTAGAATCAACAAGTTTGATGGGCAGGATTGGACGTGGAAACTCCAAATTGAGAACTATCTTTACTAGAAGGATCTCTATGCACCACTTGAGGGTTGGAAACCCAAGATCATGGAGGTGGATCTAGTAGCAAAATTGGGGTGGAAAATTGATTGAAAAGCATTAGGTGCAATTCATTTAAGGCTGATGAAAAAGATAAGATACCATTGCGAAAGCAAAAACTACAAAAGAAGCCATGGATATTAACAAATATTTATGAGAAGCCATCCACATCAAATATGGTATTCTTGTCAAAGAAATTGGTTAATATGAAGTTATTTGTGGCAGAACTTATCAATAGTTTCACATAAGTCACAGATTAGTTGGAATTCACAAGCATAATGAGGATATGAAATTTCAAGCATTGTTATTTTTATGTTCCCTTCTAGAAAGCTATAATACCATAGTGCGAGGAATTTCATACACCATGAAGGATGATTTGACTTTAGATGGATGAAGAGATGCCAAAGAAAGTCTCAAGTAGAGATAATTTTTCGGCATCTACATCGTTGTCCCAAAGACCAATGTCATTCTCAATCACACATCCACATTATGATGCAGCAATTCAATAATTCAATTTAAAAACACGTTGACATTAGTACAATCCAGGGACTCAACCATCAATCAAATAAATCCTTAGTCATTTCTTATCCTCGAGAGTAATATAAACTCACTAGTGCTGATATTAGATGAACTATAAAAGGAATCTCATATTCTAGGCCCTAAATTAGCCTTAAAAGGTGTCCTGCGCGCCTTTAGAAATGGCATTTGTTATCTAGGTAAATAGGTTTAAAAAATAATGAAACTTTAATATAAGGCAAACAAGACCTAGAGGGACATTTTTCAGCGAAGGACCCAAAGTTCAATTCAGCTCATATAGTACTAAATAACTTTCATGAATGACGCATGTTAAGATTCTTTGACCGAAAATTTGTGGAAAATGAAAAGCAAAAAGAGGTTGGTTCAGCAACCTCGAAAATAGATTTCTAATCATGTAGTTTTCAGATGTATTTTTGTCATATGAAGTCCTAAAATTTGGATATTAAAGTATGTTGTAGAACGGCCAAAAATGGACAATTTTCCTGAAGAATGCCCCTGAAATTCATATCATATAAGTCAGTAAAAAATTAGCATCCATCCCAGCACTAATTTCACCCAGAAATTCAACTACCAGCCCCCGTAGATGGTAAATATTAACCGTCCATGTTCTTACGACCTAACCAGAAGCTCGACTACTTCAAACTTGTTGGGATTAACTGATTTCCAAAAACCGAATTCGACACTAAATCGAACCCCTAAAACGAATGCGGAAGACAAGCCCGGGAAAATCACGTATCACCGATCCTAAAACACACCACGGATTCGAGCGTACCATGTTAGCCACAGATTAAACACCAATGCTGAAGATTGAGGAAGAGAAACCGATCATGTTCAATCCGATGACGTCAATTGGCCTTTAAGGGAAGACGGCGTCGCCTTTAGCGTTCTTTTGCTTTTGGAGGGAGAGAGGGAGAGGAACGTACGTTCGTTATGCCAATGGGTGTGTTCCTCCTTCTCTCTTTCTCCTTTTATATGTTCCCTCCAACAAAGGAACGTACCCCTTCATCCATGGGCCCTAATCTTGGGGCACGAGCTTTTAGGCCCAACATGGGCGGACGGGCCTTAAGCCCATCACATAAAACCATCATCTCCAACTCGCACATGGTGGGCCGAACAAAATTCTCTTTACCTCTCTTCAACATTCATATTGGTGAATAATCCGTGCGACCGGCATACTTTGAGAGTCTGTTGCCATACATCTGTTAGGAATATATAGCAGCTCATAATGGGCATCACATCCTAAGTAGATTTAGTATGCAGTACTCTAGATCGATCGATCACATTTATATCTCTCTTGATCTCTTTTAAACAATGATATATATATTGTATTCATAATTATGATTATCCCAAAGACAGTCATAATTGGTTAACCAGTGAATACAAAACTACAATGTGATTCTCGAAATTCGATCTTCCTCTTTCCTTCAAACTCTCAATTTCAGTTTAGCTTGCTTTTCTAGAAATGTCCCATTAGATCGAATCAACTCATGACCATTAGCAACATCCTAAGATAGCAAACACTAAATAGAAATCTTGATAATAAGTAAGAGTCATGAGGGGACTAAAAAATTGAGGAACTCTTTTCCTCAAGAGTCTCACACGACATAAAAGTTGAGATCAAACTTTTGCCACTCTTATTGGTCGTCTCATGCATACGTAGTATGAAATACTTATTACGGCAATAACTCATTTCCCATGGAGCGTATGTCTACACCTTCAATACCGTACAGATGACAGTTCAGACATACCCAATGTCTAACTTGAGTTCACGTATCTACTCATTCACAAAATTCATCAGAACTCACATCTGGCATCATAGACAGATAAAATAAAATATGTGGGGTATTTTACTTTCGGACATCATCTTAACACTCAGTTAAGGCAACATACGTATTTTAAGCTTTAGCTCTCGATTATCACCTAGATAATAAGCTTAAAAACAGTCTCATCTCTATTTATCACACAGTAAATAGAGGCGATTACCCGTGTGAGTGGACTAATCTTATATCTGTCTGACATACTTTCTCAACTTAAAATAATACATTAAGCATTAAGATGCATAAAGATCAAACAAAGATTCATAGGCATCAATGATGAAAAATACAAATTCATCAAATGTGAACACTTCAGGGAAATTACAATCCAGTATAGCAGACTCTACGCAATCCTGGAGATTTCATATAGCCACAAAACACATCTCTAGGTATTGGCTTTGTCATAGGATCTGCTACCATTCTATCCGTAGATATGTACTGTAAGTTCGCATCATTTCATGCAACCATATCTTTGACAAAATTATACTTGGTATCTATATGTTTGGTCTTGCCATGATATTTTGGATATTTGGTGTACGCTTTTGCTGCTTGGCTATCACAATTAACCAACAATGAATCTGCAACACTTCTAATAACACCTAAATGATCCAATAATCTCTTAAGCCAAACATCTTATATTGCTACTGATAATGCCACGAACTCAGTTTCCATCGTGGGCAAAACTATACACTTTTGTTTCTTACTGCTCCAAGATATGGTGCCATTATTCGGTAAGAAAACAAACCCAGAGGTAGATTTTCTTTCATCTAAATCTCCTTTCCAATCAGCATCAGAATAGCCTTAGAGTTGCAAATCCTTTCCATAATAACTCAGCGTATAATCAGCAGTCCCCTTTAGATACCTTAGTATTCATTTAACGGCTTTCCAACGTGCTTGACTTGGATTGGATTGGTATCTGCTCACCATTCCAACTGCAAAACATATGTTAGGTCTTGTACACATCATAGCGTACATCAAGCTCCCAACAGCACTAGCATAAGGAACATGTTTCATTTGTTCCTTCTCTTGTGGAGTCCTTGGATACAGTCTATGGCTCAATCCTTCACCTTTTGCAATAGGAGTGTCTATGGGTTTACAATCCCATATCATTCATCTCAAAGTTGGAAGACAACCAACTTTTGACAGTATTGACAAGCTCCATATTGCTTCCGACAATTAGTATATCAACATATAATGATATGATCACAAATTGATCATTGGATCTTTTGATACATATACAATGATCCTCATCTATCATTGTAAAATCATATGCCATTATGGCATTATGAAATCGTATATACCATTGTCTTGATGACTGCTTATGGTCATATATCGACCTCAAAAGTCGACATACCTTTTCTTCTTGGCCTTTCACTATGAAACCAGCATGTTGTTCCATATATGTTCCTTCCTCTAATTCTCTATTGAGGAAAGCAGTCTTTACATCCATTTGATGTAACTCAAGATCCATACTAACCACTATTGACAGAATTATGCGAAACGAGATAAATCTCACTACAGGAGAAAATATGTCTTCATAATCAATTCATTCCTGTTGATTATACACATTCGCCACAAGACGAGCCTTATGCCTTTATATTGAGCCATCGGCTTTACGCTTTATTTTGAGAACCTACTTGTTCCCAATAGCTTTGCGTCCTATTGGAAGATCAACCAATTCCAAACTTGGTTTGACTTCATTGACTCCATCTCCTCTTTCATTGCATAAATCCATTTTTCCTTACTAGGGCAATTCAGAGCCTCATTAATATTTCTTGGCTCATCCTCATCTTGCACAGCAATCATAAAAGTTTCCCTTTCAATGTCAAAACGTCGACGGGGAATATTTTGGTGACTTGTTCGCCGTATGGGAGATTGTACACTTTGCACATCATTCCCCATTATACTCCCACTTGGATTAGATAATGATAACGTTGTCTCATCATGTGGTTGCAATTGAGAATGAGTTGAATTCAATTCATCACTTATCATATTACTCCCACTTGGACGAACTCCACTAATATCATTATCTTGATCCAAGGTTTCAAATAGGGGTAATCTTCCCCTATTTCGCCCTTCTTAGGAAATTCATCCTCTAAGAATGTGACATCCCGTGATTAAAATTCAGTTATACTCCCACTTTCTTGCTCACCTATGAACACATACCCTTTCGTGTGTTCGGAGTATCTCATTAAAATACTCTACTTTCCTCTAGGACCCAATTTCCCAAACTTGTGAGAGGACTCATGAGTATAGGTAGCACAACCCCATGGCTTAAGAAAACTTAAGTCCGATTTTCTACCTGTCCATAACTCATATGGAGTGGAACTAACTAATTTGGAAGGCACCCGGTTAAGTATATAGGCAGCAGTTAACAACGCATCACTCCAAAAAGTGATATGTAAGTTAGCATGCACCATCATGGACTAAACCATTTCTAGTAGGGTTCTGTTTCTTCTCTCTGCAACACCATTTTGTTGAGGAGTATTTGGAATAGACAACTGTCTTTCTATTCCTTTTTCACCACATAATTTTCTGAACTCATCATATAAATATTCTCGATCTCGATCGGATCTCAATGCTTTTATTTTCTTGTCTAATTGATTTTCTACCAAGTTCATAAACCTTTTGAAACAACTTAATGCTTCAGATTTAGGAGAAATCAAATAGACATATCCGAATCGAGTATAATCATCTATAAAAGTGATGAAATAAACAGCCCCATGCCTTCCTCTCACATTCATTGAACCACAGACGTTAGAATGGATTAAATGCAGAGGAAATTCAGCTCTTTTACCTTTTCCAAATGGTTTCCTTGTCGTTTTCCCTACTAGGCAATGCTCATATATGGGCAAATCGACTTTTTCAATGTTGCCCAACAAGCCCTCTTTGGCCAGTCTATTCATACGATGTTGGCTAATATGGCCAAGTCTAGCATGCCACATAATCACATCATTTTCATATGAAGTAGAAAACGTGAAACAAGGGAATAACAAATATTGATATCACTATAGTCAACATTTAGTACAATAAAACCATCTAAAAAATGACCACAACCATAGTAGTTTGTATCCAAATACAAATCTACACCGCTATTACGGAAGTTCACACTAAAAACAAGCTTAACCAACACCAAAAACAGACACTTAAATTTCGACGAATCTCCGGAGCATATAGAACATTATGTAGGAACAAAGTGCGTCCACCACGCATGTTCAATTGGCAGGTGCCAATCCCTTTAATTTCATCTCTGGAGTTATTTCCTACATAGATCCACTTAGTTCCAGTTGGTACTCGTCGGAATTCCACAAAGGATCCTCTATCCTTCGCTACATGGTCTGTTACTCCTGAATCTACAGTCCACAAAGGATTGGATTCAGCCACTAATACAGAACTTAACACATAAGCAAAGTTCTCAAATGTACAAGAGGTGTTTACCTTCTTTCGCTCACAACAGTCACGAGCATAGTGACATTTCTTGTCACAATTGTAACACCTCACCCTTGAGATTTTCTTCACTTGAGGACGTTTTCCTCTCTTGTGTTGGTTAACTCTTGATCTCTTGTAATAAGGACTTAATCATTTGCATTCCCACATATTGAATGAATCAATACGCTTGCGCTTAGAGCTCAAAGCCCTTTCTGAGCTAGAACCAGCATTGCAAATATCTATTTTTAGCTCAAATGCCATTAAGCGGTCCTCTACCAGCTCAAGGTGGGGCACAGCATCCTCAAGATCTTCCATAACATTGTCAAGAGCTTCTAGTGCTTCTTGCTTTTCTAGCACATATTGAATCTTCATATTCAATATTTCACAATTGTTGCCGTTCATATCAGCAGTTACGTTCTTAGTTGCTGAAACCATCGATCTGAACACATCAGACATATATGCACGAATAATTAATGCCTATCATTTATGCATCCACTTTGCACAGACTCATCATATCAATGAATAATTTCAAGTAAGGTTTTAGAATCAAAAGGTCACTACGTTTCCAATCATCCTCCAAAAATCCTAACTTAAAAACTATTATTAATAAAATTGTCTTATGCAAAATAAATTCTATGAAATTACAAAAACTTCTATGAACTACCCACGGCAGTCAACAATAACCATAAGCAAAAAATATTTAACATCCAATAGAATAATAATGCTTTCACATAATACAACAATCCATTACACTAAGTAATATATTCAAAGAAGAAATATCAACGTAGAAAGAGATATTCATACTTTAAAAACATCTCAAACTAATCTAAGAAATAAATAGGGAATGTCCCTTCTAATCTATCAGTCAAAATATCTAAGAAATTTGTAGGCACATTTGCCAACCATGGAAAAACTTTTGGAGAGCTCTCATGTCGCCTCCAAGGTGCATTCACTCTGCGCCATGTGGCGCTCAATCTAAGGGTTGAAGTTTTGGTTAACTCAACCCTATAGTACTCTCTAACAAAAGCTACCATTAGCCTCCTATAACCCGGGACCACGTTGATCTCCCATAGCCGATCTAACACTGCTTGCCATTCAGGTGGAAGAGCATTCATCAAAGCCGGCACTTTCTCAAAATCCGGCATAAGATAACCATATCAGATAATTTCCTGTATCATCTGATTGACCCTGACCACGTGTGATACTAAATCACCGTCATGCCACCGATAATCAGCTAACTCTGTCATCAGCCTTTTAAGTCTTGCTTTTCCTACGTCCGTTCTCGGGATTGCAGGTATCCATGCATAACGCATCATAGTTCCTGCAACAAATGCAGAACTAAAAATGGATCACTTATAATCCACAATAAACAAAATGGAAAATATATAATTTTCCATGATTCATGCAACAAATGCAGAATAAAATATGGATTACATCTAACCCACATAGACATAATTGAAAAATAAACAAATTCCTTTTTTTTTTTTTCGAGTCAACGTTCAACGGTCGTCGGTCAACGGTCAACGGGTTAACGCCGATCAACGGTCAACGGTCGCTAGTCGTCGGGCTTGCCGGTTGGACCGGTCGGGTCGGTCGGATCGGGTCGGACGAACCGATCGGCACGTGCTGCGTGCGTGCGCGGGCTGACGTCACGCAAACGTTAGCCGACACGTGCGCGGCATGCGCCAGGCTTCCATGCGGGTCGAGTCAGGTCGCCGTCGGGTCGGGTCGCCGGCCGATGACTGGCCGTCCAACGGTCGTCAGCGATGACGTCATCGATGACGTCATCCCGACGGTTACCATGACGCCATGATGACGTCAGCACGTGTCGGTTCGCCGACTAGCGCATGCCAGTTCGCCGGCCAGCAGCGCGCATGTGCCGGTTCGCCGACCGGCGCGTGTGGTGCACGCGCTGGCCGAGCCAGCGCTTCCGACGCGTCGCGCCCACGCACAGCGGCTTCTGGCCGCGCGTGTGGGCGCGTCTGGCGTCTCCCGGCGGCGCACAACATGTCAGCGGACTCATCTCGACGAGCTCTTTCACCCCATTCCTTCATAAATTGATTCGACTTACAGAAACTCGAAAAAATGGATGAACAGTGCTCGGGTGTCGGGATTTCTCGCCTCGATCCGTGTCGGCCGAATATTTTCGCGAAAAATCAATCATAAAACATCAAAGGGGTCGGGTCGGGAAAACATGAACTAGGACTCTGATACCAATGTTGGGATTAACTGATTCCCAAAAATCGGATTCGACACTAAATCGAACCCCTAAAACGAATGCGGAAGATAAGCCCGGGAAAATCACGTATCACCGATCCTAAAGCACACCACGGATTGGAGCGTACCTTGTTAGCCATAGATTAAACACCAATGCTGAAGATTGAGGAAGAGAAACCGATCCTGTTCGATCTAATGATGTTAATTGGCCTTTAAGGGAAGACGGCATTGCCTTTAGCATTCTTTTGCTTTTGGAGGGAGAGAGGGAGAGGAACGTACATTCGTTATGCCAACGGGTGTGTTCCTCCCTCTCTCTTTCTCCTTTTATACGTTCCCTCCAACAAATGAACATACCCCTTCATCCATAGGCCCTAATCTTGTGGGCCGGGCTTTTAGGCCCAACATGGGCGGACGGTGTGACACCCCTCGACGGCCCCCGATCCGTTCCGGGTCACCACAGTTCGCTTACCTTTCACTTTCCTTATTAACATATCACTCTGATACCGTTTCTATTGTAGTGGGTCCATACAACCATGGGGGTTTACATCTTTTATTAACGGTCCATTGCGCAATTTACATAACGGAAGCATATCCAACAATTCCCTTCCCTACATTCAGAAATTGATGCACACCTACTAAACATTTTATATATGTTAAAACCGAACACGTTTATTTACATAGAGCAGATGGACATCATTCATCAGTACATCAAAATGCCGTAGTCTTCTATACTTGGCTACACTTCAAAAGATGACCGACATCTCCTCCCACAATCGTATGCTTAAGGTCCATCAACCAGTGTCAGAGTCCAAAGGTTCCCTCCTTTGCTATCCTTCTCCTCGCGGTCATATCCAACCGCTCAAACCATCTACTAATCTGAAATGTTGGTCCCCAAAAGGGGTGAGTACAACTACTCAGCAGATAGGGAATCCAATAACAACTCAATGCATCAGGCAAATCATACATGCATTGCAAGCGTTACTTACCTTGAAGCCATGCGCGTACTATCATGCATCATCATATCAATTTATAACACATACATGTGTACCATCATTGTATCATACATGTCATCATCATCATGACATCATTACATTACACATGTCATCATCATCATGGCATCATTACATCATACATGTCATCATCATCACGACATTGTCTCATTACACGTGCCATATCATATATCATTATCATAATCATCACCATACATATCATCATGCATGTCATATCATGCATATCATTATCATGGGTGATCATCATTATTTCACATTGCATATCATCATCATCATCATCATGCATATCATCATGCATATCATATCATGGGTGATCATCATTATTTCACATCACATATCATCATCATCATCATCATCATGCATATCATCATGCATATCATTGTCATGGGTGATCATCATATCACATCACATATCATCATCATGCATATCATCATGCATATCATATCATGGGTGATCATCATATCACATCACATATCATCATCATGCATATCATATCATGGGTGATCATCATTATTTCACATCACATATCATCATCATCATCATCATGCATATCATCATGCATATCATTATCATGGGTGATCATCATATCACATCACATATCATCATCATGCATATCATATCATGGGTTAATTTTTCATCTTTATCTTTAAATTTGATCACCACATCACCCATTTTCTCAAATCATCAATTTCATTATCCCTTCGGGCAAAGACCTCCGACAGGGTTCCCAGCTTTCCAGCCATCTCATGGCCACCGGGCTTCCGACCCCCCACATTCCGGGCATCTCGCATCCCAATTAGCATCACGAGGCATTCGCTTCGGGCAGAAACCTCCGACAGGGCTTCCGGCCTTTACCCTTCTAGCCAGGCATCTCGCACCCCAATCCTGGCATCGCGAGGCATCCCCCTGGGCAAAAACCTCCAGGGCTTCCGGAATTATGTACCGACATACTACCTGGCCTCCCCGGAATTACGTACCGTATACCACCGGGCATCCCGACACTCCCGGGGAATCTCTGGAATTACGCCACTAGGCCACCGAGCATCATCATCCACCACAACCACTTCCTCACTTATCATTATCCACATTTACCATCATTTTGATCTCATCATTACATGGCATATGATTCACACATGCATCACAATTCATGGTCATACATACACCAATGTCTTATCATACATGCAACAATGCATAATTATTCAATGGAATTTATGGACAATAAAATAATCCATTTTATTTTATTTTTATTATTTTATTATTATTTTTTTGTCATATTTATTTATTTCCATAAATAAATATTAAACTCAATATCTATGATTTTCCCAAAATCATAAAATTCAAGCAATCATTAATCAAACCAATAGAATGACAATTTTATGCAAAATTCATGGCCAACTTGAATTTCACACAATTTCACAATTTCCACAAAATAGCACATAATATTCGGATAATGACCAGAATGCACAGTTTCTGAATAAATTTGATTAAAATATCCATATGGTCTCCAAAAATTACGAAATTTTACAGAGTGATAGCCAAGACATTTTCGCACAACTTTCATGAAGAACTCCAAGTCAGATTATTTTTAGATTATTTTATACAACCTCACGAAGCTCCTGGATCTACTACCGCATCGTCCAGTGAACACATCTCCGAAATATTGAGGTTTAACCTCCCTATTCTCTTTTGTTTCCTATGAAATTTGGATATGTTATACATCAAGGTATCCTCTACAAGTTTCATGAAGAGATCCAAGTCAAATAGCCAAACTAGAGTCATCATTTAGGTCCTTGAAGTCTCGGGTATCTCAAAATACATCACCAGAATCATCTTCTTCAAGATCTAGTCGATTCACTAGGCTATACTTGTTAATTTCACTTGAAATTTGAGTATGTTGTATTTTAAGATGTTTCCTACAACTTCCATGAAGACATCGAAGTGAGATTCTCAACAAAAACCAACATGCAACCATGAATCCAGCAAGAGGTCAGTAAAAACTCTCCAGATCTGAGGTCTCCGTATAACAAGACTTTAACCCCTCAAATCTTCATCATTTTTCACGAAATTTCATTATATTATAGTACAAGATGTTAGCTTCAACTTTCATGAATACATCGAAGCCAAAATCGGACTCCAAACACACATGCAAGCTCAAACAAGTTTCTGACTCACATGATCCGAGCAAGAACAGTCACACGACTTAAGAACGAGCCAACCTTACCTCGGTTTTTCTCACATCAAAGACCCAAAATCTAACAAACAACCAGTATACAAGCATGCAAGAGAAGTTAGAGGACTCCACTTGCCTCTAAGACCGAGCAAACACGACCACACGGACAGCACACCGGCGACGGACGAACGGACCTCCTCCCCCCGCTCGGCTTCTCCCTTTCTCGGTCACACTCTCTTCTCTCTCGCAACCCTCTCTCTCTCTCGCAACTCTCTCTCTCCCTTTGGCTTGGACGGAAACCCCTCACCAGCCACTCTCTCTCTCTCCCTTTCTCTCTCTCTTTCTTTTTAGTGGCTTTTATATTGCATGTGGCCGCCCAAGATGGCCAATGGGGGCAGCCACACCTTGCACAACCCCCATGCCACTTGGCAGCTCGCATGCAAGGCTTGTGGGCTTGGATTGGGCTGGCAAATGGGCTTGGGCCGGCCACTCTTGGGCCTCCCCTTGGCTGGTCGACAGCCCCCTTTAGTGGGCCTTATTGGGCCGACTAACTTGGCCCACTAAAATCTTAGGCCAATGGGCCTAAGGCCCAACCTAATTAAAAATTAAAATTTTCCCTTTTATAATTTCTTCTATAAACTTTAAATTTTAAATTTCACATGGTCAATAGTCTTGTGACAATTTACTTATAGGAATTTAATTAATGAGGTGCCTAGCCAAGCATAGATTATTAATTTATCCTATAGTCCTAATTTCAAAATTCATAAACACAAGCACAATAACACATAGCCTCAAGAAAACTAATGGCTAACACATAGACCATAGGTAATTTCATTACCTAATTATAGGCTTTAATTTCTCTAGAGGATGACTTGAATTTTGGGATGCCACAGACGGGCCTTAAGCCCATCACATAAAACCATCAGAACTCAACAATATAGCTAGGTAACATAATTGAAACTTTTGATAAAATGAGGATCTAAACAACGTTCATGAATTTCTAGGAACCATCCTCATCACACGTAATTAGTTGACATAGGATAAAACGGGAGATATCTAATTGCCTGGGTCCTTATGGATTGTCGTGGTGGTTCGGCAGGACGATGGGGTGGCTGATGGTGGCGACGTGCATGGCTGCGACGGAAAGGGAAGCTGCTAGTGGTCACAAGTTGTAGTGGTGCGCTGGACAAAAGCTTAAGGGAGAGAGCATGACCGTGAACTAAGGAGGGGTGGTCTTCGCTAGCTTCTAGCTTGCTAGCATAGACATGCAGAGGGCAACCGAAGATGAGTGTGAGGTGAACTGGTAGTCACAACAGAAGAGAAAGAGGGAAGGGGCATGTAGTGTCTGAAGAGGGATTAAGGAAGCAGCTTCAGCTCCGAGCGAGGATGGATAGAGTTTTTGTTAAACTCCGTTTCTGCCTTCTCGCTGTTGTTCTGGAGTTGGGCAGCACCATTGCTCAAGTTGGTCGTCGTGATTGACTTGAGCGGCATTGTTGTTGGTGGCAAATGGAAGAAGGGCCAACCAGTCAGGCGTGTCTTGTAGGGATGCGGCCAAGTGGTAGCATGCGGAGGTGCCGAGTTGGCGAGCTGGCGTGGCATTGTCATGGTGGTGCGGTGGTGGTTTGCTAATGTCGGAAACTACTAACGTGAGGCACGATGGATCCGGTGTTGAAAGTCAATAGTGGGCTTGGCAATTACGAGGTGACAGTAGGACCTAGTGGCTTGTTTTAATGGTGGTTTAAGACACGGCACTAAGTGAGGGAGTGGTGGTGGCGCGTTGCGACAATGTCAACTTGACAGACTGAGGCGTCTTGATGGTGCCGAAGGCGAGCTTACTTGCGCCGCATGATTCATCAAGTATTCGAGGCTTGTTATTTTGTCAAGCGAAATTTTGGATGCCACACTCCCCATCCTTATAACTAAGCATCACCACAAAATTGACAATTCGTTTATGCAACTTCCAATTTCCATCAAAAAAATGTGCAGTGAGGCACAAATAATTCAGGTTTTGAATGGAACTTCATGTATCAGTTGTGAGTGTGATCCTAAATTAAAGAAAAAATATCATCTTAAATAGGAAACTTGACCAAGGAGGTATGATAGCAACCTTTGGATGTGAAGAGTGGGAGATAACCTTAGAGACACGAGTCGTAGCATAGGGAAATCATACAAGTATACTTTACCTTCTCCAAGGAGACAATATTAGTGATATGGTTGTAAGTACAGTTGTTACAAGTAATTTGTCAACTCTTTGGCATTATCGTTTGGAATATCTTGATGAAGTGTGTAAGGCAATTAAATTCAAGAAAATTACTTTTATGTTTGCCAAAAGTTGAGTTGGATTTCTATGAGAATTGCATTTATCAAAAAAAGACGGCAGTCGGTTTTCAATTGAATGGGTGACAAAATAAAGGTCGAAAGTTAGAGTTAGTTCATGCTAATGTGTGGGGCAAACACAACAACTCTCTTATGGTGGTAAGAAATATTTTGTCATCTTCATTGATGATGCAATAAGGAAGACCTGGGTCTATGTTCTTAGAGGAAATTCAGAAGTATTCGGGATGTTCAAAATGTGGAAGACCACGTTAGAAAAAGAGATAGTTCATCCAATCAAAGCTCTGAAGTTTGATAATAGTGGTAAATACGTGAGCAAGGATTTTGTAGAATACTTGAGCCAAGAAGGCATACAGCGGTTGAAGATTGTTCCTAGAACCCCTCAAGAAAATGATGTAGCTAAGAGGATAAACATAACCCTTTTGTAAAGTGTGAGATGCATGAGGCTACACATGCGTCTCCTACTACACTTATAAGCTATTATAGTTAATGTGGCTGTTTACATTATCAACCGGAGTCCATCTAGGGCGTTGGATGGAGAAATACTGCAAGTGCAGTGGTCAAGTAAAAAAGTTAATTATTCATATCTACTAGAATCTTGTTGCATTGCATATGATCTAATTGATACAGAAGATAGAGGAAGAAGCTTGATGCTAAGTCCTAGAAGTACTTCTTTATTAAATTTGGTGATGATGAGTATGGCAATAGACTTAGGGATTATGAGAATAACAAAGTCATCCGCTGATGGAATGTGGTATTCCACGAAAAAAAAAAAAAACACACACACATAAAGATCGTTAGATAGAGTATGAGAAGGCATTAGAACTAGAATATTTTGAGCTGGACACAATGTACGCGAAGATGATTCCAGCAAATTAGAGTGCAGTTGAGGGAGAGGTTAAATATGAGCCTTTATCAATAAGGAGGTAGCTTAAGAGGAACACAATGACTTGGAGTAGACTAACAACCTTGAAGAACTTGTCTTGAGGAAGTCTACACGTGTGAGAAAGTCAAAGGTAATTTTGATCCACTAGCAAATATTATTATGAGCCATGTCTTATATATAGATTCAGGAGAGGGAGACTTTTGATGAGGCAAAGAAAAAGACATCACACATGCAATGGGAGCATGCTATGAAAGACAAGGTGGGCTCGTTACTTCAGAACAAAACTTGGGAGTTGACCGCCTAAAAGTAAAAAGGCCTTATTAAGCAATTGATATTAAACTTGTGAGTGTGTAGGATTAAAAATGAAGCAAGTGGTGGTATTAGATACAAGGCGAGATATGTGGTCAAGAGCTTTTCTAAAAAAGAATGGATTGAATACACCAAGATATTTTCACCAATAGTTAAAATGACATCAATCAAAGTTCTACTGAGTATAGTTGTAGTGAAGGATCTTCATCTTGAGCGGTTAGATGTAAAAACGACGTTTTCACATGGTGACCTAGATGTAGACTTATATGGCGCAATCTAATGGTTTTGAAATTAGAGATAATGAGCACATGGTATGTCGCTTGAAGAAAAGCTTGTATAGCTTGAAACAAGCTCCGCAACAATGATATTTAATTGATGGTTTATGGAAGAAAACAGATTTGCTCATTGTGAGGTTGACCATTGTGTTTATTTTCGCAAATATGACGATGGTAATATTGTGTATCTCTCTTTATATTTAAATGACATGTTAATTTTCAATTGATGGTCCACGAACTTTTGGTATTTATTCGATATAGTCCCTTAACTATATAAAAATGTTTAATGTAACTATCAATCAAAATTGTATATGATACACAAATTATGTAATTTGTATATTTGGTTGTAATTATCTTGTGGTGCACGGAAAAGTTACTCCCATGTACACAACGTTTATGTCGCATTCACATTTAACGAGCGATTCGAAATGTCCGCATTCGTCAATTGCTTATAACATTGAAAGACTAAGCAAGCCAGACACCTTGCAATTAGAAAGAAGACGTATGCCTTGAATTGATTAAATCATAGGGACCGAATGGACGGGAAGAAAACACACGAGGAACATAAGGTTTTAATTCAATAGGACAAACAACAACAATCGACAGTGCTGATGAGGCACGTTAACGATACTCATAGAAGAAGAACAAGAAGCATTAGAGGTTAAGATAGTGAGGGGTCAACGGCCTGAAGACGGTGGGAGCGTGGGACTCAATGAAGGCCACCTGAGACCTGGGGAGGTGAAGGTAGACCACCCAATCCCCGTTGGAGAGCGTGCTGGGCATGGGCATAACGAACCCGACTTTGCCTCCCCATGGGAAGTGGTAGGACCCCAGCACTAGCTTCCCCCACTCAAAGTCCATCTCGGTCATCGGGAACCTCTGTCCGGATGACACCACGAGCACCGTCGACCCTTCCCCCTCCTCCTCGTTGTTGGGTTTGCAGAATATCCTTACCAATGTTGGCACCGGACGATGTTCTTCCACCCAATCTATCAGGTCCAGAAAATGCTCCTTAATTGCCGCCCTCTCCACAAACTCGTGCACCACTTACGCCACCCAGCTCAACGGCTTCTCCACCACCTCCCTCGCCCTCTTCTCTCCGAATGGCACCGACAACACGTTCCCATAGTAGGATGACACGGGTGTGGGCTTGTCGTCCTTGCCCTGACTCATCAACCTACACCTGCTGTCCACCTTGAACCACATCCTTGACATTGTCTTGTTGTCATCATTATCCACAATCAAGGAGGATTGCTCATCCACCTGTAGCTTGTGTTTGGGAGGTGGGTACAATGCGGACACGGGGATGTACATGTGGTCTAGAGAGGGGTCAAAGCAGAGTGGATGCCTTGGGTTGAGAAGAGAGTGACAGAAGGAATGAGGGAGGGAAATGGATGTAGTGGAGCAAGCCGTTTCTACCCAAAACACCATGAACATATTAACCGAGTAGACGTCAGCTATCCGATGGTCAAACGTACATGCCACCACTATTCCTCCACATTTTAGCTCCGTTGCCTAAATGTTTTCCATCAAATAAAAAATTTATGTCTCAATCGATAGAACCAATCCTAATGCGGAACTGTATAAAAAAACTTATGCCTTGGTGAGATTTAAGATTAGTTCTACATGCTCTAGACATACCTTTGGCAGTTTACGCCCATAAGTTATCAAATGACATATTGACCATATAGAACAATGTTATTTCAATAAATAATTATATATGTCCGATCATGGATACACATGATTAACATAGAGACTGCGAAAAAGGTGATATCCATTATCCAATTACTTCATACGAGACTTACTAAAGAGAGGAGAGATTATTTAAGAGTCTTAGGATGTATTTGGTAACCATTCTATTTCTAGAAACAATTTGCACTCGAAAATAGTTTTTTATGATTCTACTCCCTAAACAAGTTTGTAAGTATTCGAATGTATTTGATAATTGTATAAAATTTTTATTTCCAAAATAGAAAAAGAGCATGAATGCATTTTGTACGATCCCCAATTTTTTTTTTCTATGAAGTAAAATCTCTTTCAATTTGTTAATAATTTTGTGAGATTTTTCTTCTTCTTTTTTCCTTTTTTCTTCTTCCTCCTCTAGCTAATCGCTAGGCCTTGGCAATGGTTAGTAACCAACCAAAGACGAGAGCTAGTGACCTTGTTAGCCCCCCAGGGAGGTTGGCCTCACCTAGCTACCAACAAGGCTCGACCTCACCCAGTCAAGGCAAGGCCAACCTTGTTGAGGGCTGGCGAGGTCACTAGGCCTCATCTTTGATTGGTCATTAGCTAGTCACCACCATTGCCAAGCCCTACAACTAGTTAGAGGAGGAAGAAGAAGAAAAGAAAAAAAAATGATTTGGTTTTAGAAATTGTTCCCAAAAACAAAAAATTAAATTTTTTCAATTTCTTATTTTTGTTCTAAATCTATTCCATGGTCACCGATTTATTCCCGTGAATAGAAAAAATAGCAAATGTTATCAAATGATTTTAATTTCTTTTTTTATTTTGAGAAATAAAAGAATAAAAATAATCAAGGATTGACCGGTCATCTAATAAGACCTTAAAATTTTTCCCATGAAGTCAAGGGTAAAAGAGAGATCCCACCTCCGCCACATATATTTGAATTCTTTTGTGCTTGAGGGCACTGGGAACCCACGCCATGCCATTACGGTCTCAATAAATTAATGATTGCTTCTAAGGTCCACCTTCGCAAGATTTTTCCACTCATTCAATTCCGTCCATAAAAAAAAAAAAAAAAAAAAATGATAGTCTCCTCCTGCGCTATATTATTATCACTCATCTATCATCCTATTATTATCTAGCTATTCTCTATGGACTCAATGAGCCAATGTATATTCTCAATGATCACACAAGTAAACGAGGGAAACTCATGCAAAGTGTGAGATTCTTTTTCCTTTCAATATTTAGGTTTAATTTATTTCCGAAAAAATATAATATTTCTGAAAAATATTTTTCAAGGAATCACTTTTGAGGAAATGACTATTTTATAGTGCTTAGCTAAAAAATGAAAATGAATTAGAAAATATTTTCCACCGTTTGGCATGGAAATTGATTTTCATGGAGAAAACTAATATATTCAATTATTTTTTCTATTCTTTTTATATTTTTCCTTCTTCCTTGACCAATCGTTGGCCATAGCAACAATTGGCTAGGCTCATGCTCTCCAAATTCCAGCAAGCTTGTGCCATGGCTCGCCTGCTATGGGTTGTCGTGGTGGTGGTTGAGTAAAAGCGAAAAGAAAAATAGAAAGAAAAATAATAAACAATAATTTAAAGTTTGATTTTTTTTTTTTTTTGCAATATTTTTATAAGAGCAAACATTTCATCAACCAAGGATCGAGTCCAAGTGCCGAAGACTATTGCCGATACATAGTCATATTTTGGAAAATGTTTTTCAACCTTTTAAGGAGGAAATCATTTTCCCAAATTTTAGTATAGATTTTTTGCTGACTAGGAAAACATTTACCATTGGCTCATTTTCCTAAGCAAACCAAATGATGGAAAAAGTGGAAAATGTTTTCTATAAAATATTTTCCACAAAACAAATAGAACCTTAACAATAAATCTTTCTACATTGTTATGTTTTGTATGAGAAATCATTGATGTATTTATGCTCTATTTGTTTCACAGAAAATATAATATTTCTAGAAAATCTTTTCCAAAAAGTCATTTCTCAAGAAAATGATAACATTTTATGGTGTTTAGTTGAAACCTTAAAATGAATTGGAAAACATTATTCACCATTCGGTATATAAAATCTAATTAGATTTTTCTAAGGAAAACTACTACTAAATTCAATATTTTAAATAATACTTTGAATTTATTAGTTTTCTTTCTTTTTTTTCCCTTCTTTCTCAGCTTGTCACTGCCATGGCGACGATTGACGAGGCTCAATTTTCCTTGATTTCGACGAGCTAGAGACTTTTTAGAGGTCATTGAGGTGTGAGCTCACCAGATTCTAGCAAGCTCAAGACTTGCCAAATTTCCACAAGACTTGACCTCCCTAGAATTTGGCGAGCTCAAGCTCGAAATTCACCGACCTCTGGTGAGACTCAAGCTAGCTTATGGCCATTCGATGATTGTTGGCGTGGCCCACAATCGGCCAAAAAGAAGCAAAAAAAGTTAATTAATTAATTAATTAAAAATTCAATTTTTTTAAATATTTTTATAAGAATGAACATTCCATAAGCAAGAACTCAAGCCCATGTGCCAAAGACCCACAACAATACCAAATCATATTTTGAAAAATGTTTTATGATCTTTCAAAGAGGAAATCATTTTCCTGAATTTCTTGTATGATTTTTTTTAGTTGGATTTAAACATAGTTTTCCGTTAACTCATTTTCTTAAAAGAACTAAATGCTGGAAAATATTTTTCATGAAACAAACAAAACCTTAATCATAGATTATGCTATTAGGTGTGATCAAAGTCCAAGCATTATTCTTCTTTCTGAACAATGGTAGAGGGTATCTAAATCGATCAGTCAAATTTGCATGCCGAGTGATGTAAACAATTAGTTTATATTCAACATATATTGAAAACACTTCAATATCGATGAATAAATCTATTTTGTGAACTGTTCTAAGTAAAGTTGGAAAATTCAACTGATAGACTAGATGCATAAGATACACTATTTCATTCGACGCTAGTTATGCATAAATAAAAGATTTAAGAAAAAGAATATAGATTTAGGTGAAACGAAGATGAAAATGGGTGCGATTGCTTACACGGTAATATGATCTTAGATGGATAAATGATATATAGTGAAGCTATATCTAATATCAATACCTGAACAGCAAGCACGCCTCTCTTCTTTGTGGGCACCAGTTTCCTTTCAATAGTGTCATCTAGATTATACAGGTTGAGATGGCATAGTTCCAAGTCTGTGAAAGCTTCGATGAAGCCAACCCCCCGATTGTTGCATAGGAGCTCAGGCTCACTGGCTGAATTCTGCACCACCTCTCTAGCGAGAGCATAGTAGGAGACCAGAGCTTGGGCCAAGGCGGCTTTTAGAACACCAACCACAGACCCATATTCCAGCCTCTATGACGTTGTGGTGGTTGGATTGGCGTAGCAGAAGAAGATGCCTACGTCGAGCGTGATAGGGCTAGTAAAGACACCTAGATGGGGGTGAATAGGTGTTAAAAGAAGTTTTTGCAATACTTAATAGATTAACTTGTCTTTTGAGGATAATAGAGTGAAGATGTAAAAGACTATAAACAGTTATATAAAGCTACAAATTAAATAAAGAGTTCAGGGAAAAGAAATTGAAACATAAGGTTTATAGTGGTTCGGCTTAGACCAAGCCTACGTTCACTCTCCCGCACTAACAGTCTACTGGCTAGATTTCACTAAGAATCAAAAGAGATTTTACAGTCTCACACGTTCACTCTCCCGCACTAAGTGTCGACTCTATACATCGGCTAGATTTCACTAAGAATCAAAAGAGATTTTACAGTCTCACACCCTTGATTCAACAGTGTAGAAAATTTACTACACTTCCTCAAGGTCTCACAAGTGTTTGATCCCTCTTTTGAGTACAACTTAAGCTCAGTGATTGAAATATCAATGAACTAAAAGCTTTAGACTTTGGAATTTTTCTTTCACGCACACACTCGAATAACTTGAGTGTCTTCCTTATATACTCCTCCATGCCTTTATAACCGTTGACACTTTCCAAAGGAGTTCTTCCAATCTACCTTTTGGATAGAATCAATCAAGGAGATCTTGAGTTATTTAAGGAATGTGATGATAGCCCACCAATCCTACTCGCCCATACAATCGAGATCTAAGTTTCCATAAGTAGAACCTTCCAAGTATACTTTGTCAATCAATAGATCTAATTATCCAAATTGATTTCAATAAGAATAATTGATCATGAGATGCTATCTCCAACAGTAAGATCTTCTTCAACCGTACAAACGAAATCCTTAAAAATAAACTCGCATCTAAATAAATCTTCTCTTCGTTGATCTGGAAACTATCAGTGAGGGTAGACTTTAAATCTTGAGTCTGGAGGTCTTTAGACTGTGACGATAGAGTCTGCAAGTCTTTAGACTATACTGATGGAAATATTTTGTCAACTTCAAAATAATAAGGAAGTTTTCTCCAACAATCTCCCCATTTCTTATGGTGACAAAACTATCCCGTAGATTTGAACACTTTTATCCTGCAAAACAACACTTAAGCAAAATAAGATATCTCATAAAAGATAAGTAGATTAGGACATGGATAGTAATGATTTTGCAACCATAGAAAACATGTTAGTCTTGCAAGATAACTATCCTTCCACAATCATTATCATAGCCTAAGTTACTACAAGCATCAAAAGATTAAATCAAATAGTCCAAAGTCAAAAAGTCCAATCCACAACCAAACCAAAAGATAAGTCCAAGGGTAAAATCATCCAAACCAACAAACAAAAGTCAAATATGCATCAAACATCTCCCCATTTTTTGTCAATAGCAAAAAGTGGAGAACAAATAAAAAGAGTTGTTTGAAAATAGTGGGGTTTGAGTTCAGGCTATTTGGGCAGACGAACAAGCTGGAATTCTCCCATAGAATTCATTGTCTTATCAAGATTTGCTATAGTCTCCTTTAGCGGCTATAAATCTTCACCCTTCACATTTGTCTGTACTTGAGTCTTCAGGGCGAGTAGCTATTCTTGTAGTGACATTGAAGTGGCCATGAAAGCTTTCTTGAGATCCTTCATCTCATACTCCAAACCATATTAATGTCTCTTTAAATCCAACATGATATCAAGCAATCTTGAAAAGTTTGTTATTTGTTCTGTGCAGCACTAGATCCAACCAAGTCTAATCTAGGAGTTTTGAGAGTGGATGGCTCTTCAGTAGTTTGTCCACCATGACTAGGAGCGGATACTTATGGATAATAAGAGACATACACATCATCTGGGTCTGCTGTAGAATGACTCACATCACTAATAAAGATCGGTGAAGAAATACCTCTTTTTTCGACAGCTTCCCATGTTTGTTTGCCTTCTGGTAGAGTGGTGAATTCTTCCTCTTGTTCAACTTCAGCTTTAGAATGATGTTTCTCTTTGTCGTGCTCTTCAGCAGTTCCATTTCCTGTCTTCTTAGAGTGATTTGACAAGGATATAGCCAAAGTTGGCTCAAAAGAGTCATCTTGAGCCTCTTCTTCCTCTTCCCTTCTTTCTTCTCCTTCTTCGATCAAGTCAAAGTGAGTAGAATCCTCAGGCATGTGTCGTGGTCCCCTACTTGCGATTCTCAAAGACTTTCTCGAAGACATTGTCGCTTCAAGGAAGAAATTCTCAAACTTGCTCGAAAAGGTGAAATTTTTTTGGATTAATCGAGAGTGAAAGTGAAAGCAAGTGGGAGTTTAGTATTTAGGGATTGGGAGTGAAAACGGAGAAGATGAAATTGAACAGTATATAAAGCAAATAAAGTGAGGTAAACAAATCGTCATAAAAATGCCTTTTCAAAGATGAATAACTGCCTTTTTTTTAAAATGAATAATTGCATTTTTTGAAAATGAATAAATACCTTTTTTGAAAATGAATAACTACTATAAATTCAAAAACTTGGAAAGATAACTTCAATCAATTTGCAATTAAAAAGTAACCGTACCTTTTCAAGCCTTTAACCAAAAATTAAATTGCTAGAATCAAAATAACTTACAGTTCGTAACTCTTGGTCTTCTAAGACTGAACACCTTCAGACTTTACCTCTGAGTCTGAGCACCTTCAGACTTTATTGGATAAGAGATGTGATATTCAGTCTAGTGCGAATAGACTCAAATAGGTTTTTCTCCAGTGGCTTTGTAAATATGTTTGCTAGTTGATTCTTTGAACAATGAACTGAATCATAACTTCTCCATTTTGAACATGATCTCTAATAAAGTGATGTCGAGTCTCTATGTGCTTTGCCCTTAGGTGAAGAATTGGATTCTTTGTGAGATTAATTGCGCTAGTGTTGTCACATTTGATCTCAGTGCATAAGTTTTCGATTCTAAAGTCTCTCGGTTGTTATTTTATCCATAAGATTTGAGAACAGCAACTCCCAAGAGCCACATACTCTGCTTTTGCTATTGGAAGAGCTATATATTACTTTGCTTCCTTGAGAACCAAGATACTCTCTTGTTTCCTAGCAATTGACAAGTACCGAAAGTACTCTTTTTATCAACGCTGCAATTCGCTAAATCTGCGTATGAATATCCAAGGGGAGTAAACTCTCCTTCTTTGGGATACCACAGACCTAACTTTGAAGTAGTTGTAACGTATTTGATATGCATTTTGCAGCACTTAAATGAGATTATTTGAAATCTGATTGAAATCTAACACAAATGCAAACATTAAACAAAATGTTAGGTTTAAAAGCATTAAGATAAAGAAATGAACTAATAATACTTCTATAAAGTTTCTGGTCAACTTTCTTTCCTCATTCGTCTTTGTCCAGCTTCGAAGAAGTTGGCATTGGTATCTCAGTCTTTTTGCAATTCTCCAATCCGAACTTTTTAACGAGATCTTTTGCATATTTTTTTTTGGTGAATGAAAATTCCTTCCTTCAATTTTTTCACTTGTAATCCGAGAAAGAAAGATAATTCACTCATCATGCTCATCTTAAATTCATCTTGCACAAACTTAGAAAACTTATTGCATAGATTTTCGTTAGGTGATCCAAATATGATATCATTAGCATAGATTTGAACAAGTAAAAAGTTTTTACCTTCTCTTTTAATAAACAAGGTAGTATCCACTTTTCCTTTGATAAAACCATTTTGAATTAAAAAAATTACTTAACTTGTCATATCATGCTCGAGGCGCTTGCTTTAATCCATATAGAGTTTTTTTCAGTCAGAAAATTGAGTCTAGTCTCTTTAGGTCTTCAAATCCGGGAGGTTGTTTCACATAGACTTCTTATTGGATAAATCCATTTAGGAATGCATTTTTGACGTCTATTTGGAATAACCTGAAATTTTTATAACAGGCAAAAGCAAGCAATAATTTACTTGCTTCTAACCTTGCTACCGGTGCATAGGTCTCATCATAGTCTATCCATTCTTCTTGCATATATCCTTTGGCCACGAGTCTTACTTTGTTTCTGACCACCTTTCCTTTTTTCGTCCATCTTGTTCCTAAAAAACCCATTTAGCTCCAATAAAAGATTTACCTTTTGGTTTAGAAGTTAGTTCCCGACATCGTTAATGCTGAACTGTCGGAGTTCTTCTTGCATAGCTTCAATCTAACTTTTGTCAGCTAAAGCTCCTTCTATGCTTTTTGGTTATATTTCAGAAATAAGTGCCACGGCGCTAGACTCTTCTTTCTTTTTGGATCTGGTGCAAATTCCTTCATCAATGTCATCGATGATGAGTTCTTTGGAATGACTAGACTTGTGCTTCCAATTATTGGTCGGTCCGATAGTTTGCTGATCTTCTACTTCAGTTGATTCTTCAACTTTTGTTCGTTGTTGTTCTTTAGAAGTCTGACCCACTTCAGGGGAGGTAGACTTTGTAAAGTCTAGAGCAGTTTTAGAATCTTCAAGTTAAGTCTGAATCAATTGATTCTACAAAGAGTCTTGGAATTTGACGTTCATAGATTCTTCCACAGATTAAGTCTTCTTGTTGAATACTCTAGGCTTTTCTTGAAGTTGAGTAGCCAAGGAAAATTCCTTCGTCTGATTTCTCTTCTAACTTACCAGTTCGATCATTTGCATTTTTCAAGACAAAAAATTTGCAACTAAACACATGAAAATAAGAAACAATTGGCTTATTTCCTTTGAATAACTCATAAGGAGTTTTCTCAGAATAGACCTTAAGAATACTCTGTTAATAATATAACAGGCTGTAGAAACTGCTTCAGCCCAAAAACGAGAAAGAATATTACTTTCTATTAAAAGTGTTCTTGCCATTTCTCGCAAAGATCTATTATTTCTTTCCACAACTCCAATTTGTTCTAGAGTGTATGGAGAGAATAAAATATGCTGAAAACCAGATTTATCACAGAATTTGACAAAGTCTTGATTTTCAAACTCACCACCATGGTTTGTCTATATGCTTGAAATAACATATCATTTCTAATTCTGAAGTTTCTTGGCAAACTTTGAAAAGTGAGAAAATGTTTCAAACTTACTTGCTAGAAAGTAAACCTAAGTAAATCGAAAATAATCATCCATAATTACTATGCAATATCTCTTTCCTTCAATGCTTTGAGTTCTGGTTGATCCAAAGAGATCCATATGCAGAAGCTGCAAAACACGATTAGTAGAAACCTGATTTATTGGATTAAAATAACTTCTAACCTGTTTTCCCAACACACATGGGGTGCATAAGTCATATTTTTTACACTTCAAGTTCGGTAGTCCACAAACAAGCTTCTTGATGAGATCTTGGCAATTTGTTTCATGTTGACGTGGCTAAGCTTTCGATGCCATAAATTTGCTTCATCTTGAATTGATATTAGACATTGAGATCTTTCCGGTTTTATATCCAGAAGATAAATGTTCCGATGTCTTCGTTCAGTAAAAGATTGAGAAAGATCTTTACTAGTTCCTGAACATATTCCTTCTTGGAAATTGATCTTGAATCCAGTGACGCACAATTGGCTAATGCTGAGTAGATTGTAATTTAGTCACTTCACCAAGGAGACATTATTGATTGTGAGACTTCCAATCTTTAAAGTTCTACGCCCAACAATACTTCATTTGTTCTTTCCACCAAAAAAGACTTTTCCAACATTTATTTGCATAAGTTTTATAAAACAGCTTGAATCTCTAGTCATGTGTCTCGAACAGCCACTATCAAAATACCATTTAACATTTTTCTTGATAGTGACCTGCAATTAAAAATGGAACTCAAGCTTTCTTTGGTACCCATATTTTCTTGAGTCCAGGAGACTTAGTGCAATATACAGTTTTTGCCAATTCCTTTTTAAGAGGTTTCCAAACCATAGGACATTCTTTCTCAAAATGCTTTGAGTTGTTGCATTTTGAACATTTGAGAGCAGTTCAGCCAATAGGTTTTACAAAGACTTTTTGAAAATAGTTTATGTAAAAAAAAAATTTAGGTCTTTGTTTGATTCTTTCTTTTACTTTTGGAAAATCAATTAGATGAATAGTTTTTGAAGTCATTCCCAAGCCTGATTTGTTGAAACAAGGTTTTTATACTGAAGGAAACGTTTCCAACTTTTCAGATCCTATTAAAAACCTTTTTGAGACATTTGATATGTCCCCTTTTAAAATTGTATTTTCTTTTGAAAAAGAGTCTATGATTTCTTTTAAAACAACAAAACTTTTATCTAAATTTCAAACTTTTTTTCCAAGAATTTTCTTGTTGCTTAAGTGTAGAATTTTCCCTTTTTAGCTAGAAAATCCTTTTAAGAGAGGTTTTGAGACAAAGACAAAGTTCATTAATATATTTTGAGACTTTAGTAGGAATTTTTAAATTGCTTACCTCGATTTCACTATCTAAGTCTGAGTCTAAATATATCTCAGAGTCTAAGCCTGATTTTGATTTTGCTATTAGACAAATATTGGCATAATTTTCATCACTTTCTTCGCATTCAGTATTACTCCATGTCTCTGCTTTGAGTGCCTTTCTATTTTTCTCAGCTCTTCCCTTTTTTTTCTTCAATGGAGAACAGTTGAGTTTAATGTGTCACTTTTTTTTGCATTCAAAACAGATCACATCTTTGTTGGCTTCATCATCCTCAGTTGATTTGTTTTGAAATTTTTGAGTGCTTTGCTTCTTCCAATTGAATCTTCTTCCATTTTTGTTCAGTTTTCTGAACCTCTTTATCATGAGTGCTAGCTCTTCATCGTCCATATCATCTTCAAAGTCTATAACATCAGAATCATTGTTAGATTTTAAAGCAATTGACTTCTTACCTTTGGGATCTTCTTCTTCGTTGATTTGTTCCACTTCATAAGATTGAAGTGTGCCAACCAACTCGTCTACAGAAAGCAGCATGATCTTTTGAGTTTCCTTTTTTGAAGTCTTCACGTGATTCTAGTATTTGGAGAGTCCACACTGCAATTTGTTAAACTTCATTGGTCTTGAAATTGGCTGTCCCTGATACTCTAGACCGTTTACAATTTCTGTAAAACGACTAAATATGTTAGTAATAGATTCTCCTGGTTTCATCTTGAAGGCTTCATATTATCTTAGTAGAATATTGATTTTTATTTCTTTCACTTGATCAGTTCCTTCATAGGTAATGTGCAGCCTATACCAGAATTCTTTGGCTACTTCATAAGAAGAAATTTCGGTATACTCAGTAGGAGATAAAGTACAATATAATGAGTAAATTGCTTTAGCATCAAGAGCTTGTCTCTTGGTTATTTCTTCTTGTGTCATCTCGCTAACGTCTACAACTTCTTTTCCTCTTTCTAAAATTGATGCAACTTTAGGAATGATTCATTTTTCTACCACATCTCATTCCATAGAATCTTTCGATCTTAGGAATACCTTCATCGTGTTCTTCCATATGCTGTATTCCTTTCCATCAAAGTAAGGAGGTTTGGTGTTGCTCTGACCTTCAACCAAACCTGGAGCCAACATATTAGCCATAGATCTTTAACTCATAAGTAAAAATACTTTAATTAAATGAGCACACAAACCCGATACCAATTGATAGGGCTAGTAAGGACACCTAGAAGGAGGTGAATATGTGTTAAAAGAATTTTTTGCAAGACTAACTCGTCTTTTAAGGATAATAGACTGAAGATCTAAAAGACTATAAACAGTTATATAAAATTATGAATTAAAGTAAAGAGTTCAGGGAAAGGAAATTGAAGTACAAGGTTTATAGTGGTTTGGCTTAGACCAAGCCTACGTCCACTTTCCGCACTGACAGCCTACCGGCTGGATTTCACTAAGAATCAAAAGAGATTTTACAGTCTCACATCCTTGATTCAACAGTGTAGAAACTCTATTACAATTTCTCAAGGTCTCACAAGTGTTTGATCCCTCTTTTGAGTACAACTTAAGCTCAGAGATTGAAAAAGCAATGAACTAGGAGCTTCAAACTTTGGAATTTTTCTTTCACGCACACACTCGAATAACTTGAGCGTCTTCCTTATCTACTCCTCCATGCCTTTATAACCGTTGGCACTTTCCAAAGGAGTTCTTCCAATCCACCCGTTAGAGAGAATCAATTAAGGAGATCTCAAGTCATTTAAAGAATGTGATGATAGCCCGCCAATCCTACTCGCCCATACAATTAGGATCTAGGTTTCCATAAGTAAAACTTTCCAAGTATACTTTGCCAATCAACAGATCTAATTATCCGAATTGATTTCAATAAGAATAATTGATCATGAGATGCTATCTCCACCCGTAAGATCTTCTTCAACCGTATGAACCAAATCCTTAAAGATAAACTCGCATCTAAATAAATCTTCTCTTCATCGGTCTGGAAACTATCAGTGAGGGTATACTTTAAATCTTGAGTCTGAAGGTCTTTAGACTTTGACGATAGAGTCTGCAAGTCTTCAGACTATACTGATGAAAACGTTTTGTTAACTTCAAAATGATAAGGAAGTTTTCTACAACAGAGCGGAGACAAGAGCAAGTCGAGGTTTGAGAGGGGCAGCCAATGCCCTTGCATGGGCAGTGGTGCCACCACCACTTCTCTCTTGCCCGACTTCACCACGAACTCTCGGATTGCACCTCCATCTGCATCCATTTTATGTACTCTATAGCGAGTTTAAGAGGAAGGGAGGGGGAGAGAGAGAGAGGAGGAGGAGGAGGAGGAGGAGAAGGAAGAGGGACCAGTTTATATGGGAGAGAAATGAAGCACGAAGAATTCATATTTATATGGGAGAGAAATGCTAGTTTCCAAAAGGCCTTGCTAAACGGACGGTGTCGTTGTTCTAAATTGATAGCGGTTCAATTGTGACTGCAAATTGGTTTTATAAGTCCCTAGAAACCGGGAGGACTTGTGGAGGAATTTAAATATAAATCTTATAATAAACGCATACCATATTTACTTTAACAATTGAAGTTAAAATGAAAGGGAAAAAAAAAAAGGATCACGGCATAAGTAATATTTGTGCACTGGTGATTCTTACATTTTTTTTTTTTTTCAATTTGTTAGATTTCGTTACGAGAGGACAAGTGGCTAGCTAGGGGTGTAATAGGGGGCCCTGCTCCTAGAGATGAACCACAGCGAGTTGCAGACTTTATAATCTCAAAACAACAAGCATGGAACACTACTCTCTTAAACCAGAGTTTTGATAGCAACTTAGTCAATGAAATTCTATCTCTTTCTATCCGACCACAGCACACGAAAGACAAACTTGTCTGGACAGGAAAACAAAATGGACAATTTACGGTAAAGAGTTGTTACAATCACATCAGAGCTCAGCAAACATGTCACAACAACAACCAAGCCTCTTCATCATATCAGCCACCTTGCAAGTTATGGAATGCCATATGGAAAATCACTACTATGCCTAAATTAAGACCTTTTCTGTGGTCAATTTGCAGCAATGCCCTGCCGACTAGAGAAAACCTATATCGTCGACACATTATCTCAGACCCTACTTGTTGTATGTGCACTACACAGGTACCCGAGACACCAGAGCATTTATTTTTGTTATGCCCATGGACTTTAAATGTATGGTTACACTCAGAAATCGACCTCAAGCATCATCCTACAGGAGTGAATCGCATAGAAAGTTGGTTGGTTTATGTTATTGAGAAACAGAACAGCTTACCTGAGCTTGAAACAGTTGCGACTCTTCTCTGGCATATCTGGAAAGCCATAAACAACTTCTTGTTCCGATAGCAACGCCCTAACGTTGACCAAGTTGTGCAATCTACGTTAGTAGACGCACAATCCGGTTGGAGATTCGGTCAGCAGGGTCAGCAGAGGCAACGGCACATGAGAAATCAACCTAATTCGGATCAGCAATGGCATCCACCAGCCAAAGGCTCTATCAAAGTTAATATTGATGCGGCTTACCTATCTCAGTGTCATGATGCATCGATCGCTTGTGTGCGCTGAGATTGCTCTGGTGTTTTGCTTGATGGCTTCGCGCAAACGGTGTCTGCATCTTCGGCACTGCAGGCTGAGGTGATCGGATTAAACTAAACCTTGCACTTCTTGCTCAAACGAGGGCGAGGATCGGATCATCTTGAAGTGGATTCTGACTGCTCGACTCTTGTAGATGCCATCAATGATCCTGCCCTAACGCCGTGGGAGAACAGAGGCATTATTCAAGAGATAAGGGATATGAAGCTTCAGTGCCCTAATCTCACCATCGTTCACTGCAATAGGGCAGCGAATTTTGTGGCGGACCGGGCTGCAAAGGCCCATCGGGCTTCGTTGCTTTCCTCAGATTGGGTGCAGCATCCTCCTTCCGTTTTACAAGATCTTTTGTTTTGTGATATGCCTTTATATATATCTTCAACTCTCCGTTTATAATATATTATTGTTTTAGACCAAAAAAAAAAAATTGGTTATTACGTTAAAATAGTAAATAAAAATACAGATGGAGACAATTAGTCTCAGTTAACTAGTGATGTGGTGTTTACGTGGCATCCCACAAGACTTACAAATTTTTTCAACTAGTGATGTGGTGTTGACCCATCAAGCATCAAGGCCATTTGCAAGGCCAATTCCTATAGTCTGCCGATGGCTAAGGTTGTGGCGATCTGAGTAATGAATGGTCGGGGTAGCACAATCTTAGGCTAGCCAGATCTTGCTAGGAGTTGCATGACCGTAGCAACGATTGGCTGAAGAAATTAATATGAACACTAATTTATTCTACACAAAACAATCGCCAAACCTATGGACTCTCTTGCACCATTTGCTTTCGATTTTATGCTATTCTACCTTTATTTTAGTCATCTAAGGGTAAAAGTAATATAAGTCCTATGATAATTTCATAAAAGGTGATATACATATATACTTTCATAAGTTGTTGCGTGACTTGTCAGCATTTTCTTTTTTAAACTATCCCATCAAGTCCCGCCGGGGGGGGGGGGGGGTCATTACCTTAGTCCTCCCCTCAATCCAAAATATTACATGTTACACCTATGAAAATTCATTAGTTTTCGTTAAATTATTGAGTTGGGTGATAAGTGGTAGTTGACGAGTGTACCGGTTTGGGGTTTTACCCTCTATTTGTCACAGGTGAATCAATTTGTAATTTTTCATAATATTAATCCAATTTAATGTTAACAACGGAGGGTAAATTTAACATAAATAATGAAATAAATTTATTGCAGGTGTACTGATTTGACTTTTTTATGCTTAAAAAATTAATAAATTATTTTGAATGTGTCGATTTAAAGTTTTTCATAGTATTAATCCATGTCGGATGCACGAACCAAGATGACAATGACAAGATAGCCGCGAGAAAATTAGAAGGTGAAAATGACATGATCAGTGACTTGAGGGGTTCTTAGTCTTTCTTTACGTTATTTGGATTCCGAGGCTCTCATTAATTTGTTTAAATGACGAAGAGAAATCAGTGCCTGCCACTCATCAAAGTCTTCTTTGCTCTGGATGCACGGTAGAATTTTTCGTCAGTTTTGCTCAAATTTTCTATACATGTGCCGAAACTTTCCTTCTACTTGTTTATTATTATATTCGTGGCATATCGTCATTACCTTAGTCCTCCCCTCAATCCAAAATATTACATATTACACCTATGAAAATTCATTAGTTTTCGTTAAATTATTGAGTTGGGTGATAAGTGGTAGTTGACGAGTGTACCGGTTTAGGGTTTTACCCTCCGTTTGTCGCAAGTGTATCAATTTGTAATTTTTCATAATATTAATCCAATTTAATGGAAACAACGGAGGGTAAATTTATGATAAATGATGAGGTAAATTTATTGCAGGTGTACTGATTTGATTTTTTTATGCTTAAAAAATTAATAAATTTATTTTGAGTGTGTCGATTTAAAGTTTTTCATAGTATTAATTCACATCGGATGCACGAACCGAGACGACAATGACAAGATAGCCGCGGGAAAATTAGAAGGTGATAATGACACGGTCAGTGACTTGAGGGGGTCTTCTTAGTCTTTGTGTACGTTATTTGGATTCCGAGGCTCTCATTAATTTGTTTAAATGACGAAGAGAAATCAGTGCCTGCCACTCATCAAAGTCTTCTTTGCTCTGGATGCACGGTAGAATTTTTCGTCAGTTTTGCTCAAATTTTCTATCTAATTGACATGTGCCGAAACTTTCCTTCTACTTGTTTATTGTTATATTCGTGGCATATCGTCGTACATTCACTCGACTATGAATCCAATGCATATATATCGACTTGCCTCCAAAGAGTCAATATCATGAAACGTCACTTGAACAATGAACTTAGACATACATCTATCTGAGTGCTTATAGTGATGCTCACTTTCCAACGGTTCATCAAAGCTAAATCATCGTGGCTTATGAATTTATCTGCTTGAAGCATCATTTTTCAGTTGGTGCTGCTGAAGTGGATGCATGCATGTCGATCCCATCATGTTGGCGAAAGGGTTCAACATGTACCTATGATCGGTTAGGGGCTGCTTCAATTGTAGCACGAGATACATGGAATCCATTCCATCTCTTGCCTAAACTCGGAATGCCAAATGCCGGACGTAATGAAATGAGGAAAAAGCCACGATGCAGGGTTGAATTGAGGGGCTAGCGAGTAGCGACTGCATGGGCTCGTGGCGCCCCACAATTTGCTGACCTTTGTCTCCTTCTCTTGATCATGTGATAGCAGAAATTGTCGTCTCGGATAAAAATTAACAAACCGAGGGACGGAGACTACGAACGCCGCGAGAGTTGAAAGTACGCAACGGGTACGGATGTACTTGTCAAAGATGGGGCCAGAGGCCAGTTGGATTTGGGAAATTTTCAACCCAAAGGCAAAAGTGAAAAACATGGATATTTCGAATAGAAAACTGACGTCCGCCTGGACTCTGGCGTCTGGACCGACTTTGGGGAGCCGAGGATCTTCCACCAACCGTTGGGGTCCCATATGTTGGGGAGGAATTTCTTTGCTCGTCCACGCAATCTGACAAGGACACTTTTCGGCCTTGAATGCTGCGATGTGAAAATGGGACGCTATGAGGATTCAATTCAGTTAACTTGCAATCGACCGGTCGGTCGTAGCAGACGGATAGGTTTGAATACAGGAACGAATGGACTCAAATCATCTGATGGTTCGGCGTTCCTGTTCGGAGTTCTGCAGGGACGTGTCCTCCTCAGACCGAAGAAGCGTGGATAGAAATTTCGAGACCACCGGACAGTGGGTCGTCCTTCCCCTCACCGTTTCGGTGTCTAATCAAGTTAATTATCAATTCCAAGATCCTCCCTCGCAAGATTCTTCCATTCATTCAATTCCATCCACAATGGACAAAATGATAATCTCCTCCTTCATTTATATTATTATCACTTAAGCATCACACTATTGTTAAATTATTATATCAAAGTATTCAACGTAATATTTTTTATTAATAATTGAAATTGTTAAAAATATGACCTAACAAGCCAACTTTATAGAAAGAGAGTGGTTTGGCCCTAAGTACAATTTTAAACTGCTTCGTCCGAGACTTAGTGCGAATCTCAGCATCCTTTAAATGTTAAATAAGCAGTGGGTACACTAGCGTATGTGGCTCAAAAAAGATATTATACCAATGAGAGAGGTAAAGCATGTAGGTCCCAGCACATAGAAATAAGGGACCCAATTTGACAGTCCACCACATTTGTGGAGGGTTGTAAACAGTTTCAGCGGTTGAAAACGACCAATGTTGATCAAAAGGTTTAAAAGTAAACCACAGGATCATGACAAGCATAAAAATCATCTCAAGATTGTCTTATTGAAATGGAAGATTTCTTGTTGGAATAAACAAAGAAAGTGAAAAAAGCATGTGAAGAGTCAACAGTTTGACAAGAGTCAACAGTTTGACTTGGTCCAACACGATTTGTCTTTCACGTGCAGAGAGTCTCGGCAGCCTTTTTTTTCTTTTTTTGTTTGCATCGCCGAACAAGGAGCCAGCGTGAATGTGTGCCCAAGGTCAAATGGGCCCCACCAACTTTGATTCTTCGGGTGCAGGGCTTCTTCGTGTAGGGGGACGTCTTCGGCAGCTTCACTTCAAAGAGAAAATTTCATTTTTTTAATTATTTCCTCCTTTGTGCAGCTTCAGCTTTAAGGAGTCCAGCGGACGGTATTTTATAAATGCTCAAACTTAAAATTATTTAACAGTTTCAATTGTTGAAAACGACCAATGTTGATCAAAAGGTTTAAAAGTAAACTACAGGATTCATGACAAGTATAAAAATCGTGTCAAGATTGTCTTATTGAAATGGAAGATTTCTTGTTGGAATAAACAAAGAAAGTGAAAAAAGCATGTGAAGAGTCAACAGTTTGACCTGGTCCAACACGATTTGTCTTTCACGTGCAGAGTCTCGGCAGCCTTTTTTTTGTTTTTTTGTTTGCATCGCCGAACAAGGAGCCAGCGTGAATGTGTGCCCAAGGTCAAATGGGCCCCACCAACTTTGATTCTTCGCGTGCAGGGCTTCTTCGTGCAGGGGGACGTCTTCGGCAGCTTCACTTCAAAGAGAAAATTTCATTTTTTTAATTATTTCCTCCTTTGTGCAGCTTCAGCTTTAAGGAGTCTAGCGGATCGTATTTTATAAACGCTCAAACTTAAAACTATTTAAAAGTTTCAGTTGTTGAAAACGACCAATGTTGATTAAAAGGTTTAAAAGTAAACCACAGGATTCATGACAAGCATAAAAATCGTGTCAAGATTGTCTTATTGAAATGGAAGATTTCTGGTTGGAATAAACAAAGAAATTGGAAAAAGCATGTGAAGAGTCAAGCGCCCAATTCGTCATTTCGCATCTCTCTTTTCCTTTTTTTTTTTGGGGGGAGGGGGGTGTTTAAGAGGATTCGTGACATTTGTTTTACTTAGAGCGTATCTTTCGTATGGCATAAACTAGGAAAATGTCCATTCTGTACAAAAAAAAAAAAAAAAAAAAACAAAAACAAACAAACAAACAAACAAAGAAGGACAGAAGCTGGTCTCACATGCTTAACGTGTCGACCGAGGCTAAGAATTCAAAAACTTCAACAGCCAACGTACGAGCTTCGAGCTGAAGACCGTGTGCTCCGACGCTCTCGATGGGTTTGATCTAGAGTGATTCAAGTAGTTTCAGATTCAAGTTTTGGTACCTAGTCATATTTTATAATATGTTTTCCGAATTTTCAAAGAGAAAATCATTTTCCTTAATTTAAACTTCGATAGGAAAATATTTTTCCTTTACTTGGAAAGCATTTTCTGTTGACTCATTTTTCTAAGCGAACCAATTACCAAAAAAATGAGTCAGATGTTTTCCAAGAATTATATTTTCTAGGAAACAAACGAAGCTTAAAGAGATGGTATTGTCACCTAGCACGAACTCTCCCAGCCTATACCAATCGCAACTTTGGCATATTAAATAAATCATTTAGACATACAATTTAACTTATTTTGGAGATGTCACTAATCCATTATGCTTGAGATGAGAAGCTCCAGTCAGCATAAGCAAGCTTGAATTTCTGAATTCGGTGGTCAAAGAATAGTTAAAAGGAGACATGAGGAAATGAAGGGCGTAATTAGTGACGCTCTTGCGCATTAGGACAAACGCAGGCTGAGTAGGTATCAAACGAAGAGGCGTTTTTCTTAAGGAGGTGAACGAATGAACGTACAGGGAAGCACGCGATAGAGGGAGATAGAAAAGGGTGAGTGCGCATGTGGAGGAACAGAAAAGAAGAGCAAAGAAGCATCTGACAGGCAAGAAGAAAGCAAGGTCCAGAGGGAATATTTGCTCAGTTACGAATCGGAAATTTTGGGAAGAGTAGGTCACAGTCGCATTCTAGAAGAAAGCAAGAACACATTTAGCTAAGCATGGAAAAAGATGAACGCACACATCGGCATGGACTTTGTGATATCCCGATTTTTAAGTTTTGATTTCGATTGGATAAGTCGGGTCTTTCATCAACACAACTATAGTGTTTTTCTTTGAGATGGCCACTCATGAGATAACTGACCTATTAGATAAAGCTGTTAAGAGATTTTAATGCAATTGACTTAAGAATTCGACTAGGAATCGACTGCTTGACCGTGCTAGTCTGCAAGGATCATTACAACACAATTAAAAATCGATTAGAGACCAACAATAGGTCGATTCGATTGAGATGGTGATCAAAGTGTGGGTGATTCCACCTGATTGCAAAATTCTCGTAGATTGGCACTAAACTGATTTTCTGTCATTTTTGGTACCTGTGTTCGTATTTGAAACTTCGAGATTTTCACGACCACCGAAAGTCGCCAATGCATCGAAGAAGTACGTGTGGCTCGAAGAAAATCGATCACGAGTCAATTGTCCAAAAAATTCCTAAAAGCTATCCGGTAGGCAATGTCACACTAAAAACGCGTTTGATTGAAATTAATCGCAAATGTGAATTTGATTTCAGAAATTGAAGGTCATGTCATGTCACGAGTCATTCTAGGAATGTTGGCTCACCTTTTGAGGAAATTCTGGCAAGTTTGGGATTTTTACGAAAAATCGTTTCGGACAAATCGGAAAACGAACGAAAATTCTAATTGGCCAATTTGAAGGGATTTTTGGCATCTAGTGTAAGTGAATTGGTGATAGGGAATTTCATGGGCTTTTTTCGCATCAAATCAAACCCCAATCGGATAAGTTTGTTTGAAAAATCATATTCCGAGAAAAACGAAATGAAATTCAAATTTGAAGGAAATTCATGGAATAAAGTGGCCGTCTTATCTTGGTCTTCGTTTAGACTTCAAATTGCACATTTGGCGAAGAAATTGGCCCTAGGATGAACAATTGGCAAGGTGTTTTGAAGTTAATGAAGACTATAATTTTGTTTTAATCTTTTTCTTCCTTCTTCCCTTGGTCTCTTGCCCCTTCATGTAAACCCTCCCTTGGCTGCATATTATTTCTTTCTTTTTACTTCTCTCTCTACATTTTTCTTTCCCCACCCCCACGCATGCAAACATCCCCTCCCTCTCAGTCGCACGTTTTCTCTCTCTCTCTCTCTCTCTCTCTCTCTCTCTCTCTCTTGAATTGTTGCCTCCACCGGCGATCCCTCTATAGAATTCAACCTCACTTTTTTTGTTTGACCAAGCCTTCGCCTATCCAATAATTAAATACCTCTCTCTCTCTCTCTCTCTCTCTCGGCCGCGTGGACGAGCTCCCTTTGTCGTTTTCTACTTTACTTCCTCCTGCTCATCTCTCATTTTATTCATTTTTGTCGCACGTGGGCTACTCCCAGATGAGAACCACCAACCCTCATCCCCATCGATAGCCTTCTGCCCCTTCTCTCCATGCCAACGTCACTTGTGGACTTCCTGTTGTTATGACATCTCACGTCTATCGGATTGTTTTTAGAGCTGATCACTCTCGAGATAACTAGGCTATTCAGAGAAGCTATTAAGGAATTTTAAGGTAATAGATTTGAAAATTCAATCAGGAATCGACTTATCGACTGTGCTCATCTGTAGAGACCATTACAACACAGTATAAAATCGATTTGAGATCAAAGAAAGGTCGATTCGACTAAGATGTGTGGCTAATCGTGGGTGACACCATTAAATTGGAAAATTCTCATCGACCAGCCCTAGACTAATTCTTTTGTCGTTTTGGTACCCTATGTCTATATTTGAATCATCGAGATTTTCATAACAACCGGGAGTCGCGAATGAGTCGAATGGGTTCATTATGGCTCGAAGAAAATCGACCACAAGTCATTTGTCCTAAAAATCTCTGAAAACTATCTAGTAGTCTAGGTCACGCTAAAAACACGTCAAATGGAAATTAACTACAAATTCGAGTCCAATTTCAGAAATTGAAGATCCATCATGTCATAATAAATTCTAGGAACGTCGACTTAGTCTTAGAAGATTTTTCTGCAACCTGAGACTTTTTGGACCATTTTTGTTCAGAAAATGCCAGGATTCGTTTTTTATCACAAAATTGAGATGCAAGATGGTTAATTAGATGAGAAAAAATATCAATTGAAGCATTGAGGTGCCAATAGAAATTATGAGGGTCAAATGAGATTGATTTGAGGTAGATCAAGTGTCCAATTGGTGATGAATTGTGTCAAATTCGTATGCTCCCCTTAGCCTAGCCAAAATGCACCATTTCAAGGTTGTGAAGAGAGCCTTGTTGACTGAATTGCAGCCAAAGGGGAAGGCCATGGCTGGAAATGGTCAAAGGAGACCATTGAATGGAAAAACTTAGCCAAATGGAGCCCTTGTCCCCCTCATCCTCTTCCTTTCTCTCCCTCCCATAGCAGTCGGTGACCAGCTCCTTTCCTGCCCTCCATTTGTGCCATGAGAAAATACGGCACCCCTCGATAGCCCTCGATCCGTTAGGGTCGCCACAAGTACTTGTCACTCATCCTAACACAAACCAGTAAGGTAACTTTTTAATTAAAGTGAAGCATAAACGTATCTCACAATTTCTCACTTCAATAACCATAATGGAATGCACACTACCTACACTTCAAATGAAAAGACAAAGCCGAATCACTTTTACTTATATTTTCACGATGGATATTTTGGGTCGGTACAGCAAAAGGCTAAGATTTTTAACTATACTTGGCTATAACTCAAAAGAGAACTCAACCCTACATCAACATGTACACCTCTCCATCAACAAGCGTCGGCTATCCCCAAAAAGTGTCAGCTCCCACCAGCTATACGTGCCATCACACCCAACTTGGTGCATTAGGCGCGGCGGCGGTAGCATCCCTAGCATCACTCCACCACGCCGGACATTAACAGACAAAAACTCTTGGATAACCGGGCCATCAGCAAGACCCACATTGTACATCACTGAGACACAGATTCGGACATACACTAGACCAGGCAAACTAACACAGGAATGCTCTAGGCACTCCACCTCAACATCAGATAGCAATCCATAATAGGTACCGCGTACAACTAGTAGTAACGGTATCTTTATAATATGAAATGTTAATCCCCAAAAGGGGTGAGTACAACCACTCAGCAGTAAAGATCCACCAAACTACACAATGCGTCAAACATAACAATCAAGGTATCATGAATAAAACACATATCATTCACGCATTCAAGCATACCTCACCTTACAACCATGCATATATCACCATACGACGTGCATGTATCACCATGCACTTGTACTTATATCATCGAACAACCGTGCATATATCACCATGCAACGTGCATATACCACCATGCACTCATCATCAAGCAGCCATGCATATATCACCATGCAACGTGCATATACCACCATGCACTTCATGCTTGCATTCTCATGAGGTTCATCCCATGCCATATGTACACATCCATGCACATGATACATTCTCAATTTTTATCTTTCCAAGGACCAGTGTTTGCGTCCCACAATTTATCGCTCGCATCCAACCTGGCATCGCGAGGAGCCTCCGGCACACACCTCCGGGCATTCGACACACATACTTCGGGTATCTCGTACCCCAACTAGCATCACGAGGAATCCCCCCGGCACACACCTCCAGGGCTTCCGGCACACACCTCCGAGCATCCCAACACTCGCGGGGCATCCGGCACACACACTCCGGGCATCCCAATACTCCCGGGGCATCGTCAGCTCACACCTTCGACGGTCTCGTCATTATCTCAATTTATATTCACACATGTATTTCAATTTCAACATGGCATTTGATGCATCAATATCAAGAGTCTCAACCAGCTTTTGATGTCATATAACATGCCATATGTAACCACATATGCAGCATAATCAACCACTCAAAACATCATATCACATGGAGCAATTTCATTTATTTTTTAAAATATAACAAAATTTCGGATAAAAACAGATTGCGCTCCTTTGGTCATAATTCTTGAAAAATTAGTAAACAGCCTTATTAAATTCTAAAAATTTTACATGTTATATACAAGATCTAGAGGAAAGTACTCCGTGCAGAACACCATATCAAAATAACATCACACAAATCAGTACAATCCACGCATCACAGTCCTTAAAATTTCGGAATATTGTCATACACAGTTTCATTCACAAATTCGGTAAAAATCCTAAATCAGCTCCAAAAATTCTGAAATTTTTATATGTTATAGAGAAGATCCAGAAGTAAATATTTTATGTAGAACTTGAAATCATATTTGTGATATATTAAAAAATATAATCACCGTAGCTGTCTCTAACCCTCGGAAAAAATTCTCAGATCTGACCATTTCAAATAAAATCATTTCACCAACCTAAAATAATCCATTTCCTATAAAATTTTAGTATGTTACACCTTAACATGTCATCTTCAACTTTCATTCAGAATACAAGATCAAATTTCAATCGAAGAATTTTATAAAATTCGCAGAATCATACTAGGTCAGCATTTCGATTCCAGATCTGACTTCTCCAAAGAAAAATAGTTTTACCGGTATATACTTATTCATTTCTTCTGAAATTTTGATATTTTACTCTTCGAGGAGTTCTCTACAACTTTCATCAAGGAGTCAAAATAATATTCCAACTAAAAATTTGCATGCAGCTCACAATTGCATCAAAGGTTGAACTGCCTTCCTAGAAAACAGAATGCAAGGCTACCATATTTCTCCCTAGAGCTTCGAATTTCTTCACTTCTACCACAACCAAAGTTTATCATCCCTCACAACACATATCACAGCAGCAAATGGTAGGTTTTAGGACTCTACTTGCCTCAAATCCGAGCACAAACACAGCGACAAGGATGGCGGGGCAAGGCGGCAAACGAACTCCTCCTTCTTCCTCTTCTTCTCTCGTACGCTCGCTCTCCCTCTCTCGGACCCTCTCTCTCTCTCTCTCTCTCTCTCTCTCTCTCTCTTGGATAGTAACTCCCTCTCTCTTTCCCCCTTTCTCCTCGTGCGACACCCCTCTCTTTCTCTCCCTTTCCTCGCTTAATCCGCCCCCCCTCTTCCTCTCTATTTTTCTTCCTCTCAATGATTAACAATTATTGATCACGCATGCTGGCGCCACTTGGCTCTAAGGGAGAAACACTTGGCAATTTTCATGCAAGAGGGGCTTCATCCGGCTAGGCTTGGGCCAGCCTTGGTCGACGACAGCTCCTCCTCCTTTGGGCTTTGCGGGCTAGGCCTAAATGGCCGAATGGTGGGGTCTTGTGGGCTGGTCTTGGCCTAAGAGTTTTGACCCACTCTTCTCTAATTTTTCCCATTTAATTATCACATAATTTCTCATTTATATAAATACTTAATTTCCCTTATTCACTTGGTCATAAAACTTGAAATCATAAATCAATAAATTCCAACTTATAAAACATATGGCCAATAATAGAATTTTCTTTCTTATCAAATAATTATCCATTAACAGTTTGGCCATAAATCTTATTGCAAATCATGGATCAAATGGCTACAATACAACTTGATGGTACTTCCATCACCTATTCATAGGCCTTAATGTATCTGGAGGTTACCATGAATTTTGGGATGCCACAATTCTCCCCTCCTTAGAGAATTTCATCCTCGAAATTAGACATCACTTATGCCTCTTTAAACAAGTAGGGGTACTTTTCCTTCATCGATTCCTCACTTTCCCATGTGGCTTCCTCCACATCGTGATGTCGCCATAATATCTTTACCAACTGGATTTTCTTGGTCCTAAGAATTTGCTCCTTTCGATCCAATACTTGCACAGGCTCTTCAATGTACCTCACTTTCTCATTCACTTTGATGGTTTCATGATTAAGTATGTGACCAAGATCCAGCTGGTACTTTCTCAGCATCGACACATGAAACACATCATGTAAATTTCTCAATTTTGGAGGCAGCGGCAAATGATAAGCTACTTCTCCTATCCTCTCAAGTATCTCAAAGGGTCCAACAAATCTGGGTCCTAACTTTCCTTTCATTCCAAATCGTAATATTCCTTTCATTGGAGATACTTTAAGAAATACATGATCTCCCACTTTAAACTATAAAGGCCTTCTATGCCTATCCGCATAGTCTCTTTATCGGTTTTGGGCTGTCTTAAGTATTTTATTGATTATCTCGACCGCTTCTGTAGTAACTTGCACTAGCTCAGGTCATGTCAGTTTTCTTTCACCTACTTCATTCCAACAGATAGGGGTCCTTCACCTTCTTCCAAATAATGCCTCATACGGAGCCATGCCTATACTTTTCTGAAAACTATTGTTATAGGCGAACTCTATTAGGTGCAAATTCTCATCCTAATTTCCTTTAAAGTCAATGACACAGGCTCTTAGCATATCTTCTAGAGTCTGGACCACTCTTTCTGTTTGTTCATCTGTTTGAGGATGAAAAGTAGTACTGAATTGAAGCTTTGTCCCTGAGGCATTTTGGAGACTTCGCCAAAAATTTGAAGTAAACCTAGAGTCTCGATCAGAAGTGATCGTTACAGGAATACCATGCAAGCGTATTACCTGGTTTACTTATATCTCAGCAAGTTTATTTAATTGAATAGTTCATGAAGCTAGGAAATGAGTAGACTTAGTGAAGCGATCCACTATCACCCAAATCGAATCGTGACCATTTGACAGCCTTGGCATTCCTTGCACAAAGTCTATCATTACATTCTCCCATTTCCATTCTAGTATGTCTAATGGTCTCAATAGTCCTGCAGGTTTGTGATGTTCCGCCTTCACTTGTTGGCACGTTAAACATTGAGAAACATGTTTAGCTGTATCTACTTTCATGTCATTCCACCAAAATTGCTTACACAAATTCCTATACATCTTTGTACTACCCGGATGAATACTATAATTATTCCTATATGCCTCCGACATTATTTCCCTCTTCACTTCTTCATTGTCGGGAACACAAAGTCATCATTGGCATCTTACTACTCCATCTTCAGAGACTTGAAATTCTGGTCTTTTTCCTAAAGACATAGCGTCTTGTATCTTCAAAATCTCCAGGCCAGATTTTTGTAAAATCTTAACTTTCTAAATGATTTCTAGCTCAATCCTTAATGCAGTAAGCATACCAGTAAGGTGGTCCATTTCCAACTTGAAGTCTGAATCCACAATAGACTTTAACAGATTCCACTCTGTTATTCTTAGACTAGCCATGTCCATAGCCGACTTTCGACTAAAGGCATCTGCCACCTTTTACGCCTTTCCTTGATGGTATCGTATCTCACACTCATAATCTTTCAATAACTCCATCCACCTCCATTGTCTCATGTTCAACTCTTTTTGCGAAAATAAAAACTTCAAGCTCTTATGATCTGTATAGATTTCAAACTTCTCTCCATATAGATAGTGTCTCCATATCTACAAAGCAAACACTATAGCTGCCAATTCTAAATCATGTGTTGGATAATTCAGTTCATGGGATTTCAATTGCCTCGATGCATAGGTTATGACCTTACCATGTTTCATCAAAACACATCCCAGTCCTTTGTAAGATGCATCACTATATATTGTAAAACCATCAGACCCAAATGGTATAGTCATGATTGGAGCCGTGGTCAATTTTCTTTTAAGTTCCTAAAAGCTCCTTTCACATTCTCCACTCCATTCAAACTTTACATTCTTCCGCGTTAATTTCGTTAAGGGGCCTGCCAGTCGTGAAAACCTTTCAATAAATCTTCTATAATAACCAGTCAGTCCTAAGAAACTTCGGATCTCAGTGGGTGTTGTCGGTCTCGGCCAATTTATTACTATCTCAACTTTCGCCGGGTCCACTGCAATTCATCCTCCTGACACCACGTGTCCCAAAAATATTATCCAGTCTAGCCAAAATTCACACTTGCTGAATTTGGCATATAGCTTATGATCTCTCAAAGTTTGCAAAACTATGCTCAAGTTTTGTTCGTGCTCTTCAAGACCTCTAGAATACACTAGGATATCATCGATGAAAACAATCACAAATTGATCCAAATAAGGCTTAAATATCCTATTCATTAAATCCATGAATGCGGCTGGTGCATTCGTCAATCCAAAAGGCATAACTAAGAACTCATAGTGTCCATAATGAGTCCTAAATGCAGTCTTTGGAATGTCTTCTTTCTTAATCCTTAACTGATGGTATCCCAATCTCAGGTCAATCTTAGAAAAGACTGAATTTCCTTGTAGTTGGTCGAATAGATCATCAATTCTAGGTAAATGATACTTATTCTTTATAGACGCATTGACCCGTCTTTCTTTTTCACGAATAGAACTGGTGCACCCCAAGGTGAAGCACTTGGCCTAATAAACCCTTTATCAAGCAATTCTTGTAGTTCCACCTTCAATTCCTTCAACTCGACTAAGGCCATCCTATACGGGGCTTTCAATATCGGTCATGTTCCAGGCATTAGTTCAATTTCAAACTCAATTTCTCGCTCTAGTGGTAATCCAGGCAACTCCTCAGGAAACACATCCTGAAATTCCCTAACTACTTGAATCTCACCGATTTCAGCCTCTTTCTTAAGGCTCATTTGGTTCAGCTTTTGGGGAATGCATTTGCAAAAATGCAAATACCTTTGGGTGAAGGGGGTTTTCCGAAATGCAAATGTCGTTTGGTAAAATTTGCATTGAGAAAGAACTTTGGCCAAAATACCGTTTGGTAAAATTTGCATTTGTAATTAACTTTTATTAAATTAAAAAAGCAAAAATATGTTTATATAAAAATATAAACATAAAATATATATATTAAACATAAAAATATATATATATATAAATAGATATGTTTATATAAATATATATTTATATAAAAACAATCGGAGAAAAAAATATATATGTTTATATTTATAGATATTTTTTATCTATATAAAATAAATATAAAATATATATAAAATAGCCTGAATAAAAAATATGTTTATATTTTTTATATAAACATATTTTTATATAAAAAATATAAAAATATAAACATAAAATATATTTATTAAACATAAAAAATATATAAAAAATAGATATCTTTATATAAATAAATATATTTATATAAAAACAATCGGAGAAAAAAATAGATATGTTTATATTTATAAATATATATTTATTTATTTATTAAACATAAATTATATTTATATAAAAAATAGATATGTTTATATCTATATAAAATATATATAAAATATATTAATATATATTTTATATAAATATATATTATATTTTTTATAAATATATATTTATTAAACGTAAAACATAAAAAGATAGATATGTTTATATTTTTTATATAAAATATAAAATATTTATTTTTATATAAAAATATAAACATATTTATTTTTATTCAGGCGGCCGATCGGCTTCTCCATCGGAGAGATGAACAATACCGGAAGTTGCATTCCGAAGATGCAACTTTCCAAAGGATCTCAAGAGCTGCATTAGGCTAAAGGCCCTTAGAACCACTTGGAGATGCAATTGCATCTCGCCAAAGTCGCGCAAAAAAACGAACCAAACACCTTTGCATTTGACCAAGGGACGTTAGAGCCCAAATGAGCATTCCAAATGATGAACCAAACAAGGCCTTAGTAAGGTCTCTTACAACTGCTAGGTATCCTTGACATCCTTCATCAAGTAGTTCGCAAGCTTCTACTATCGAGATAATGGCTATAGAGGGGTTTGTCTGACCTCCGAAAAATTCGAAACTAAACTGATTAGGCAACATAAATTGGATCACTTCCCTATAGTAATCCACCTTAGCCCTATGTTTATGGAGCCAGTCCATTCTTACGATAACATCAAAGTCATATATAGTCATTACGACTAGGTCTATTTCCATATCCCTTCCTCCTATTGTTATCTTACATTTTGCACACATCATCATAGATAATACCATATTCTTTAAAGGTGTGGAAACACAAAGAGGCGTCTCAAGAAGCATAGCTTCTATTTCACTCAATTGCCTATATCTTTCAGATATAAATGAATGTGTAGCACTCGTGTCAAGCAATGCATATGCCTTCTTGCCATTTATGAAAATCGTACCTGATATAACATTTCTGGAAGCTTCCGCTTCCTCTTGGGTGACCGCATACACCCTTCCTTGTGCCGGTGGCCTCTGAGGATTCCTCAGTAAGGTAACTTTTTAATTAAAGTGAAACCATAGTTCATAGGGGTTGATCAATAGAATACTTTTCCATTTTATTTTATTTTTGTAAAGGTCCCAGCGCAATTCATCAGCAGAAGCATAAATGTATCTCACCATTTCTCACTTCAATAATCATAATGCAATGCACACAACCTATACTTCAAATGAAAAGACAAAACCAAGTCACTTTTATTTATATTTTCACGATGGATATTTCGGGTCGGTACAGTAAAAGGCCAAGATTTTTAACTATACTTGACTATAACTCAAAAGAGAACTCAACCCTACATCAACATGTACACCTCTCCATCAACAAGCGTCAGCTAACTCCAAAAAGTGTCAGCTCCTACCAGCTATACGTGCCATCACACCCAACTCAGTGCATCGGGTGACAATGGCGGTAACATCCCTAGCATCACTCCACCACGCCGGACATGAACAGACAAAAACTCCTAGATAACCGAGCCATCAGCAAGATCCACATCGTACATCACTAAGACACGAACTCGGACATACACCTGACCAAGCAAACTAACACAGGAATGCTCTGTGCACTCCACCTCAACATCATATAGCAATCCATAATAGGTACCGCTGCAACTGGTAGCAACGACGTCTTTCTAATCTGAATGTTAATCCCCAAAAGAGGTGACTACAACCACTCAACAGTAAAGATCCACCAAACTCCATAATGCGTCAAACAGAACAATCAAGGTATCATGAATAAAACACATATCATTCATGCATTCAAGCATACCTCACCTTATAGCCATGCATATATCACCATGCACTTGCACTTATATCATCGAACAGCCATGCATATATCACCATGCAACGTGCATATACCACCATGCACTTATCATCAAGTAGCCATGCATATATCACCATGCAACATGCATATACCACCATGCACTTCATGCTTGCATTCTCATGAGGTTCATCCCATGCCATATGTACACATCCATGCACATGATACAGTCTCAATTTTTATCTTTCCAGGGATCAGTGTTTGCGTCTCACAATTTATCACTCGCATCCAACCTGGCATCACGAGGAGCCTTCAGCACACACCTCTGGGCATCCAGCACACACACTCCTGGCATTTCGTATCCCAACTAGAATCATGAGGAATCCCCCCGGCACACACCTCCAGGGCTTCCGGCACACACCTCCGAGCATCCCAACACTCCCGGGGCATCCGGCACACACACTCCGGGCATCCCAACACTCCCGAGGCATTGTCGGCTCACACCTCCGACGGTCTCGTCATTATCTCAATTTATATTCACACATGTATTTCAATTTCAACATGACATTTGATGCATCAATATCAAGAGTCTCAACCAGCTTTTGATGTCATATAACATGCCATATGTCACCACATATGCAGCATAATCAACCACTCAAAACATTTATTTTTTAAAATATAACAAAATTTCGGATAAAAACAGATTGTGCTCCTTTGGTCATAATTCTTAAAAACAGATTGCGCTCCTTTGATCTAGAGGAAATTATTCCGTGAAGAACACCATATCAAAATAACATCACACAAATCAGTACAATCCACGCATTACAGTCCTTAAAATTTCGGAATATTGCCATACACAGTTTCATTCACAAATTCGGTAAAAATCTTAAATCAGCTCCAAAAATTCTGAAATTTTTATATTTTATATAGAAGGTCCAGAAATAAATATTTTATGTAGAACTCAAAATCATATTTGTGATAGATTAAAAACTATAATCACCGTAGCCGTCTCTAACCCTCGGCAAAAATTCCCAGATCTGACCATTTCAAATAAAATCATTTCACCAAACTAAAATCATCCATTTCATATAAAATTTTAATATGTTACTCATTAACATGTCATCTTCAACTTTCATTCAGAATACAAGATCAAATTTCAACAGGAGAATTTTATCAAATTCGCAGAATCATACTAGGTCAGCATTTCGATTCCAGATCTGACTTCTCCGAAGAAAAATAGTTTCACCAGTCTATACTTGTTCATTTCTTCTGAAATTTTGATATGTTACTCTTCAAGAAGTTCTCTCCAACTTTCATCAAGAAGTCGAAATAAGATTCCAACTAAAAATTTGCATGCAGCTCACAATTTCATCAAAGGTTGGACTGCCTTCCTAGAAAACAGAATGCAAGGCTACCATATTTCTCCCTAGAGCTTCGAATTTCTTCACTTCTACCACAACCAAAGTTTATCATCCCTCACAACACATATCACAGCAGCAAAGGGTAGGTTTTAGGACTCTACTTGCCTCAAATCTGAGCACAAACATAGCGATAAGGATGGCAGGGCAAGGCAGCGAGCAAACTCCTCATTCTTCCTCTTCTTCTCTCACACTCGCTCTCCCTCTCTCGGACCTTCTCTCTCTCTCTCTCTCTCTCTCAGACGGTAACTCCCTCTCTCTTTCCCCCTTTCTCTTTGTGCGACACCCCTCTCTTTCTCTCCCTTTCCTTGCTTAATCCAACCCCCTCTTCCTCTCTAATTTTCTTCCTTTCAATGATTAACAATCATTGATCTTGTATGCTGGCGCCACTTGGCTCTAAGGGAGAAACACTTGGCAATTTTCATGCAAGAGGGGCTTCATCTGGTTGGGCTTGGGCCAGCCTTGGTCGACTGCAGCTCCTCCTCCTTTGGGCTTCGTGGGCCAAGCCTAAATGGCCGAATGGTGGGGTCTAGTGGGCTAGTCTTGGCCTAAGAGTTTTGGTCCACTCTTCTCTAATTTTGTCCCATTTAATCATCACCTAATTTCCCATTTATATAAATACTTAATTTCCTTTATTCACTTGGCCATAAAACTTGAAATCATAAATCAATAAATTTCAACTTATAAAACATATGGCCAATAATAGAATTTTATTTCCTATCAAATAATTATCCATTAAAAGCTTGGCCATATATCTTATTGCAAATCGTTGATCAAATGGCTACAATACAACTTGATGGTACTTCCATCACCTATTCATAGGCCTTAATGTATCTAAAGGTTACCATGAATTTTGGGATGCCACAGAAAACCATCAAGCTAGAGTAGAACCAGATGTAGCCGTCGCACGCCAGATTGCTCGTGTCGTCACTGTTCTTCTGCCATTTGCAGCCTTGACCGACCTCGATGCCCTTCACCTTGCTTGCTCGACCCTCCGCCCGTCTTGCCATTCTAATTGGCTATTTTACAGCCCAGCAAGCTGTCGTGAGTCCCTCCGGCCACCGTAGGCAGAAGATTGCTTTCCCTTCTTTCTCAGCTAGTCACCGAGCATGGCGATGATTGACGAGTCTCAAGCTTGCCAGATTTCGACAAGCTAGAGACATTTTAGAGGTCATTGAGGTGTGAGTTTGCCAAATTCTAGCAAGCTCAAGACTTGCCAAATTTCCACAAGACTTGAGCTCACCAGAATTTGGCGAGCTCAAGCTCGAGTCTCACCGACCTCTGGTGAGGCTCAAGCTAGCTTATGGCCAGTCAACAATTGTTGGTGTGGCCCACAATCAGCCAAAAAGAAGCCAAAAAAAATTAATTAATTAATTAATTAAAAATTCAAATTTTTAAATTTTCATAAACAAGAACTCAAGCCCGTGTGCCGAAGACCCACACAAATACCAAATCATATTTTGAAAAATGTTTTATGATCTTTCAAAGAGGAAATCATTTTCTAGAATTTCTTGTCTGATTTTTTTTTTAGTCGGATTTAAGCATAGTTTTCTGTTTAACTCATTTTCTTAAAATAACTAAACGCTGAAAAATATTTTCAGTGAAATAAACAAAACCTTAATCATAGATTATGCTATTAGGCGTGATCAAAGTCCAAGCATTATTCTTCTTTCTGAACAATGGTAAAGGGTATCTAAATGGATCAGTCAAATTCGCATGCCGAGTGATGTAAACAATTAGTTTATATTCAACACCTATTGAAAACACTTCAATATCGATGAATAAATCAATTTTGTGAATTGTTCTAAGTAAAGTTGGAAAATTCGACTGATAGACTAGACGCAAAAGATACACTATTTCGTTCGACGCAGGTTATGCATAAATAGAAGATTTAAGAAAAAGATTATAGATTTAGGTGAAACGAAGATGAAAATGGGTGCGGGTGCTTATACGGTAATATGATCTTAGATGGATAAACGATATACAGTGTGGCTGTATCTAATATCAATACCTGAACAGCAAGCACGCCTCGCTTCTTCGTGGGCACCAATTTCCCTTCAACGGTGTCATCCAGATTATACAGGTTGAGATGGCGGAGTTCCACGTTTGCGAAAGCTTCAATGAAGTCGACCCCCCAATTGTTGCATAGGAGCTCAGGCTCGCCGGCTAAGTTCTGCACCACCTCTCCAGCGAGAGCATAGTAGGAGACCAAAGCTTGGGCCAAGGTGACTTTCAGAAAACCAACCACGGACCCATATTCCAGCCTCTGTGACGCGGTGGTGGTTGGATTGGCGTAGCAGAAGAAGACGCCTACGTCGAGCGGAGGCAAGAGCAAGTCGAGGTTGGAGAGGGGCAGCCAATGCCCTTGCATGGGCAGTGGTGCCGCCACCACTTCTCTCTTGCCCGACTTTACCATGAACTCTCTGCCTGCACCTCCATCTGCATCCATTTTATGTACTCTGTAGCGAGTTTGAGAGAAAGAGAGAGAGAGAGAGAGAGAGAGAGAGAGGAGGAGGAGGAGGAAGAGGGATGGACCTGTTTGGTTGAAGATGAGCCGGCATTTGTAGTCCCAAACGGCCGTAGAGTAACAAGTTTGGGTATCGAGGAGTTCGCAGGTTAGGCTTCCGTGTCTAAGCGCGCAGAACTAGGGTTTGACCCATAATTCTCCAATCCAAGTCCTCCGATCCGATCGAGTCCGGGGATTCGAGCCCTTGGAAACAGATCCCAAGGAAAATATGCTAAAAGATACCAATTTCTGAGCGCATTTTCCACTATTCTTTAGGGAGTAGGAGTAGCGGTACATATTTTGTCGTTCATGGAGCTTTGAAAATAACTGGTGCAGGCAGGAGGGTGCGGCACCCCAGAAGTTTGGGTTGAGGGAAGGACTGAGGTAATGATCACCGCCGCCGCGCCCCAACAACCACCCCAGAAGTTTGTGCTACCCTGACCATTCATTACTCAGATCGCTGCAACCTTAGCCATGGGCTAGCCTAAGATTGTGCTACCCTAACCATTCATTACTCACATCGCCGCAACCTTAGCCATTGGCAGACTATAGGCAGTGGCCTTGCAAGTGGCCTTGATGCTTGATGGGTCAACACCACATCACTAGTTTAAAAAAATTGAAAGTCTTGTGCTACCCTGACCATTCATTACTCAGATCGCTGCAACCTTAGCCATGGGCTAGCCTAAGATTGTGCTACCCTAACCATTCATTACTCACATCGCCGTAACCTTAGCCATTGGCAGACTATAGGCAGTGGCCTTGCAAGTGGCCTTGATGCTTGATGGGTCAACACCACATCACTAGTTTAAAAAAATTGAAAGTCTTGTGGGATGCCACGTCAACACCACATCACTAGTTAACTGTGACTAATTGTCTCCATTGTATTTTCATTTACTATTTTAATGTAATAACCAATTTGAATGGAAAATATAAACATGTTGTTTAGAACATTTGGAAAAAATTTCATTAACGAAATCTAACAAATTGAAAAAAAAAAAAATGTAAGAATCACCAGTGCATAAATATTACTTATGCCTACATCCTTTTTTTTCCCCTTTCATTTTAGGTTCCACTGTTAAAGTAAATATGGTATGCGTTTATTATAAGATTTATATTTAAATTCCTCCACAAGTCCTCCCGGTTGCCAGGGACTTATAAAACCAATTTGCGGTCACAATTGAACTGCTATCAATTTAGAACAACGACACCGTCCGTTTAGCAAGGCCTTGTGGAAACTAGCATTTCTCTCCCATATATATATGAATTCTTCGCGCTTCAGGTCACTGGGGAACCCTGCCGTAATGTTACGGTTTCTCATCAAGTTAATTATCAATTCCAAGATCCTCCATCGCAAGATTCTTCCATTCATTCAATTCCATCCACAATGGACAAAATGATAATCTCCTCCTTCATTTATACTATTATCACTTAAGCATCACACTATTGTTATCTCACTATTCTCAATGGATGCAATGAGCCGTTGACACCTAAATGTTGGCGATCCGGTCATTTATTTATTGCATAGAAAATTAGGAGTTAATTTTACTCTTGAAAATATATTAATTGCATAGCATAGAAGTTTAGATGCATTTATTTTTTGATTTTGCAATTTTTACATTTTGCATTTGACTGGTGACAGATGGATTCAAATTAGTGGTTCTGAGTTTTAACTTGACAGGCCGAACTAAACTCACGAAGCAAGCAAATTGGCCCAAGCCCGTTTTTTTTAATGATCAAAGATCATCTCGTGAAAATAGAAATTTGAAATTTTCTGAGATATCGATTTGTTAAAATTGAAACCCTAATTGATGGCCTATAAATAGATTTGTTCGCGTCGGGTTTTGGGAGGCCACACATTAAACATATGGCCACAGTTGAGAGCATCGAGAGAGAAGAAATCGTGAGGGGACCGGCCATGATCCACAATTGAGAAAGGGCACATTAAGAGAAAAATCGTGCGAGAGAGAAGAAATCGTGAGGGGTTTTCTTTCTGTTGAATTTTCGTGGGTTCTTTTTGGTGTTTCAAAGTCAACGAAAGGGGAGTCTCCTCTTGGGGATCGCTTGGCAGAGGGCGACGTACACGACAAAATTGATAAACGCGCGTGAGAAATCAAGAGGAAAGGGTGGATCGTGAGGAAAAGCTCTGCCCTCTTACCTTCGGTAGAGCAAAGGGACTCCATCGACGTCAGTGATCTTCACGTGCGCCTGCAGCTCTTTCCGGTGCTGGTATCGTGTCCGTGAAGGGCGCCCCAACATCAATTAATTTGCTGTTCTTGTTGCTCGGCCACGCCAAGTGCTTCACCGTCACCCCCACTGCAAGCCTGTTTTCGCTGGCAGTCCCTGAGTGCTTCAAGACGATCTGGGTAGCGTGCGAGCACGACTACAGGTTCTTCGGCCTAGATTAGTCCCAGCCCAACATTGGTGATGCTCGCCGGTCTTGCTGCATCAACGATATTGCTCAGCCTCACCATTCTGGTCTCAATACCGTGACCGGTTCTCAGCACCGACGATGACTCAGTGACACCGGCAAGCCTCCCGACAGATTATCTAAGCTTTCGATAGCTTTGCAGGTTTCCTGGTGTCCCGTACCATAGACCATCAAACTTGTCGCGGCCATGTCGAGCCACACCGAGTCACCATCATAGCCGCTGCCCTTGCCCCATCCTCCGTCCTTATTTTTGGAAAAAATTTAATTTAGGTAGAGATTTATTTTATTTTTAGGTAGATTTGTTTTATCTTGTTTTAGTTTTTGATATTTTATCTCTTTGTTTGAAATATCTTCCAATGCATGATTGAAACCCTGATGTAGCATCAAATTTGCAACCGCACGATTTTTTATTCTATCTATAAGGCTTTAGATGGAATAATTATGAGTAAAATTGATATTTTGATCTTTAAGGCTTAAGATCAATTTATCAATTTTATTAGCAAAACAATCAAGTTTGAATTTCAATTCGAACGGTGGATCACACTTTTGATAACCATGGATGATTTAGTGTTTATCTTTTAATTGTTCTGTTTATCGTGAAAATACAAAAAATTTACATTTGCATTTCATGTAGATTAGAATTGAATGCATGATAGGTTAGTTATTTTTTTTAAAACACATGTTTAGAAGGCATTTAGAATAGATAATATTTCACTTTAGTTTTCACTTTAGTTAGATTTTTATTTTTTTAGTGATTTTAATTACGAATTTTCATAAAAAATCAAAAATCAAAAAAGTCATAATCTTGCATCAAAGCATTTAGGTTTAATAAATCAGACATGTAGGATTAGGTTTATGAAATTTTCGTCATCTAGTGATTGTTACTACATTCATTTAGTTAGAAATTGCTCATCATTAGAATTAGGTCATTTGATTATTTAGATTGCATATTTAATTGTTGCATTTCTTTAATTTCGAATTTCATGGAAAATACAAAAAAAAATAGAATAAATCAATTTCATCCTTTAGAGTAGGCTGCATGTTTATTTATGTCATATAGTTTAGGTCGTGTTGTCATATCATTTCATGTTAGATTAGTGACATGCATTGCATAAATCATTATTTTCATTAAATAAGTGAAAACAAAAATTGAGTGATTGCATGTTAATTAGAAATCATATCTAGGACTGTCAATGTGAAATATGATCTAACATTGCAGATGCTTTCATTGCTTTGAGGTAAGTTTTGCAACTTATTCATTGCTTTATTAGATGTTAAATTGGTGGTTTGCTCACCCGAATGATCATCTCACATGTTAGGGAACTAAATTAAAATCAATTCAAGTTGTCTATAAAATATTTTTTTTAAATTAAAAAGAAATGGTATCGAAAGGAAATTAGAGAAATCTAGTGTAACCAACTCTCCGTACCCTTAATCTCTGGTTCGTAAGAGTAAAATAACTTAGGTGTCTAATCGACTTACCGTACACCAATTAGTGACGACTCCTAGCTAATAATCGTTTGCATGCTAAATACTTGAACCTTAAGTCTCAAATTGGTATGGGCTTGGGAGAGCTCGAGCTAAGTTTAAAGACTTAATAGTCCATTGCCTGAACTGAGGTGGTGCACCCAAAATTTAGGTCGCGACATGGGTAAAAATGCATAATCTTGATGATTGCATAAATAAATCAGTGAAGCTCGTATGAAGCGCCAGATTATTATTTTTTTTCCTCTGATCATGTAGCAATAATCTTGCTTCATTGTTCTGTTTCGAGTGAAGTTATTGATGTGACCTTGATTAGGTCATCTTTGAATTATTACAAGGAAAATAGTAAACTATGAGAAATACTTGATAACGTGTAATCACATACTATACTTTCAGACATGCGAACAAAGTCCAAACATTTATTGTTCCGTCTCAACAATGCCAAATAGTATCAAAATTTGATTTGTAAAACTTGCATGCTGAGTGATAAAAACAAAAGGTTTTATTTCGACACCTGATGAAATACCTTCAACATCGATGAATGAACCAACTTTGTGAACCATTTTTCAAATAAGTTGGAGAATCCGACCCATAGACTTATAGATAAATAGTACACTGCTCCATATGATGCTGGTTATACCGATATGTCCATGTATATATAAAATATTTAAGAAAACAAATTGTTGATTTAGACTCTTGTTTGTTTCCCAAGAAAAAAAGGTTTAAAAACTATTTTTCTAAAAATTATCGTGTTAATCACTTATAAAAATGCATGAACAAAAAATATATTTATTATTCACAAAAATATTTAGACATAAATTATTATTGGTAATTATAATATTTTTTATTGATTAATTATTTTAAGTAATACTAATAATGTTCAAGAAATTATTTATTTTTCGTGAAATAAAACGAGCTGGGAAATGAAGATGAAAATGGGGGCATGTACGGTGATATGATCTCTTGAAATGGATAAACGACATATAGCGTGCCCGTATTGAAAATCAATACCTGAACAGCAAGAACGCCTCGCTTCTTTGTGGGCACCAGTTTCCCTTCAATGGTTTCGTCGAGATTATACAGGTTGAGATGGTCAGGCTCTACGTCTGCGAAAGCTTCGATGAAGTCGACCTGCTGATTGTTGCACAGGAGCGCAGGCTGACCAGCCGAGTTCTACACCACCTCTCCGGCGAGAGCATAGTAGGAGACTAGAGCTTGGGCCAAGGCGGCTTTCAGAATACCAACCATGGACCCATGTTCAAGCCTCTGCACCACCTCTCCGGCTTTCGATTGATGTAGCAGATGAAGACGCCTACGTCAAGCGGAGGCAAGAGCAAGTCGAGGTTGGAGAAGGGCAGCCAATGCTCTTGCAAGGGCAGTGGTGTCGCCACCACTTCTCTCTTGCCCAACTTCACCATGAACTCTCTGCCTGCACCTGCAACTGCACCCATTTCGTTTACTTTGTACGGCGAGATCGTGAGAGATATAGAGCGGAGAAGATGAAGGGGGATGAGCCTGAAGATGAGCGGGTATTTACGGGCATTGACAAGGACTCCGTCGATGACTATTCCTCAACTACCGTCCGTCTACTCTCTGGAAAATTGCACTATACAGATGCACTATATTATTCGTCTCCACAGTCGCTTCAATTTGCCTCCAGCAGAAAACATCATCTACTCTCACCTGGATCGTTCCCCTTTTTACTCCACTAGTGTGCATATTAACAGTGAGTTTGTTTCACAAAAAATTAACGATTTGAAAAATATTTTTCTAAAAATAATTACTTATATTTCTGAAATAATTAATCAATAAAAATGTTTTTATTATTAATAACAATTTATATCTAAATATTTTCGAGGACGATGAAAATATTTTTTGTTCATTTATTTTTAAAAGCGTCTACAGACGATCATTTTTAAGAAAATATTTTCTAAGTCATTTATTTTAAGCAAAATAAATGGACCCCAAGAGAAGATGAATTACGATGATCAAAATACGTGTCTTTGGAGGGCCTTTGAATAAATAAAATAATATTATTATTAAATAGATAAATGAAAATTTAAATTGGGGATATATCATTATATTTAGGAAAAATACAAAATAATATACCTCAAATTTCACCTAATGACCACTTGGTAACATTTATGTTTTTGGAAACAATTTTTTTTTTTTTAGAAATGGTTTTTATTTATTTCTATTCATTAGAACAATTTTTAATCAAAAGAGTGTGTTTGGTAACTACATAAAATTTCTATTACCGAAATAGAAAAAAACATGAATATGTTTAGTACAACCCTTAATTTTTTTTTTTTTTTTTATGATGTAGAATTTCTTTTAATTTTTAATAATTTTTTAAGATTTTTCTTGTTAAATTTTATTTTCCTCTTTTCTCCTCCCTCCTCTAGTCAATCATCGAGCCTTGGCAATGGCAACAATTGGCTAGAGACAAGAGCTTGTGACCTCACCAGCCTCAAGGGAGCCTCGCTGGCCCCACAGTGAGGTCAAGCCTTACTTGGCCACTAGCGAGACCCAACCTTGCCTAGCCACAGTGAGGTTGGCCTCACCATGGCCAAGCAACATTAATCTCGCCTAGCCCTGACAAGGCTTTAGTGATAGGTTAGAGGAGGAAAAAGAAGTAAAGGCCAAAAAAAAAATAATAATAATACTTTTTTTCAAAAATTGTTTCTATGAATAAGAAGTAACTTTTTTCTACTTTTTATTTTTGTTCTAAATATATTTCTTGATCACTTTCCTACTATCAAATATTAAAATTAGCTAACACTACCAAATAAATTTCTATTCTTTTTCTATTTCATACCTCCGTTTTCTAAAAGTATTAGATACCTACCCGAATTTTATCTCTAGTGACCATTTTGCACCTTCACATGAACTATCTTGTTGTCCTATTTAAGAAAGGGTCACTATATTCCAAGAATGCCAAACCCGGAAACCCAAATTTTTGCTCCCACTCAAATCATCCAAAACTAAATGAAAACAAAACCATTAAATCATAGGAAAGACACTAAAATGTGTCTACAGGAAGAACGAATTAGTCATTTCAATATGGGGTTTAGATATAGAGATATGTGCCTATATTTAGCAAATACTGCAACGATATTTCCTCAAGGGATCTGACTGCTATAAAAAAATAAACAACCCGCTCAATCCATCGAAATGGATAAGTCTTAACTGCTTCAGGCGAGAGGGTCACACCTCATTTTTCTCAACTACTATTGCATCGTTTTTCTATGTATCAATATAGATTCTTGGGAATTCCTCCCTTACGTACTTGCTGAGCAATTATGACCCCTGGGAACAACTGTTTGTAGAAAAACATGGCACTTTTAGTTACTCTTAATGGAATTTTATTAAGTAAAATTAATAAGAAAATGTCGATTCCTAATACATTACCTATACATCACGGAAGCTCTTTTTTTTTTTTTTCCTTCTTTTTTTATGGGTTTCTTGTTAGCTGGTAATGGGTATTGAACCCAGCAGATCTAATTCTTTATGTAAATAAACGTTGTAGGCGTTATTGATGGTATCTTACGGTGTGAAAGTTAACGAAACAAACATTGGAGTTGGGAAAGATCCAAAATTTCTAGGATCCGACTCCAAATATGCCCCGTTGACATCAACACAGCAACCCCACCCCCCCCCCCCCCCCTTTTTCTTTCCTTCTTTGGTTTTTAATATGCACAAAATTATTATTAGGTATCTTTGATGGTCCACAAAATTTTGTATAATCATATATTAATGTATCACCTTTCAATCAATTATTTAAATAAGCGCACCATCTATTGTATTCCTAATTCTTTTCCATGTGCATTCATTTAGATTATATCACATCAGCTCGTGTAGGTCACCAAGTGAAATAAAAATAAATACAAAGGAGTAAAAACCAATGAAATATCAATTTTTCGGAGCAGTGTGTAGTTTCCCCCCATAGTGATAATTATTCAGCTATATATAACCCTTTAGCCATAAAAGTTTAAACTTTATACCACAGTTCAACGACGAAAACTAAAATATAACCATTATCAGATTATTAAAAGTTTAAATATTACCGGGCCATCATTCAAAGGCGAACACTAAATATTTCATCTTCGTTGCAAAGATGTATAAAAGAGACCTTTGGCTATCAGGGACGGGCCTACAGTCAACCAAAGATGTATAAAGATTAGCGAAGCAATAACAAGTTCTCGGTACTTTCCTTATTACCTGGAGGTAATTTACCACGTCCTTTAAAAAAAAAAAAAATCTATTTCGATCCAGTTGTTGATTCGTCAAGTTCCCTGTTCAATGAAAGGGGTATCATTTCCGTTTTACAAAACTAAGAAAAAGTCTGGCAGTAGAGAACCTAAAAGACAAACAAACACAGAAATAAGTTCAATGTTAGAGAATCTTTTAACATATGTTCACGTCCATAACAAATGAATATTCACATATTTATGAAGGCCTCGTTGATGAGTATCTCCAAGATATTTGTTAACACTACCTAATACGTGAATATTCCAAAGTGCGAGTCCCACTTGTATATCGTATTTGGCCGAAGAAGCAACGGACAGATTGGAATTCTTACCTTATGGGGGGACCATGGACCAAGATCCGCTTTCATTAGTTAGGCGACACCAATTTTCAATCTCCTAGTTATGAATAACAACAAAATATCATATACAATCCCATTTGTCCAGAGACAATTTAATCTAAATCTGCATCTTCCTTGCCATGCTAAGTTTTGTTTGGTAACCCATGAGCCACCAATCCTAGAGAAGAACAACATTGTTAAAAGGGAAAATTCCAAATAAGGGTTCAAAATGCCTTTGGTTTCTCAAATAAAGGTTTTAAGTAAACATTTTCTCAAATAAGAATCTGAAGTATTATCATTTTCTCAAATAAAAGCATAAAGTGGCATGTTAACCTCAAAAAAGGCCCTGACTTCACTAGCTAGTCAATGACATTTGCATCATTTACATTTTCTTATTTTTCTTTCATTTTTCCTTTTTCTATTTTTTCTTCCAAAAAAAAACTCAAAAAATAAAAAAGAAAGAAAGAAAAAATATTTAAAACTCAATAAATAAAATAAAATAAAATAAAATAAAATAAAATAAAATAAAATAAAATAAAATACAGGCAGCTAGTAACCCTCCCTCACCTATGGCCGCAACTATAATAAAGGGCCGCAATCCTCTCCTAAATCTAGGTGAGGGCCTCCAACCCTCCCAAAACTATTGACCCTCACCCAAATCTGGGAGAGAGCCATGGCCCTCCCCTAGGTTTGGGCGAAGGTCCAGATTAAGGGGAGGGCTAGCAACCCTCACCCAATTCTAGAAGAGGGTTGCGGCCCTCTCCCAATTTTGGTGAGTGATCAGTGAGGCTGCCGGTCGTCATTGAGGTGCCGATGAACTTGCCATGGCTAACACCCCACCATCGATGGGGTAATTGCTAGAGGCAAGAGTTTTTTATTTTTAAATTTCTATTTTTTTTTAAGTTTTCGTCTTTTTTTTTCTTTTTTTAGAAAAAACAGAATAAGGAGAAAAGGGTGAAGAAAATAAGAAAATATAAAGGGTGGAAATGCCCTTGACTAGCCCATGAGGTCAAGTCATTTTTTGAGACTAACAGGTCACTTCAAACTCTTATTTGAGAAAATGAGAGCACTTTAAGTTTATATTTGAGACAATATTCATTTTAGATCTTTATTTGAGAAATTTAGTGCACTTCAAGTTCTTATTTAAAATTTTCCTTTGTTTAACTATCAGAGGAAAAGGAACACAAAAATACTTGAAGAGTGGCACCGAGAAGTGGACAATGAAAGAGCTAGTGAATAGCTGGCACTGGGGACATGGAAAGTTAAATAGATTAGTTCATTGACTTAAGAGTTGAGTCTTCAATCCATTCGTCGACGTGCTAGTTGGATCTTACGGACTAAACTTTCAAAAGGAAAGCTCCTAAGAAGCACACCTAACTCGGGCAAAAGAATCTTTCAAGTGCCATAACTTGGTACAAAGAGACACTTAAGTGCCATAACTTACGAAAAATACACTTAAGTGCCACATTCGAAGAAAAACGGATCACTTAAGTCCCACTCCGGCCAAAGTTCAGCCAAAATGCTAACGTGACATTTTTCCTGCAAAACGAGTGTAAAACGATGCCGTTTTGCATACTGACGTGACCAAATAATGCAAAAACAGTATCTTTTTGGGTTGACGTGATAAAAAATAATATAAAAATAATATTTATTAAATAAATTTAGTTTTATATTTATTATTTATTCATATTTTAATTAAATGTAATTGTAAATTTATTAGTTTTTCATATTTTAACTAAATTTAATTTTAATTTTGTTATTTTTTTCATATTTTAACGAAATTTAATATTAATTTTATTATTTTTGCATATTTTAACTAAATTTAATTTTAAATTTTAAATTTTAAATTTTAAATTTTAAATTTTAAATTTTTCATTTTTTAAATAAATTTAATTTTAAATTTATTATTTTTCATATTTTTATTTTTTTGTATTTTATCTAAATTTAGTTTTACTTTTATTATTTTTTCCATATTTTAACTAAATTTAATTTTAAAGTTTAAATTTTTGCATATTTTAAGTAATTTTAATTTTAATTTTAAGTTAATTAATTTTTATGTTATTTTTTTACCACGTCAGCCCAAAACGATGCTGTTTTTGTATTATTTGGTCACGTTAACGTGCAAAACGCCATTTTGCACTTACTTCACTGAAAAAAATGCCTCATTTGCTATTTGACCGGATTTTGGCTGGATTGGCACTCAATGATCCATTTTGTTCTGTTTTGGCACTTAAGTATACATTTCGTAAATTATGACACTCCAAGAGTCCGTATATCCCTAATTTGCTTTACAAGCAAACCAAACTTGCTTCTCCCTCCAAAGAGGACAATCCAGGATTGGTCGTCAAATTCACCAACTCTCTCTCTCTCTCTCTGCGGAATTAATCCCTAAAAAACAATCTGATCTGACAAATTCACACTTCATTTCACAAGAATTTCATTGGCATTTCATTTCTCTATTGAGTATCACTCATAAGACAGCGAAAGACGAACCCGTGGCCCTTCCCGCCTCAATAAATACTTCCCTCACTCTTCTTCCCTTGCAGTTTTGCTTTCAGGAGAGAGAGAGAGAGAGAGACAGAGAGAGAGAGAGAGAGGCATTGAGTCAGTTTCGGGGAGAGGCCGAAGGCGTTCCTGGGTTCGACGTGCTGGTGAGTGGCTCTGTTATGGTTTGATCAGCTATTTTTCTCGTGATTTACGTTTCCTTTCCAGTCATGGTGATGCAGTTCAGCTATAGAATATTGTAATTCAGGTCTCGCTGGCGGGAAGGTGGTCTCCATTTTTGTCCCTTTTTGGACACTATATGTTGTATGTTAGAATAATTACATAATCACTGTCATCTTTTTTAAAATTTCATATCTTATAGAATAATAGATAGTGATATCACAAAATTTAACATTGTACCATGGCAAGGGTTTTGAATTTAAATTTCAGGTCCTTTATTCGCCTCTTTATTATGTATTTCCATGCCATTTCTTAAGCCAAATTTCAGTTTGCATGTAAAAGGGAGTGTTATAATTTTTTTTTTTTTTTAATTCTTGATGAACTCGAGCATAGACGTCGAGGACCAAGCTTGACCTCGATAGGCACAGGCATCGGTGTCATGGGCCTGGCCTCAATAGACCTAGGGTCTCGAACATCTAGGAATGCTAGGGAGTTAGCCTCGCTGCCAAGGGCCCAAGAATGGACATTGAGATTCTTGTGGCCAAGCACAAAATTTCTAGTTCAAGTGTTGATTCTTAGTTATATTTTTGAAAATGATTTATGATATCATTAATTTAAACGTTGGAAGGAAAACCTTTTTCATTAACTAAGAAAAAATTTACCGTTAATTCATTTTTCTAAGCATTCCAAGTGCTAAAAAATGAGGAAAATGTTTTCTCGAAAAATATTTTTTGCAAAACAAATGACGCCTTCATAAGATTTTAATCGATGAAATAATTCTTCTCTTTCAGTTGCATGCTTCAGCTAGTGTAGATCTGGTGCACAAATAACTAATGTTTCTAAAATTATGGGGTGGTTATAAACAAGGATTAAATGCTTCTCGAGACCGGGTCTGCGAGAATTAACTTTTGAACAGAAGCTGCAATTGTGGTTTGAGAAGGACTCACCCTTTTCCTTTTACCCTCTTTGAGTGTCTAGGGATAAATTAAGATTTTGGCTGAATGTTATGTATTCAGCTTATAAGAATGGAAAATTTGTCCAAAAAGTCTTATATTTATGATGATCAATTCAATTCTAATTTTTTTAATTTAACCAGTTTAGTCTTAAACCTTTTAACGATTTTCCATTTTAGTTCTTCTGAATAGTTTTAACAAAAAATCGTTAATGTGGACACCAGCCGTCCTATGTGACATGATTAATGATAACGTGGAATTGCTAAGAGAAAGATATGATATTGCTAAGAGATCTTATATAAGCCATGCCCACATGAACGTCTCTGAACTTTTCTTAAGTGCTATAATGCCCCTTTCTACAACTATATTTACAACATCATTGGGGGTAGATATTTAGGTATCCCTTAGAAATTGTTCAGTGAAAGTAATATACTAATTAAGATAAATCTGAATTGTAAGATTTGACGGGAATCATTGGGGACCTACTATATTTAGTGATCACATTCAGAATGGGAATCATTGAGCACATTTTTTTTTTTCAATTTCAAGTAATTCAAATTTCATAATATATAAAGATTGAGACGTAGATTCACATGTATGGTTTGCATAATTTTTTTGTAATTTAGAAAATATTTTAAAATTAAAGAAAAAGTAAAAACATTACTTTTTACATGACGCAGTACTAAACAATGCCCTTACCACAGTTATATAATAATTTTTCCCATGTGGGTGCTTAAGTGACGTCATACATGAAAGTAAAAAAGACAAATAAACAATAATGAACCGACCATCGCTTTAAGTTTTTTTTCTTAGATAATAGCACAAATAATTTATGAACTTTGGTTCAATGTAAAATATATTCTATGATCTTTGACCAAATGTGCAATACTATCCCTAAACTTTTAATTTGTTCAATTTGATCTTGAACTATTAATAAATATTCAGTATAGTATCCATATTATATAAAAATGTAAAAAGTTCAAAAGTCACATTGAATATTGGACCAATAATTAGAAAAGAAGATTGAATAAATAAAAGTTCATGGACAACAACATATATTGGATTAAAATTTAGGGATCACACTGAATAAATTAAAAATTTATAAACAACATTGCATATTAAATCAAAGCTCATGGACTATTTATGTCAATTTCCCTTCTTCTTTTTTTTAATAATTTTAGAAGGAAACCAATTGCTTGGGCAATGGAAATCCTGGTCTTTTTATTTTGTTTCAATTTGATGCTTTGCAATTTAATCATTATTGAATGTGAAGTATCTAAAACATTTAAAATATATAAATATTGACATACAAAACGGCATGATTTTTTTTTCTAGCTTTTTAAACTTGGACGTGAAAGTGGACAAGTAACTTCTATTCAAAAGGATAAAGAAAAAGAAAAAGAAACCAACCCAACCCAACTCTCGTTTCCTTAATTCTGAATCCGACGATGACCAACATAGTTGTAATCATTCAGTTGCTCAAAAGTGATTTTCTTTTCTCGGAAATCAGCGCTGGCTCCTGAAGTTTGTCTATCAAACGCGTTAGTCTTTCCCAAATCTCTATTACAATTCGATCACTTTTAGGGGAATAAAAAATAATTCAGTGCAAACTCCACATGGTCGTCCTATGTGAATTGGACACCAACTCAACAGAACAGTAGGAAAGTGGGTTGGGAAGGTTCGTCAAAGCCAATCTTGTAGAACTCCACTTTGTCGTCATAACTCCGCTGAATTTGATTCCCAGGACACCAGGGCAATTCACTCGAATTCACAGACGTAGTCACGGGCACGCAGATGGATGCGAAGCTGTCTATAGACCTGGATATGTGGAAGCGGAGGAAGCAGAGCTTGGAAGCGTTAATCGGGGACAGCCCGAGCCAGCAACAAAAGAATCCTGAGAAAATTATGGATCATCAGCTATACTCAGCTGCAAAGGAAGGCGACGTCGACAAGTTCATCAAAGACCTGAAGGATCATTGTGCCAAGGAAGGAGTGACGTTGCCCATGGTTCTCAAGCTACGCAGCCCCTCCATGAACACTTTACTCCACGCTGCGGCAGGTATATTAAAAAGAGTGATCGTAACAATTATTTTTTTGTTCTGCACATTTTAAGAATGCTCGAATTTTCACACTCCAATTTACCCAACAACAACGGAAAACAGAGAGTGAAGATATTGTCAGAGCGATCATCGATTTTGTCCCTGAGGACTTGATTTCCGCGATGAACTCGAGAGGAGAGACACCACTGCTGATTGCGGCTAGAGCTGGGGAAACCTATGTGGTGGAGCTTCTCCTTCCCCAGGGTAAGCCAAGATATACTGACTGGAGCAGTAACTCTGCTCTGCACGAGGCCGTGAGGAGTCGCCATTATAAGGTGATTCGTCGGCTGGTGAGTGAAAACCTGATCTGTTGTTCCGAAGGAATATGGAAAGCAAGTCTCGATGGTGTGTAGCAGTCGAAACAGGGGACTTGGAGGTTCTCAAGTGCTTGTTGGAAGCGCCAAATGAGGGTGAAGAGCAGAGGAGACTAGAAAAAAGGTAAACACTACTGTCGCGTTCATGCTGATACTTTAATCTTCTTGGTCACTCTTTTGCTTGCTTCATTTGGTTTCCACTGGTGGTGGAAAATCAAGTTTCACAAGCAAAGTTAGTTTAATGGGGGCACAGGTACATATGGCATATTTAGCTTACTATCCTAAGGGGCAGTACTGTGAAACAACTCCTGATACTTTGGATCTAGAACGGAACGACCCTCTATGCAAGAATTACAGTATTTGTGTCCATCCCAAATGATTAAATTCTTGTGGTGGATTTAGATATGCTGACAGAGATGTGGGACAAGAAACTGTGGCTACTTCAATTGAGAGATGCGGAATCCAGAAATCCACTACATTTCGCAGCATGCACAAATTATCTCGATGGAGTCAAGTTCTTGATTGAGAAGTTCCCAACAAGCGCCCTGCAACAAGATAGAACGGACGGCTATCTTCCGTTTCATGTTGCTTGCATGATGGATCACGTTAGGATTGTTGAGGAGCAACTTCAGCAATGGCCAGACCCAGCGGAGTTTCCATCTAAGCAACAACAAAACATTTTTCACGTGTCAACGAGGCACGGAAGCATTTCGACTATCAGATACATATTGGAAAACCCCAAATTCGATCACCTCATAAATGCGAGATCTCGACATGAATACTCTGTTGGGTTTCATGAATCATGTATAGATAAAATTAACAAAAAGAACGTAATGGAAACAAAAATGATATATTTTATACATGATTTTCCAAAGACGTTCATGCGTTTTGATAAAAAAATCTGAATATATAAAAAGATTATATGTAATGAGATTTAATATTTTTGTTTAGGGGCTAAAGTTTAGTCCCTAATTTTTTATGCATTAAATAAATGATCAGTTCATTAAAATTTAGGTGTCAACAAACTAAGATTTGGAAGGTTGAGACAAACCCAAAGATCCATTTTTTTTTCCTTTGAGGAATATGCCAAAATGTGTTGCCTACAATAGAAAACCTATTTAAGTTAAGTTTAGTGGAGGAAGGTATCTGTGATATAGAAAGGACCGACACTCTTTAGTAGCTTTCGTGTCATGTTGGACATTCTAACATATGTCCAACACTCTTTAACACTCAATCAACAAGTGTCGAAAAATTTGACACCTGGTCAATTCTCCCTACATTCTCCGACACGTGAGTTTAAAATTCCAAGATGTGATTTCGACACGTATGGAGTCAATTTCAAAAAATTTCAATAAAAAATATAAATATGTAAAAATAATATAATGAAAGGGAAAGAAGAAAAACAGTCTTCTTCTCTTCTAACTCTCACCTCCCGTGACACATAATTTACCCCACAAGTTTATTTTTTTCTCTTTTCTTTTGACACGCTCTAACACACAAATCTAGAATATGGATTACTTTTTTCTTCCTCCAAATTTTATGGATTATTGAAATGAAGTTGAATATATCAAATTGAAACAATGAATGATATTAATAAATTGTGGATTAATGTCTTTAATGTAAATTCATTATTGTCTCTTTTATTATTTATTTATTTATTTGAATTTAATTAATTTAATTAAAATAATCATAAAAATGAAAAATTATCATGTATATATAAAAATATACATTCAATATACAACGCATCTCAACGTGTCAAAATTCTCTTTCTTTTTACAAATGACGTGTTGGTATATCGTGTCGTGTGTCAATGTCAGTGTCAATACTACTTAACTTGTGATTTATTCAAGTAATACCCAAAAACCACATAGCACCTCTTCATGCTATGCCCTTGGACTCATCGACTTTGGCAAGAGCCTGTGAAACAGACACCCATTTCGCCTTATGGTCTTGGCCAAATTGATGAATGGATATTAATGGCGCGCATGATAAAATTTATGTTTCTTGATTTCTCTGTTTCTCTATTCCCCGGAACAGGTTTGGAATAGAAATCCGTTTGGTAACGCAATTTGATTTCTCTATTTCTAAAACAGATTTCTATTCCAAAAATAGAGAAATTGAAGAAATCAGAAGCTGAAATTTTTAACTTCTCAGTTTCTGAAATAGAAATCATAAACTGAAATCAAACCATATAAAAAAATCTTGCACTTTCTTGCTAACTTAATTCACCCATAACCACAACTTCACAAATTATTGCTAATTTTCTTTTTCTTATTTTGCTCGTGTTTTTTTTTTTCGCATTCTTTTTCAATTTTTTTTTTGATAACTTTCTCTTTAGGATGAAAGGCAATTGAATGGGTCCCCAATTTTCAAAAACGACCAAAGTTCTTAAATGCTTACTTAAAAACAATGGGGCTCTTTCCTCCTAGAAAAGGCATGTGCATGGCTAGTTGAAGAACAAGTTCTTACGTAATAGATGAATAAAAAACGTGCCTAGAAATTTAACCTTATTTTTTTACGGATTCAAAATTCTTGCAAAATCAAAATAATTAGATTGTTACACAATCTTGAATTTTAATTCGAAGGCAAGAGATTTAAGAGAATCTCTCTCTTTACTATGCAAGGGCCATTAAAGGTTCATTGAGTAACAATAAAGAAATTAGGGATGAACAACTGGACTGATTCAATTCGAGAATCAAAATAAACCTACCTTCCCCCGATTAGTTCCTAACCATAAACATTACTTTAAGGTAGAATTCTCATATATTCCTTTACACCATTAATCTTATTTTGTTGATAATCTTGTATAATATTAGTTGTTGATAAAATGACAAGGCTGTATAGGCACCATTGATGGCACTCATATTCATGCTTCTGCAGTACTTGTCTGAACCTACGCAGGATGGGCTTGCAAACGATACATTGACCGGGGAGGGAAATCAAATAAATACGCTTAGGAAAACAATTGCTAATAAAATGGCAAGGGATAATAATATGCCGGAAATTCCATGAAATTGTATTTTCAACTTTTGTAATGTATTAGTATTATTTCGATTATTATTTTGTATTTGAGGATTTCCCATGTTGTTTTAGTATTATTTCGACTATTATTTTGTATTTGAGGATTTCCTATGTTGTTATCTAATCAATTTCTATTCCTACAAATAGAAATTTTGTTATGTTATCAAACGGATTTCTGTTTCAGAAATAAAAAATTTGAGTCGTTATCAAACGGATTTCTTTGCTCAAAAACTTGTCCGGAGAATAGAAATTAAGAAATTGATTTCTGGCCTATTTCAAAAATTTTGTCATGCGCAGCCTAAGTATCCACCATAGTTCAACAAGCTTCAGCCTTCTGGCTATAGTTCTCTAGCGGATCTGGAAAAAAGGAAATAACATTGTTTTTCACCATCAAAAGCCAAACCCACAGAACCTAATTAGCTCAGCCATGGAAGAAAATCAATCCTTCATTAGTTGTGTAAGGTCGAAGAAGAAGGCCAAGACCTGGGTTGCACGGACACGTCATATATGCCTCCGTGTCGTGTCCGACACGTGTCAGAGCGTGTCGGACACGTCAACACGCTCGGACACGCGTTGACCGCGTGTCGGATTTGTCGACACGGGGTCAACTTTTGTCAACACATTTCGACATGCGTGTCCGAGGTGAGGGAGGAGAGACGAAGCCACGAGCCGAGCAAAGGCGAGCCCGCAACGGTGAGAGACGGCCAAAGAGAGAGTAAAGACTGAGGCGAGGGCCGTGAGGAGGAACTTCACTGAGGGAGGCGCGCGTGGGGAGGGCAGCGTCGTCGAGCGGGGTGGCGGCGGCGGCAAGGGGGAGGAGGAGTTTGCGGCGGTGTGCAGCCTCTCGGTGCACAGGACCGCGCATTCCATCCCTGGCAAGCAGAAATCGAGAGGAAGAGGAGAGGAAATGCGTCGTGCAGTAAGGAGGAGGAGAAGAAGCGTTGCTAGGGTTTTGAGAATAAAAGAATAAAAGAAAAAGGGATTTGGCGTGTTGGAGGGAGGGGAAGTGACAGGAGGGAAGGGGAAGCGACGGTGTCAGGTGTCAGGTGGAGGGAAAAAAATGAAAATTTTGGGGATGGGAAAGAAACGAGGGAAAAGGGAGTTTGGGCGCGCGGGAGGGTGTGGGGGCTTTTATTTAATGGAAGGGGTTTGGGCGCCGCCGCAGGGGGGGGGGGTGGTTTTATTTAATCGAAGGGATTTGGGGCTTTTTGTTTAATTGAAAAAATTGTTAAATAAAATTAAAAAATAATTTTGATAAATAAAAGTACTGTATATTGAATCATTAATGTAAATTCATTGTAGGTTTTTCTTTTTAATTATAAAAATAAAAAATTTATTTAATATATAACGTGTCGACATGTCGTGTCGTGTCATGTCACGTGTCGCGTGTTCGTATCGGTGCAACCTAGGCCAAGACAACTAAGAACCCCTTACCACAGATCTGGAGAGGCCCGATAAAGAAACCCTCAAAATTGACATCGGTGGATCCTTCCTACCAGGAACGACGAATAGAACTTTTAGCTGCGTTTTCAGGAATCGAGATGGAGAGCTGGTGAATGGTCAAAGTGCATTCGGCCGAGCAAGTCAAGACATTTGCCTTGGTTGAAACTCTCAAGTTTTTTCTCTACGAGATCTAGGCAACATCCTCATTAGAGTCAGATAACCTTTTGCTGATAAGTACACACTCTGTGGAGAAGTAGAAAGTGTGTGGCATCGAAGAGCCTGATTGATAGCTGATCAATTATTGACTATTTCTATTATTTTCTTGTTCAAAACAACAAAAAGGAAAAACCATTTAATAACATTAGCTAATTTTTCTATTCCCACAAAAAAGATATATTCTTAAAAATAGATTAATTTAAAAAATAGAAAAAAGTTATTTCTTTATTCTCATGAACAATTCAAGAATCAAGCCATTTTCTTTCTTTTTTTTCTTTTCTTCGTTTTCTTTTCTTCTTCTTCCTTGTCTAGCCAGTCACCAACCATCGCCGAGCTCAACAAACAACTAAAGGAGGAAGAAGAAGAGAAGGAGAAAAGAAAAAAAATCACAAAAAATTATTAAAAAATTAAAAGAAATTTTATGTCACAAAAAAATTTGAGTCATATCAAACGCGTTCTAGTTGTTTTTCTATTCTAGAAATAGAAATTTTATGCAATAATGCATTCAAATGTCCAAAAAATCTTGCAAGGAATTGAATAAAAAAAATTATTTTTGAGCATAAATTATTTTTGGAAACACAATGGTTACCAAATGTACCTAGTAACTATTCTCAGGCCTTGTTTGATAACCGGCCAAATGGTAACTATTTATGTTCTTTTATTCCCTAGAACAAATATATATATATATATATGTGTGTGTGTGTGTGTGTGTGTGTGTGTGTGTGTGTGTGTGTGTGTGTTTGGTAATTTTATTGCTCTAGAAAATATATTTGGAATTGAATCAAGAAGTATAAAAGAGTTGCTTCTTTATATTCAGGAACAACTCAAGAATTAACCAAACCATTTTCTTTTTTCTTTTTTTCCTCTTTTCGTTTCTTCATTTCCTCATCTCCTTCCTCTAGTTGATGACCTCGCTGGCCCCTGGCATAGCCAGTGAGGTGAGGCCTCGATGACTCGAGCCTCATCGTGGCTAGGCAAGGCTTGCTCGAGTCCAACAACCGACTATAAGAAGATAAAAATGCAATAAAATTATTTAAAAAATTAAAAGAAATTTTAAGTCACAAAAGAAAAAATTATAATCATACCAAATGCAGTTTTATTACGGGAATATAAATTATATATAATTACCAAATGCTTTCGAATACGCAAAAACTCATCTAATGAACAGCATCAGAAAAAACTATTTCTGAGCATAAATTGTTCCGAGAACATAATAGTTATCAAATGTACCCATATTTACCCTTGCAAAAATCCAAGAAAACATTTCCTTTTTTATTTATCCCAATCAAATGGAATACCCAAACACTTTCTAGTTTTATCTATTACAAGAACTCTATGCTCGGTAACTATGTTCCTCTTCAAAGATTTCTGGCATCCTTGATTGAAGAAAGCTCCTATCTTGTTTAAGTTTATACCTTGTCTAGAAGCAAAGTTTTATTGATGTAACACTATAGCAAAACTCCAACACTCCTTAATCTTCCCTTCTAGAAAGAACATCGCATCATCCGCAACAAGTGAGATAAGGTGGGGCAACGCATGTTTAACTTCAATTCCTAAGATGTTGTCCTCTCTTACTACTTTATTCAGAAGGTGAGACAGCACATTAGAAAGAATTTTAAACAAGTAGGGTGGATAGAAGGTCACCTTGTCGAATACCTCTCATTGGCTAAAAGGAATCTAGTGGTTCTCCATTAAACTCAACACTAAAAGTCACCGATTTTATAGATGCCATTGCCAAGGAAAATTGTTTCTTGTAAAATCCCATTTTCTTCATCCATGCTTCCAAAAAGTCCCATTCCACATGATTGTATGCCTTTTGCATATCAAGTCACAAAGTTTTCCTTCCTTTTTGTGGTCTTTAGTTGATGCATCACTTCTTGGACTAGCATAATGTTGTCTTGGACTTGCCTTCCACTAACAAAGGTGCTTTGTTCCACCACTATAATCTCAGGGAGCCAAGATTTGAGACAATTTGCCATGACCTTGGAAATGATCTTGTATGCAAAATTACACAAACTAATGGGATGGAATTAGGATAAATTCTCTTGGTTTGGGACCTTGGGGATAAGGGTAGTATAGGTTTTATTAGGATGGAGGTTACCTAAATCAAAGAACCTTTTTACCTTTCTAGAACATATCCCCTTTGATTTCCTCCTAGTGATCTTGAAAGAACTAGCCGTTGAGTCCATCAAGCCTTAGTGCATTTGTAGATTCCGATTGGAACACGACATTCCTCACCTCTTGCATAGTGACTGGGCACACAAGGGCTTCGTTCGTGTTCTCTTGGACTAGACTTGGGAATTGATCTAGTATAAGATAGAAATTCCTTGACCCCACAGATGTATAGAGTGACTGAAAAAATTTGGTCGCATGTTACTTCTAAATGGATTGATCTCGACACCAATCATGATCACCAATTTTCAATATTGAATTTGTTTCCTTGTCTCCTTTGTATAGTTGTCATCGATAGGGTTTGGGAGGGCGCAGCTAAGTGCAACCTTCACCTCGCAAGAGGATTGTTCCCAGCCTGGTTGCAAACTCGTTAAACCCCTCACAGTTCATCTCGGGAGGAGAGGCCAATCAAAGGCAGTGTTATCATCAAAATTGACGAGAATGCAGCCGATGAGACGAGGAAAAAACATCTGTGGCTCTGACAACAGAATGGTTGAGTATATTAGATCCAAAAACAATAATGCATGTCTTGTGTCACATGAACGATCGAGTAGCGAATCAGCTATTGAAATGAATATTTCAAATAGAAACAGACGACGAAAAAGAAGGACGACTGAGCTTGTGTCATTGATTTAGAACAGATAATTAGTAGTGCATTATTATTTTGGATATCATGGAGAAAAATTATGTTGAGTTGCTGGTGATTGCAGTAGGAGAAATTTTCCCATTGAGGTTGTCATTGTCTTTGCAGCTGAAATTAGCAATTTATCATCCATCAAAATAGTTGAGTGAAGATAGATCAGCATCAACATTGTCATGGTCATTATTGAGATAGAAATTGTTACATATTTTCATTAAAATTTTGATGATTATTTATATACTCGAGTATATTGTAGGAGACTTGATTTGTAGGGAAAGAAATACATAAAGTAGAAAACTTTACAACTTCCAAAGGTAGGGTTCCAAAACCGATAAACTTTTATTTGGTTGATAGTTGTCATCATCTTCTGTATGTAAATGTAAAGGCACGCATTTTAGCGACGACTCGAAGAGCCGTACAAGCACTAGATATTCTTCACAAAGTAAAGCTTAGGCTACTAGCATTGTTTCACAATCTTCTCATCGACACAACTCCAATATGTGGCATTTGACTTAGCCAGATCTATGGCACCGCGGCCTCCAGGTTATGTACTTTCACTTCTTCCTTGAGCACCACCATCGAATCCGAGACTTCCGCGCGATACACATAGAGCTTTGCCACGACCAGAAAGAATGCAAAATTCAGGAGGTTGAGCACTACAAAGAAGGCATAGTAATGGTCAAGGTGCGACGCATTCAGGTTGTTTAGTATCCACCCGTGGTGGCCGTGCCTCTTGGTGAGGTGCGAGACCGTCGATAGAAGGAAGCTGCTGAGGAAGTTCCCGATACCCAAAGTGATCGATGAATAAGACGTGCCCAGACTCTTCATGCTCTCCGGCGCTTGGTCGTAGAAGAACTCGATCTTCGCTACTTCCAGGAATGCGTCGGCCATTCCCATGAGCACGAATTGAGGAAGCAGAATGAAGATCGTCAGCGGGATTTGTCCTCCCGATTCGACCAAATCGTGTTCCCTAGCCACTCGGATCCTCCATCTCTCGGTGAACGATGCCACACTCATGACCACGATGTGGAGGAGAAGGCCGATCCCCATCCTGTGAAGAAGGCTGATGCCTCTCGGGTTCTTGGTCCATCTTCGCATGACCTTGACGAAGACGCGGTCGTACACCACGACGCACACGAGCATTGATATGGTCGTGAATCCGGCTAGACTCGCCGGGGGGATCTTGAAGCTGCCGATGCTTCTGTCTAAGGTAGTTCCTTGCTTGACGAAGAGGGTATTGACTTGAGCCAGCATGCAGCTCGGGACGAAAGTCGCGATCAGAATTGGGATCATCCGCAACATTTGTTTTGTCTCCTCAACTTGGGTCACCGAGCATAGCCTCCACGGAGAAGTCGAGCCAGTTCGGACGCATGCTTTGTTCAATAATCTGCATGGAGAGTGACCCACACAACGTTCAATTGCTGCATACCCTTGTTTCAATCAATTGTCCATGGATAACATCCTTTGCCAGCAATTTACTCCGTAGGTACACTATCATGTTTGCCACAACCATAAAATTAAGGAATCTACCTACGATTTTATCAATTTGATTTGAAAACACGACATCTGATGATGATTTGATGATAGCAATTGCTTTTGGAAACTAGCATTTCAACTAATGATGGATAGAATAAAACTTTGTAGCTAAATCATCACAAAACGAAAGGCATAAATTCAATGTGTACCAAACAATCACCCATTTTGTGGAAACTATTTGAATGGACAGCTGAGGTATCAACATCTCAGATTGGAACACAGAAGAAATAGAATTTGAAGCAAATTACTACCTCAAAGTTGGTGTCGAGTCGATCCTGAATTTGCCCTTGTCGGCATACTCTTGCAAGTCGAGCTCATAGAGCTCGTTCGAATTGCTCGGAACCTGCACCCTCCACTTCCTCGCAGCGGCCATGATGACCCGGGCCATCCTTGTGAATGGGCTGCCTGCAGGCACCCGGTGCCGGTACCTTGGGGTGCCTATGAGGAAGATCGCAATCGCGACTGCGAGCCCAAGGGTTGGGAGCCCGTACCCGAGAGCCCAGCCCACATTGTCCTGGATATACACAAGGATGGTGTGGGAAAAGAAGGTCCCAAAGAAGATGCTGAACATCCACCAGTTGAAGAAGGAGAGCTTGTGGGCCTTCTCCTTCGTGTCGAAGTCATCGAACTGGTCCGCACCGATCGTCGAGATGTTGGGCTTGGTCCCACCGGTCCCGACTGCCAGCGTGTACAGCGCACCGTAGAAGACGGCGAGTTGCAACATGGAGGCCTTCTTACAATTGTTGACGCTGGCTTCCGAGCACGGAGGCGGTTTCAGTCCGGGAAGCGAGACGGCCAGGGTCAACAGCGACATGCCCTGCATGAAGTAAGCTAGTTAGTTGTCTCACCCGTGATGAAAAAAATATCTTTTTGCAAGATGAGCAACTCAATCGCATTTCAGTTAAGTGGTTATATAATATGTTAAAAAAAGAAAGAAAAAAAAACCCAATTTTAATTGGTGTATAAGATAAGATGCTTTCGCCACATTACATGTTTTTTTTTAAAAAAATGGTAATTAGGAACATTGATTTGGGAGTAATACAAGGCTTAATTCCTATTACTGAGCAATGTTCTCATAATTTAAGATCTATTTTACAATTACTAAATGACGTAATAAGTTTTTTACTGGGTTTTAAAATTTAATCCATAGACTTTAGTATTCTCTAGCTAATCATATTTTGTCTTTATTACAAAATTACTCATTATTTATCTATTAGCTCTAAATAACTTGTTATGCCAGACATTTGGAAGCATTGGGCATCCTCCACGTGTCCGGTCAAAGTTTCAAGTCTTTGGTGTCAGGGAAAAGTCGAGCATTTCCCAACATTCACTTGTACTCTTTTTCCGTTTTTTTTTTTGGGGGGTCAAATTTCACTAGAACTCAAGTTTTAAAATACTAATAGCTCGAAAGCTTAATTCACACGTTTTTAACTGCATCTACATACACACATGCGACTATCGTGAATAGATAAATGATACAGTTTTAAGAAAGCCCCATTGTATTTTAAGAATTTGAGTTCAAAATCGAACCAACCTCAAAGTGATTAAGTGGATTCAAGATCACATATTGGGTTGACCCGATTTGGATTACATGCTTGCTAGTGTAACAAGTTCATAGTGCTGAATTTTCGGGCTAGCTCGGCATGATTTTCACATATTGAGCCGATAACGACTCTCTATATGAGATACATTTCCAGGGTGATGTTGCATAACACATACCACAAAATAGATGGCCGACGCAATGATGAAGGTCCAGTAACGGCCGAGATGGGCGTCTGCGATGTACGCGCCGAGGATGGGAGTGAGCCAAATGGTGCCGACCCAGTTGGTGACGTGGTTGGCCGACTCGACCGTGCCTTGATGAAGCTTCTTGGTCAAGTACATGATGAGGTTGGATGAAATTCCATAGTATGCCATCCTCTCGAAGACTTCATACACTGCACCATTTAGTCAACGGGTCAAAGCAAAGGTGCGATATGAAAATAATTTTCTGAAATCTTACGTACCATGACTCGACAGTCTTTTACTAATCTTTCTAATGAAAATTAGTTTTTCATCACACTAATGAAAATTATGTATAACTAATAAATATCGTGAAAATTTAGGCCAAATGATGTGAAACCCACTTATTGGATACATTAAGAGTGTGGTTGCATACTTATGAATTCTTAATATGTTGAGTCCAATCTAAACTAAAGGAAAATATATATGACCATAAAATCATGGAAAATGAAGGAAAGTGAAAGCACACGTGGGCTTATGTAATTTGATGGAGAAATTGACAATAAAGACGTCATTGCGTTTTTTTTTTTTCCCAGTTGAAGGTGCATGATAAGAATAAGCTTGTAAAATTTTATGAGACTACTACTAACTATTTTAAAAGTTTATGCTATTGGATAAATGCGTGATTTAATATCTAAATATTATAGCAATTTCCCTCATGTAAAGGTTGGACTTTTAACTCAACACTAAACATAGAAATATAAAATAAGAGGCAAATAAAGTGTTTGAAAAGAAATATATAATAAGAGAGGCAAACAATTTCCCTCACTATTATTGTGAGATCATTGTCAGTTATTCTAAAAATTTAAGTATTAGAAGAGATGGGTCAAATAAATGCCTCAAATGTTGTCCTTATGATTGGAGTTAATGTTAAGGAGCTAGCTTTTCACTGTCTGTGATTAGACTAAAGCTGAAATTAGGGACATAAATGGCGTGACAAATGACAATTTATGGGTTGACTCTTCTGTTGGGAGGTGTTATTGGCTCTCTTCACTATCTACTACCTGCAAAATCTCTCTATTGTAGAAATTATTTTCCCGAGTTAGTCAAGTTCAGGTGCTGAGTTTTGTATATAGACATAATTTAAAGCAGAAGGAATCTCCTCATTGCGTTTGGAAACCTGGAATAGTGCCTTTACTGTGTTACTTTCAGGAGGGCTTGCGTATATATTCTTAGTCATCCTTTTGTAGGGGAGAGAGAGAGAGAGAGAGAGAGAGAGAGAGTACCAACGATAAAGGAGCAGGCAGTCCATCCGCCTCGCTTGGATCGACAGACAGGGTTTCCACGGAGATCGACGGTTCCGTCTTGCGTATAGTCATCGCCCCCTCCTTCCACTAGCGACATTCTATTCACTAGCGACATTAACCAAGTTTTTCCCTCGTCCTAAAAGCTAAAGCTCGTGCGAAGAGCTTCGTAACCCCACAGCCACCCTCTTATAGGATTCAATCGAGTCTGACTTCCCCATCTCTCACCTCACCCAGCTAGCAACTGCTCGAAACAACTGCTCTTCGTTGACCTTCTACTCCTTGTCTTATTCTTCTCCTCTTTCCTCACTCGATGTTGGTCTTTGTTTACTTCTTCTTCTTCTTTCTATTCTTTAAGAGATCTGACCTCGTACATGAGTTCTGACTTTTGATATAATATGATTTATGGCCGTTATTCTTTAACAGATCTGACCTCGTGCGAGTTTTGACTTTTGATATACATGATTGATGGCCACTATTCTGCCATTATTGTCATGGCCGAGTTTGGAGGATCTGACTCTCACGCGGTTGGTCCGAAAATAGACCTATTAACTTATCAAGGGTGAATACATGTATGTGGCTGAATAATACAACAAGGAATTGCCAAATTTTCTTCTTCTTCTTTTTAATCTTTTTCCTTTGCCCATATATATATGTATGGGTAATTTTAGGAGAAGAAAAGGAAATAAGATAGGAGTTATATTCAAGACCTCTGAATATTGATAAGAATAGATCATCCTTAGGTAAACGCCTCATGCCTAGAATTTCCAACTTAGTCGTTAGCATGCAGTGTATAGAAAAAATCTGTCATGTAGTCATGGGGATGCTTCCGAAAGGTAATCTAGAATCTAGCATAACCTATCAGTCCCTAATCAGATGGGTATTCCACAGGGATGCTAATCGTAATAACATTTATGCTATAGGTTATACTAGGAAAAATTGCCCAAAAATCTTAAACCTACTATACGACGGCCAATTTAATTCTAAACTTTTCAATTTTATGAATTTAGTCCTAAACCTTTAGATGATTTGCCAATGTAGTGAAAACTATATTTGTAAGGCACAAATGCCACAACTTTCATATGGCGCTAACTTGAGAGTCATAATCTCTTTTTTTTCTGACTACTTACTTATACGAAAATGTTCACTTGAGCGTCACAATTTTAAATCAATCACTTGAGTACGATAACTTTAAAAAACATTCACCTAAAGTGTCGAAAATCTTACATGGCATGACATTTGTGATGAACATTTTTAAAATTTATGGCACTCAAGTGAGCGGAAAAAAAAAGGTTATGACTCTCAAGTTAGCACTGTACAAAATTATAATGCTCAAGTGATTAAAAAAGTGTTGTGACAGTTAAGTGAGTATTGTACAAAAGTTATAGAACTTGTAAATGTTATTTTCCCTTTTATAATCATAAGACACCTTATGTTCTTCTCAAGTGATATAAGGAACTGCTTCTATCAACAACGCATCAATCTATCAAGGCTTTTTACCGATAGTTTATAAACGTACTGCCTTCCTCTTTATCTTCCTAAGTATGACCAAGACTATATGAGTTGTACACCTTGTCATGGTACCTTCAAGTTCTCGTGAAATTCCCGTTCTCTAATTTGTTCGCCTCTATTAATGTCCATCCGGCCATCATCAGATTTTTATATTATATTCCAAGTTCTATTAGTGGTGATACAGCTCTCCTTGCATTAGTTCAACTTGAGACTGTGACATCCTAATTTCAAGTTCTGATTTCGAGTGGTTGAATCGGGCATTTCATCGACGCGCTTATATCTTTTCCCTGAACTGATCACTCATGAGATAACTAGTCTATCAGGTGAAGCCGTTAAGGGATTCTAATGCATAAGACTTGAGAATTCGACCAAAAAACAACTACTCGACCGTACTAATCTGCAAGGATCATTATGGCACAGTTAAAATTGATTAGAGACCGGAGATAGGTCGACTCGACAAAGGTATGTAATTGAGTGTGAGTGATTCCACCTAATTGCACAATTCTTGTTATCGGCACTAGACCAATTTCTCTGTCGCTTTGGTACCTTGTGTCTATATTTGAAACCTCGAGATTTCTACGACAATCGAGAGTCGTCAATGTATTGAAGATATATGATATGGCTTGAAATTAATCAACCATAGGTCAAATGTACGAAAATTTCCTAAAAGCGACCTGGTAGATTAGGACGTGCTAAACTTGCGCTGAATTGAAATTAACCATGAAATCGAATCTGAATTTAGAAATTGAGAGTTTTGTTATGTCATAGGTCATTTTAGGAATGTCGACTCAATCTCAAAAGATTTTTCTGCCAACCGAGACTTTTTGGAAAAAGGTCGGCATAAGACCGTTTTTATTCAGAAAATGTCGGGGATTATTTTTTATTGCAAAATCGGCATGCAAGTGGGATATATTGGTGAGGAAAAATACTAATTTGATCGATGACTTGATGGTTGAATTTTTAGAGGCCGGATTGAATTGTTTCAAGAAGGATTGAAGTCCAATTTGTGCCATTTCTCTTGCAAATTCGTATGCCTCATATACCCAACATTTTGGACTACCTAAAAGCTTCTAGAAGGGGTATATTTGCCAAGAAAGTGTGAGTGGAGGACAGCTGGGTGGTGGGCCATGTTTGTGGGGCCAAAATGAGAGAGAAAGAGAGAGAGTGTGTGTGAGAATCGGCCCCCCTCCTTCCCTTTCCTTCCTCCCTTCGCCTGCTGCTTCTCCTTCATCTTGGTGCCGTGCGAAGACCAGAAAAATTCATAGAAGAAGCTAGAGCAACCCCTCAAGCCGTCGCACTCCCTAACCGTCACCCCGGACCGCCGTTTGCCGCCCCTCCTTGCGCGCGCTCGCCGCCACTGCTGGCCGCCCCTCTCCATCTCCCTCTCATCTGCCTCTACATCGTAGCAAGCTATCTAGCTCGTGCAGGAGCCGCCAGAGCCCCTCCCCGCCGCCGTGAGCCGCCGTCAACCCCCCCTTCAGCCCGTCCAAGCCCCTACCGATCTTCCCTTCTTGTTGCACCTCAAACCGAGCCCGTTTCCCCCTCCAATCAGCAGTGGACAGTAGCTGGAAAAATGGGTATCTCAGCCCAGTTTTGACCCAATTTGGCCGGCTTCCCAACCTCGGATTCTTGGTCGATCCCGGCATCGTTCCCGTCATTTTGGTCCAAGCGGCGAGTTGATCAAGTGAGTTTAACCTCTAAACTTGGATTAGAGGGCTAATGATGCTTTAAGGAGGTTTAATTTAAGTTAAATGTAATTAGGTTGTTAGTTTAGTTTGTTTAGGTATGGTTTAGATTAAGGGGTGTGTTTAATTTAAAGTATGTTAATTAAGGCTAAGTAGATATTATATTAGAATAACCTTGATTGGACATACATGATTTATTTTTATATAAATAAATATTTCGAAATTAATTAATAATATAATAATATATTATTATTCGAAATTATTAAAATATTATTATTTAATTAATTTCGGAATAAAATTAATTATTTATTAAATTTCAAAAATTATTTAGGGACCTTATTTTCTCAGAATTTCGCGCTGATCGCTGCTGTCTATTCAGATTTTGAATTTGATGAGTGGATATTGCAAATTGAGCGTTGATTGTGAAAAATATGGATTTTATTCAGGAAATCCCAAGTGTTGAGTTTTCATACCCAAATTTGATTTTAAGAATTATATTAAATAGTAGAGTTTGAAAAAGCGAGACATTGGTTTTATGGTTCGAAATTAACATGCCCACATACACGTGAATAATATCTGGAATATTTTTTTAATATAAAGAAAAGAGGCCGGGATCACTATTTTAAATTGAAGCATTGAGTGAAATGCAAAGTGTCTTGGGTCGAATGTGGATTAGTCGTGTGATAATTAAGTGGAAATCGTCCTAGGTTGTTGAGCCGGACTTGCCCCTATATGGGAGGCCCCGTGCAACAAGCTTGGGTCGTAGTTGATTTTGGGCCTATACTCCTTCGGGAACGCCGTCGACGTAGTGACGAAGCCGCACTCCAATGTGGGGAGGCAATACCTAGCAAAATGCTAATAGATAGCCGAATTGTGAGTAGGCTATACTCATGTGTAATAATAAGTAACAATTGGAATGCTTGCTGAATGGTGTTTATTATGTGAATGTGATTGTACTCCAATTGTTTAGTTCTTGTTACTGCATATGATTGAATTATATGAATTGTACTAACCTGCATGAAAGGACTAAGACGAGGTAAGTCTCCTGGGTAATGTGGCTTGGCCACCCTTGGGCGTATTTCCTTTCTAATAAGGGTTTTGGGGGGTGAACTTGCTGAGACATTGTCTCACCCTGTTGTGGGGTTACAATTTCAAGTCTTTAGAGAATGGAGCGGCCAGTTCGTTTTGGTTGGCCTTGTGGAGTTGCAGAAGTGAAGTTTTGAAGGGTTGGAGATCGTGTTTGACTTGTAGGTCGTAGGACGATTCCTTTTTTTAGGGCCGGTCTTTTGTAGATTTTTGGCTGTAGACTTCTGCTTGTAAACTCCGTTGGTTTATGTAAGTGATTGGTTGTGAAATTGCTTCCAGCTGCTCTATCCCGTATTTTATTGTTAGGGGTTTTATAGTATGCTTCCTCATGCAAATTTAAAAAGAATGGGTTGACGACTTCACTTGGGAACATCACATTTCCTTAACTATGGTGGGATGTTGGCGCGCTCGGAGTTCGAGGCATGACATCCCCGTTTAAGTGGTATCATAACATGGTCTGTGTATGGAGTGATAAAGTGCGATGAGTCATAGGATAGTTAGTAGGAAAAGCTTTTAATATTCTAATGCATGTGATTGATAGCTGCTTGGTAGCTTGCTTGTGTGGTCACTCAGATTCTAATGTGGTATTGGAATTGAAGGCAGGTGTCTGTATTGAGCCTGTAGCATGAGTGACCGGGTGTCGAGGGCCGCTAGGAAGAGGGCAGTAGGCCCTATGTTCTGGGGTGGACCGCCGTTGAGAGTCGGTGCCCATGGTGCCCTGGGTAAAGCGTAGGCTGGGGCCAGCGTGAGTGGTGAAGCATCGCCTCCGGTCGATGTTGGGGTAGTAGCCTTTGAAGATCCAAGGTTTGCTGGGATAATGAGGATGCTTGAGATGCTAGGAGACAAAATGGATCAGCAGGCCACCACTTCAGCCACCGTTACTACCGCCGCCGTCAATGCCGCTAATGCCACAAATGCTGCTGCCGCCAATGTCATAACCACCGTTGTTGCTACACCTGTTGAGACCCAACCTGGAATTGTGATCGAGGAGCGAGCCGCCCCATCTAAGTCATAGTTCAATTCAGACAGAGTTGGAAGTCAATTTAGGAAGAGACCAATGATAGAAGGAAAACACTTTAAACGTCCCACTCAAAGGAGTATTATGGGAAAGCCATCATCCAATCTGAAGGGAGTGTGTCGTGCCTATGAGAAAAGGCATGGACCAACCCAGTGCCATTTTAGGACGAGTGCCTGTTTTATGTGTGGTCAGTAAGGTCACATGGCTAGGAATTGTCCACGTAGGCAGGTGGGACAACAGCTATTACTACCACCGCCACTGATGGAGCAGATTAGAGAGAATGCGCCACAATACGCACAGTGGGGTACTTGGATTGGACCTCCAGTTCAAGAAAGGTATCTCGTTCTGCCCAATAGGAAGGGTGGGGTAAGAAAACTAGTGCTGAGAAAGAATGACACGTATCGTTTGTGCGGAAAACGACATGGTTCGGCTCCGTGTCCTCCTAGAACGGATGCATGTTATGAGTGTAGCCGACAGGGTCACATAACTAGGAATTGTCTCCGAAGACCGATGAGACCGCAACAGTTACCGCCGCTACCACCGTGGGGTCAGAAAAGAGAATTCGCACCGCAGAATGCAGTGCAGGGTGGTTTGACAAGCCGTTGGCGCAGAGATGAATCGAGTTATACAGTGATCGAAGGAGGAATGTTTTGTGGGTGATCTTATCAGAGTAGTGCAACAGAATTTGGGTTAAGTTTAAAGAACCTCAGTTGTTGTAATGCAACCGTAGAAAGAAGAATCGTTGACTAGAGTTGTACTTGACTAGTTTGCTTATGTATGACTTTGATATCATACATGAAAGGGTTTGGCTCAAGGAGCTTTTTCTTGTAATGAATCATTGTTGTAATATGACACAGTTTGAACCATTGATGGATAAAAGTTTGAATTTATCAAAAGTTGAAAAGGACCCTCGATCCCTTTTTAATTTTGCTGCTTGAGGCAACCTGCATGTTAGACAAGGGTGGTCAAGGTTACTTGGTGACTACCATGGATACGACAGTAGAAGAGTTGAAGTTAGAAGTTGTTATAATGATTCAAGAGTTTCCAGATGTGTTCCCGAAAGAGTTACTAGGCTTGCCGCCAGAGATAGAGATAGAGTTTGTGATTGAGTTAGCCCCCGGGACCGAGCCAATCTCTAAGGCTCCTTATCAAATGGCTTTGTCAGAACTTAAGGAACTGAAGGTGTAGATACAAGAGTTATTGGATAAATGATTTATACATCTTAGTGCATCGCCTTGGGGAGCACCAGTTCTGTTCGTGAAGAAAGAAGATGGTTCGTTGTGCCTATGCATCGACTATCGACAACTCAATCAGGTGACGATTAAGAACAAATATATGTTGCCAATGATCGATGACTTGTTTAATTAGCTTCAAGGAGCGTCGATATTCTCTAAGATTGACTTGAGGACAGGGTATCCCCAGCTAAAGATCAGGAAGGAGGACATCCCGAAGTCGACATTTCGCACTCGATACGACCATTATGATTACTGTGATGCCGTTCGGTTTGGCGAACGTCCCAGCTGCTTTCATAGATTTGATGAACCGTGTATTCAGAGAGTACTTGGATCAATTTGTAATCATTTTCATCGACGACATCCTAGTATACGCGAGGAGTACTGAGGATCACGAAAGGCACTTAAGGACTGTGCTTTAGACTTTGAGGGATCACGAGCTGTACACCAAGTTCAGTAAGTGTGAGTTTTTGCTAACTTGTGTAGCTTTCTTAGTTCACGTCATCTCCGGAGAATGAATCTCAGTGGACCCAGCCAAGATTGAAACAGTAATCAACTGGTTGAGATCGACTACAGTGACAGAGATCATAAGTTTTCTAGGTTTAGCAGGGTGTTACAGACGGTTTGTAGAAGGGTTTTTAGTGTTAACATCGCCGTTGACGAGACTGCTGAAGAAGGAAGAAAAGTTTGTATGGTCAGATAAGTGCGAGAGTAGTTCCCAAGAGCTTAAGCAGAAGCTAACTACTGCACCTATGCTTACTATTCCATCCGGTCCAGGAGGGTTTGAGATCTATAGTGATGCGTCATTTAAAGGACTGGGGTTGCGTGTTGACGCAGCATGGTAAAGTTGTTGCATAAGCATCCTTTCAATTGAGACATCTTGAGCTAAATTATCCAACGCATGACTTAGAACTCACTGTGATCTTTTTGCTCTAAAGATTTGGAGACATTACTTGTGCAGAGAAAGGTTCTAGATCTTCTCTGTCCCTCAAAGTCTCAAGTGTCTATTTTCTCTTGGAAGGAGTTGGACATGGGACAGCGTTGCTGGATGGAACTTCTGAAGGATTATGACTGTGATATTCTATATCACCCATGAAAAATAAACAAGGTTGCTGATGCGCTAAGTCGTAAATCATTAGTAGCGCAGTTGGTACTCAAGGAATGGAGTTACTTAGGAGAGCTCACGATTCGGTTTTCAAATTTGAAGTAAGCCACCTTTCGAATCCTATGGCCACCCTTAGAATTGAGCCGGAAGTGCATATCAAAATCAGAACGCTTCAATCGTCAGATTCAAAGATTCAGAAGATTGTGCAAGCAGATGTAGGAAAGAGAGAACCTGACTTTCATATTTCTAAAGATGGAACACTGAGATTTCGATGATGATTATGTGTACCTGACAATGCAGCGCTTTAAGAAGAAATTTTGTCAGAGGCTCATCGTAGCAGTTACAGCATTCATCCTGGCAATACGAAGATGTATCAGGATCTACGTCAACACTATTGGCGGTTTGGTATGAAGGCGGACATCACCAAGCATGTCGCCAAGTGTTTGATGGGTTGGGAGTGGAGCTACAGCACTGTAAGTCGGAAGGACTTCTGCAACCTCTCGAGATTTCCGAGTGGAATTGGGAACTTGTCACAATGGACTTTATGACAGGCTTACCGAGGAGTCAGAGAGGTAATGATTCCATTTGGGTAGTGGTCGATAGATTGATGAAGTTGACTCACTTCATCGCCGTACGAAAGGACCTTGATTTGGACAAGCACGTAGGGTTGTACGTGCGTCAGAGTGTTCGTCTACATGGAGTGTCGGTGACGATTGCCTAAGACTAATGGCCAGTCTGAGAGGGTGTTTCAGATCTTCGAGGACACATTGAGAACGTGTGGGTTGGTTTTCAAAGGAAGTTGAAATGAACAACTTTTTCTTGTTGAGTTCACTTACAGCAACAATTGTCAACAGAGTTTTAAGTTGGTTCCCAGTTTCAGCAAAACAGTCGGATGGTTCCTTTTGAGCAGAGAAGAGCATAGTGTACAGAACTTCAGTTGGTTGAGATGAGATCAAAGATCAAAAATTTGCATGTATAGAGGTGGTTCAGAAATCAGTGATTTAGTCACAGTTATCAGGAACAGTTTAAAGACCGCTCAGAGTCACCAGAAAAGTTACGCAGAATTGTGTCGAAGACCTTTGGAATTTTAAGTGGGGATGTGTATTTTCCTTGGGTGTCGCCTTTGGTAAAGACGTCTTGATCTGTTAAGGAAGGGAAGATGAATTGGCATTTAAATCGGAATCCTTCGAAATTTGGGTTCAAAGGAGGATTTTGGCTTTAAATGAATAAATGAAGCAATTCGAGACACCGTCGGCAACTTTAGCCGAGTGGTACCCGGGAAGGAAGCGAACGGTCCAAAGTCGGGGTTTCGAATCCCCGATGCGGTAGTTAGCTGCTTTGTGGAAAAATAGAAATAAAAAGAAAAAGAACCAAAAAGTTTTGCAACTTTTGTTTTGTGAAGATAAACAAGTGCTTAGTCTTTCGGAATAGAATGTTTTGGGCAGGATTTGGAAGTCATCTATAGAAAGAGTAAGCAGAGAAAGAGAAGATTAGGTAAGACGACTGTACCCCCACCTTTTTGTTTAAGGATTGGTAAAGGTTTAAATTTCGAGGGTGAAATTTTTATAAGAGGGGAAAAGTTGTGACATCCTGAATTTCAAGTTCTAATTTCGAGTGATTGAATCAGGCATTTCATCGACGCGCTTATAGTCTTTTCCTTGAACTGATCACTCGTGGGATAACTAGTCTATCAGATGAAGCCGTTAAGGGATTCTAACGCATAAGACTTGAGAATTCGACCAAGAAACGACTGCTCGACCGTACTAATTTGCAAGGGTCATTACGGCACAGTTAAAAATCGATTAGAGACCGGAGATAGGTCGACTCAACAAAGGTATGTGATTGAGTGTAGGTGATTCCACCTAATTGCACAATTCTTGTCGATTAGCACTAGACCGATTTCTCTGTCACTTTGGTACCCTGTATCTGTATTTGAAACCTCGAGATTTCTACGATAACCAAGAGTCGCCAATGTATCGAAGATGTACGATGTGGCTTGAAATTGATCAACCACAGGTCAAATGCACAAAAATTTCCTAAAAGCTACTCGGTAGATTAAGACGCGCTAAACTCGCACCGAATTGAAATTAACCATGAAATTGAACCCAAACTCAGAAATTGAGAGTTTTGTTATGTCACAAGTCATTTTAGGAACCTCGACTCAATCTCAGAAGATTTTTTTGCCAACCGAGACTTTTTGGGAAAAGGTCGGCATAGGACCATTTTTATTCAGAAAATGTCGGGGATTGTTTTTTATTGCAAAATTGGGATGCAAGTGGGATATATTGGTGAGGAAAAATACTAATTTGACCGAGGACTTAACGGTTGAATTTTCAGAGGCTGGATTGAATTGTTTCAAGAAAGATTGAAGTCCAATCGGTGCCATTTCTCTTGCAAATTCGTATACCTCATATACCCAACATTTTGAATTGAACTACCTAAAAGCTTCTAGAATGGGGTATATTTTCCAAGAAAATGTGAGTGGAGGACAGCTAGGTCCATGTTTGTAGGGCCAAAGGGAGAGAGAAAGAGAGAGAGAGTGTGTGTGAGAATCGGCCCCCCTCCTTCCCTTTCCTTCCTCCCGTCACCTGTTGCTTCTCCTTCATCTTGGTGCCATGCGAAGACCAAAAAAAATCAAAGAAGAAGCCAGAGCAGCCCCTCAAGCCGTCGCACTCCCTCGCCGTCACGCCGAACTGCCGTTTGCCACTCCTCCTTACGCGCACTCGCCGCCACTGCTAGCCGCCCGTCTCCGTCTCCCTCTCGTCTGCCTTTGCGTCGCAGCAAGCTGTCCAGCTCGTGCAAGAGCCGCTAGAGCCCCTCCCCGCCGCAGTGAGCCACTGTCGACCTCCCCTTCAGCCCGTCCAAGCCCCCGTCGGTCTTCCCTTCTTGTTGCTCCTCAAACCGAGCCTGTTTCCCCCTCCAACCAGTAGCGGACAGCAGCTGGAAAAATGGGTATCTCAACCCAGTTTTGACCTAATTTGGCCGGCTTCCCGACCCCGGATTCTTGGCCCGCCCTTGAGGAAAGTTGATCCCCGCGTCATTCCCGTCGTTTTGGTCCGAGCGGCGAGTTAATCGAGTGAGTTTAACCTCTAAACTTGGATTAGAGGGCTAATGATGCTTTAAGGAGGTTTAATTTAAGTTAAATGTAATTAGGTTGTTAGTTTAGTTTGTTTAGGTATGGTTTAGATTAAGGGGTGTGTTTAATTTAAAGTATGTTTAATTAAGGCTAAGTAGAGGTTATATTAGAATAAGCCTTGATTGGAGATAAATGATTTATTTTTTATATAAATAAATGTTTCGAAATTATTTAATAATATAATAATATATTATTATTCGAAATTATTAAAATATTATTATTTAATTAATTTCGGGATAAAATTATTTAATTAATTTCGGGATAAAATTATTTAATTAATTTCGGGATAAAATTAATTATTTATTAAATTTCGAAAATTATTTCGGGACCTTATTTTCTCAAAATTTCGCGCTAATCGCTGCTATCTATTCAGATTTTGAATTTGATGAGTAGATATTGCAAATTGAGTGTTGATTGTGAAAAATATGGATTTTATTCAGGAAATCCCAAGTGTTGGGTTTTCATACCAAAATTTGATTTTAAGAGTTATATTAAATAGTGGAGTTTGAAAAGTTTTCTAGTTCGAAATTAACGTGCCCCCATACACATGAATAATTTCTAGAATATTTTTTTAATATGAAGAAAATAGGCCGGGATCACTATTTTAAATTGAAGCATTGAGTGAAATGCAAAGTGTCCTGGACCGAATGTGGATTGGTCGTGTGATAATTAAGTGAAAATCGTTCTAGGCTATTGAGCCAGACTTGCCCCTATATGGGAGGCCCCGTGCAACGGGCTTGGGTCACAATTGATTCTAGGCCTATACTCCTTCAGGAATGACGTTGACGTAGTGACGAAGCAGTGCTCCAAGGTGGGGAGGCGATGCCTGGCTAAATGCCAGTAGATAGCCAAACTGCGAGTAGGCTATGCTCATGGGTAGTAATAAGCAACAATTGGAATGCTTGCTGAGTGGTGTTGATTATGTGAATGTGATTGTACTTCAATTGTTTAGTTCTTGTTATTGCATATGATTGAATTATATGAATTGTACTAACCTGCAGAAAATGACTAAGACGAGGTAAGTCTTCTGGGTAATGTGGCTAGGCCACCCTTGGGCGTATTTCCTTTCTAATAGGGGTTTATGGGGGTGAACTTGCTAAGACATTGTCTCACCCCATTGTGGGGTTACAATTTTAGGTCTTTAGAGGATGGAGCGGCCAATTCGTTTTGGTTGGCCTTGTGGAGTTGCATAAGTGAAGTTTTCAAGGGTTGGAGATCGTGTTCAACTTGTAGGTCGTAGGACGATTCCTTTTTTTAGGGCCGGTCTTTTGTAGATTTTTGGCCGTGGACCTCTGCTTATAAACTCCGTTGGTTTATGTAAGTAATTGGTTGTGAAATTACTTCCTGCTGCTCTATCCCATATTTTATTGTCAGGGGTTTTATAGTACGCTTCCACATGTGAATTTAAAAAGAATGGGTCGGCGACTTACTTGGGAATGTCGCATTTCCTTGACCATGGTGGGATGTTGGCGCGCTTGGAGTTTGGGGCGTGACAGAGAGAAGACAACATATACATTTTCGAATATTAATATAGACTGATGATTTAGTCAACTTCAAAATAGCATAGTAGTTTCCCCAACAAATAAAAATTGAACTATAAAAGTGATAGACTGATGATAGCTAAATGAACCTTAATGAAAGTGAACAAATTAGAGAACAAGAAGTTCATGGGGACTTGGGGGTACCGTAACGAGGTGAAGTATTTATGCGGTCTTGGTTAATACTCAAGAAGATGAAATGGAAGACTACATAAATCAACTACTACAGGAAGCCTTAATAGACTTACGTATTGCTAATAGAAGCAGCTTCTTATATCACTTGAGAAGAAAGTGCAAGTCATGGGATTATATACTATGATTTGAAAAGCCAAATATTCCATTAGCTATAAATTTACACCTCAGGAATTTTAATAGAAAGTAGTAGGCAACTTTGGAAGAAATAGCTAAAGGAGAATCCAATTAGTTGTCAATCAATTTGGTGGTAAAGATCTTTTATCTAATATAGGTAATTCAATCCATGTAAATGATACTACACTAGGAAGATTTGATTGTATGGGCAATCAGATCTCTCAATAATTGTGTTGATTATCTTCAATATCTGAATTGATGTTCTTGAAGATTATATAATGACTAGCTTAAATACTAAAGATTATATGAGAAGATCAATGCACACTAGAGAAGACATGAATGCGAGAACAAACTGAGAAAACTTTTTTCTTTGATACAATTACACTCTTGTTGTATCATTGAGTGTGAAGTTCTTTTACTACGAGTACTTCACTAATTGTTGTCTCTTTTCAGAAGTGTACGAGTGTTGTATTAGTGCTTGGGATTAGTAGTGTGATCTATTATCTTTGAGTAGGAGTAGCACGGGCTATGTTATGACCTTTCAAAATATTACTAGTGAGTTCCTACCTATTAGTGGCTGTTGGTTCATGAGAGTGGATGTAGACTTGATTTATGCCGATCCACTATAAGATCTACTTGCAAAATCTTCTCTCTTTCTTCATTTATTTCCACTTCTATTTAATATAAGCACATTACACTTGACATTATCAACTTACTCTCGCATATATTAAATTGCTCTTGCTTAATTAAACTTAATTTTAATAATTCAACAATATCTATCAAGTTTTGTTTTTCAATCTATTCACCTCTGTTGTGTTGCATATTTAGCCATAATGATTGGTATCAGAGCAAGTTGCTCATATATTTTGAAGTTGTTTTATTTCAAGAGCATAAAGATCTGCCATTGCTAGACCATTGGTGCAGGAATCTATCAAGGACAATTAACGACAAGACCTTCATATTTTGATGGAACAAATTATTGTTACTCGAAAATGCAAGACGAAAGCATATACCAGATCTAGAAATCCAACAATGTGGGACGTTGTTTAAAATGGTGTTAAAGGTGAGCAATCGCATCAACAACATCTTATGGTAATAAGCAATTTGCAATTAGCTTAAACAACTCCACAAGCCACGATAACTCTTGAAGAATTGTTGAGAAGACAGGCTTTAGATGCTATTGCTTTATATTCATTATACCGTGCTTTATCTCCTTCTAAGTTTAATCGTATTTCAACTTGCACTACAGCCAAAAAGATTTGGGACAGATTTCAAGTGACTTTTCAAGGCACTGATAGAGTCAAGAAAACTAAGATAAACATACTTTTGGGAGTGTGTGAAACCTTCAAAATGATATATGACAAAAACATCACTTAGATGACCACTAAGTATACAAAGATAGTAGATGGTCTTGCCTATCGACGAAAGACATTTACCAATGAAGAGAATGTGAACAAGATCCTAAGAGCTATGCCAACTGAATGGAATCGCATGAATACCTCCATTTGCAAGACACCGAGGATCATACCTCTAACAATGGATGAGCTAATAAGAACTCTAATGGCCTATGAAGTTGAACAACGAGACAAATGTGATAAAAAAATGTAAGAAGTCCATTGCATTTAAGGCTAACACTTATGACACGGATGATAGGACATTAGATGATGATAATGATGAAGAGATGACATTGTTACCCAAAAGGTTCCAAACCTTGTAAGAAAAGGGAGAAACTTCTATGGTGACAAACAATCAAAAGAATTCGATAAGAGGAAGTTCTCTAAATGAAAAGAGGATAACAAAGGTAAGGATGTGATATGCTTTCAATGCTTGGAAAGGTGAACAAATCAAGCCTAGTTGTTCCTTACTCAAGAAATCGAAGAAGAAAATCAGGAAGGAAAATAAAAAAAACAAAGCCTACGAGGTAGCGTTGGGGTATGGTTCATACTCTCCATCAATAGGAAGAGATTGGGCTCTCACTAGGTAGGGAGTGGCATGCCGATTACCAAAAGGTTTTTATAGTTTGAGCCTATATTTTATCGGTAATTTAGGCTTGAGCCCATAAATAGCTACTACTACTTATATAAAATCTCTTTCTCTTGTATTAAGAGTTGTAACAAAGAGCTGCTAATGCTAATTATAGTATAATCCTCTGGATGTAAGCCTAGTTTAAGGATGAATCAGATAATCTCATCTCTCGATTTCTCTTTCTCACTTTCATTCTCTATTTTGTTGTGTTTGTGTGCCAAATCCTCACAAGTGGAAACATGAAATTATACTCAATGTGAATCCAATAACGATGAGATTGGGGAATAAGCACATCTCTATTTGATGGCTGACATCCAATGTGAGGAAGATGAGATAAATTGTTTAAATTCTGATGATACAAAAGAATTTATTAATGAATTGTGCAATGCACAAAAATGGTTTCAGGAAAATCTTTGATTTGTGAAAGGAAGTTTCCAAATTGAAAGAGCTAGATTTTTTGAGACAAGAAAGGGTTGTTGAGCTGGAAAAGGGAATTTCTTTTGTGAAAGAGAAAACAAAAAGGATTTTTGCAAAAGGAAAATAATTCTATAAAAAGTAATCTCTAATATTTGCAAAGATCTATCTCTTGTTTCGAAAACGCTAGAGTTTGTTCTTTCCATATTTATTGCAACAAATCTGGTCTTAGTTTTGAAAAAAAAAAAGTGAAATAAAAAATGATATTTCTTAAGACTTAGATTGATAATCAATTGAAATATATGGGTCTTTAAATCATAATGTGCAATTATATGATAACCGTCCTAGGTTTTTCATGCATAAAATCGGAAGCTCGACTTGGGCCCACATTTTCAACCTTATCCTAGGTGATTGACTTGGAGGATTAAGGAAGTCCAATGGCGAGGAAAGATATCATCACATAGCTGATTGCTTTGGTCTCCTATTAGAAAAACTCTATCTACCGCTTGAAGATAGGACGTTTGGCTAAGACAGAGGCATGAAGGGGCAAAATTACAATTGACTTAGTGTAGTAGATTGAAATTACGTTTTTTTTTTTTGTGCGTGTGTATGTGTGCGGAGGAGGGAAAGGGAGCGAGGTTGGACCGAACTCAGTTATGAAGTAATGCTTGTTAGATTGCATTAGCGTTTTGTTGGCAATTGGTACGTGAAGATCTAGTGTCTGCCAAGAAAAATGAAAGGAGCTAATCGGTGGTTAAGCCTTGCTTCGGACTTCTGTAGAGAGAAGGCGTCCCATAAGTCTCAATACATGGGACAAACTCTAACTAAAAACGTGGAAAAGAAACCAATGTAATCGTTACATTTGTATCGACAACTAACCTAGCAATTCTTTGTGCAAGAAATAATCTGCTATCAAGACATTAAATTGAACATATTTCATGGTTTTCATCGCTGACAGACCTTATATATAGTTAACGAATAGACTTAAAAGATTGCACAGCAAGAGCTATAAAATCACCATTTGCAAAAATGAGGTCGACTGAGCTCTTTCTCTTTGTCATTCTCTTTGTTAGAGGTTTGTTTGTCAAAACAAACTGAGTGTGTTTTCCTTGTCCCACATAGAAAAAGTGGGAGAAGGTAGGCTGATTTATAAGTGAAGGGTCTCCTTGTGTACCTTAATGAGTGATCAGGTGGGGCTAGACCCCACCATAACCGAGTGCAGGTGCGTGATTATTTGGCGCACTTAGCACTTAACGCTTGCGCGCCTGTGGTTTAATTAACACTAATCCCTTTGTTATTTATTTATTTTTATTTTTTATGTTATTAATTTTTAATAAATTCAAAGGTTGTTTTTTATTTTGAGAATTTTCAGAAATGAAATATAAAATGAAAATTCAAAATTCTATTTAAAAAAATTCTGAATTTTATTTGTTTTTTTTTTTCGATACAACCTTTGGAAAATTACTTATTCAGTTTGCAACTTTTCTCGAAGGGTTGCAATTGTTAAGTTTTCAACTTCTTCCGAAAAGTCACATTTGTTTATCCGAACAATTTTTCTAAAGGACGTGTTTGTTCATTCTTTGGCAATTTTCACAAAGAGTTGCAAGACTATTTTATATATATACTCGTTATTTTTCGGAAAAACGATAGTGATCATTTTTCATCTTTTTTGAGCTTTCTGTGTGAAAAACTAAGGCCATTCTTTCAATTGTTTTCTAAAGAGACATTGGAGAAATACTAAAATTGCTATCTAGTATTCTCATCCGAGATTTTGTTGTATCCTAGAGGATTATTTCCAGTGACCATTAGCAACGTTGTGGGGCAAATAAATCCTTAAAAAAAGTGATATCACGCCTCAAAGTCCGACTTAAGTACTCTAAATATCCGTCTTCATTATTCTACCCAATTCGAAGTCATATTTTCCCAACAATTTTAAGGATTTATCTTGCTACAATAGAGTCGGAGACAATCAAAGTTATAAATCAAGATATGGTCAAACTGGACCAGTTCGATGGGAACAATTTTGCTCGCTGGAGGGACAAGATGATGTTCTTACTGACTGCTCTGAGGATTTCCTACATATTGGATCCTAACTTGGCTCCTATAGAAGATCCTAAGCCTACTGCCGAGGGAGGACAGCCAAGTGCGGAAGTCATTGAGAGGGTTAATAAGGAAAAGAAGAAATGTGCTGAGGATGAATTACTTTGTCGAGGACACATTCTGAACACACTTTCCGATCGTCTGTACAACTTATTCACTGAAATGAAGTCGGCTAGAGAAATTTGGAATGCACTAGAATTCAAGTACAAAGCGGAGGAGCAATGTACCAACAAATATCTAATCGCCAAGTATTTTGATTTCAAATTTATTGATACTAAACCCTTGCTGGAACAAGTCCATGAATTGCAAGTGAGTGTGAATAAGATTTGTGCCCTCAAGATTGATATTCTAGAAGTTTTTCAAGTTGGAGCAATTATTGCGAAATTGCCTCCAAGTTGGAAAGACTATGGAAAAAGGTTGATTCACAAGTCGGAGGACTTCACTTTGGAGCAAATACATAAACATCTTCGCATTAAGGAAGAGTCACGTTTACGTGATAATTCTGTTTTGTACAATTCAAAGGTGAATGTTGTGGATAAAAAAAGGGAAAATCGGCCAAAACTTCAAAGTAAAAAGCGGGGGGGCATAAATTTAAGAGAACAAAAAAAAAGAAAAAAGGTTGCTATTTTGTTTGTAGCAAACAGGGACACTATGCCAAGGATTGCATTCACCGCAAGAGCATTTCAAAGGATAAGAACATTCCGACCATGAAGGCGGATGCAAATCTGATTGAAGAAAATTATGTAGCCATAATTTCAAACATGTTTTCGAGCATGAAAATTTTTGAGATCAATGATGTGATGGCTATGGTTTCTGAAATCAATTCTACCACTATTTAATCCGGTTGGTGGTTAGATTCTGGAGCAACAGTCCATGTGTGCAAGGACAAGTACATGTTCAAGCAATTTGAAGAGATTGTTGACTCAAATGTTCAAGAGGTCTTGATGGCGAATAGTGCTCTTGCAAAGGTTGCTGGAAAAGACACGGTGGAGATAGACTTCACTTCTGGAAAGAAGATAACTCTTCTTAATGTGTTATTTATACCCGAAATTAGGAAGAACCTAGTTTCTATTGATTTACTTTGTAAGAGGGGGTTTCGGGTTTTGTTTGAATCCGACAAGGTTATCCTATCGAAAAATGGGCTGTTTGTTGGGAAGGGTTATGCCAATGATGACATGTATCAACTGAGTATCAATAATAATATTTCCAGTTCTGCTTATATTGCCGAGTTTTCAATTTTATGGCATAGCAGGTTGGCACATATAAATATTCGTTATTTGAAGAATATGAGAAAATTAGACTTGATAAATTTTAATGGCGAATTTGATAAATGTGAAATATGTGTTAAGTCAAAACTTACTAAAAAGCCATTTCCTAGTGTTAAAAGAAATTCGAATTTATTGGATTTGGTTCATAGTGATATATGTGAATTTAATGGTATGCTAACACGTGGAGATAAAAGGTATTTTATTACCTTTGTGGATGATTGCAGTAGGTTCTTATATGTTTATCTCATGAGATCGAAGGATGAAACATTTACCATGTTTAAAAAATATAAGGCTAAAGTAGAGAATCAATTAGAAAAGAAAATTAAAGTTCTACGATCAGATAGAGGTGGAGAATATTTCTTAAATGAATTCTCTTCATTTTGTGAAGAACATGGAATTATTTATCAATTTTCAGCACCATATACTCCACAACAAAATGGTTTAGCTGAAAGGAAAAATCGATCTCTTGGAGAAATGGTTAATTGTATGCTTTTAAATTCAAAGCTACCAATTAATCTTTAGGGAGAAGCATTACTTACTGTATGTTATATTCATAACAAAATATCTTCCAAGAAAAATGACATAACCCCTTATGAAATATGGAAAGATAGAAAGCCAAATTTGTCATATTTTAAAGTGTGGGGATGCTTGGCATACTACCAGCTCTAGATCCTAAGAGAACAAAGCTTGGTCCTACAGCTATCAAAAGTCTTTTCGTTGGGTATGCTGAGTAAAGCTTATAGGCTTCTTAATTTAGAGTCCAATGTCATAGTAGAATCGAGAGACGTTGAATTCTTTGAGAATAAATGTTTTACAAGTTCTGAAATTATCGAAAATAATTCAAGATCTATGGAAACTCATAGTGATTCTCAAGAGAAATAAATGGATGATTCTAAAGACATGATTGAACCAAGGAGAAGTACTAGAGCTAGGAAAATAAAAGACTTAGGTCCTGATTTTATTACTTATGTTTTTCTTGTTGAAGGAGATGGAGATAATAATGTGGTAAATAAATACCCTTTAGTATTAAATTTAGAAGATGATCCTAGAAGCTTTGATGATGCTATGTCTTCTAGAGATGCTTCCTTTTGGAAAGAAGCTGTGAATGATGAAATGGACTCAATTATGTCCAATAATACTTGGGTATTAATAGATTTGCCGAAAGGATCAAAACCTATTGGGTGCAAATGGGCTTTTAAAAGAAAATATCATTCTGATGATTCTATTTAAGCTTTTAAAGTTAGGCTTCTAGCTAAGGGATATAGACAAAAAGAATGAATAGATTATTTCGATACATATGCTCATGTTGTACGTATAACTTCTATTCGAGTTCTTTTTGCTCTAGCTTACATTTATGATCTTTGTGTTCATCAAATGGATGTTAAGACTGCTTTCTGAAATGGAGACTTAAATGAGGAGATTTACATGGAACAACAAGAGGGTTTTGTTCTTCCTGGAAATGAAAGAAAAATATTTAAATTGATTAAGTCTCTTTATGGACTTAAGCAAGCTCCTAAGCAATGGCATGAAAAGTTTAATTCGGTCATATTGTCAAATGGTTTCATCAATAGTAGTGCCAATAGGTGTATATACTCTAAATTCACTAAAGACTATGGTGTCTTAGTGTGCTTGTATGTTAATGATATGCTTATCTTTGGAACAAATATGACTGGAATTAATGAAACTAAGAAGTATCTAACTTCCATGTTTAAAATGAAGGATTTGGGTGAAGTAGATACTATCTTAGGTATTAAAGTTAAGAAAAATAGTGGGGGTTATTCTTTAAGCCAATATAATTATGTTGAAAAATTATTAAATAAATTTCAACATCTTGATTTTAAAGAAATAAGTACTCCATTTGATTCCAGTATTAAATTAAATTATAATACTGGTAGAGCGGTGGTACAATTAGAATATGCAAGTGTTATATGGTCTTTAATGTATGCGATGCATTGTACTAGACCCGATATTGCTTATTTTGTATGCAAGTTGAGTAGGTATACTAGTAATCCAAGTACAGAACATTGGAGAGCTATTACTAGAATTTTTGGTTATCTTAAGAGAACTAAAAAATTAGGATTATTCTACAATAATTATCCAGCTGTATTAGAATGATACATTGATGCTAGTTGGATTACAAGTGTGGGAGATAAGCATTCCACTTCTGGATGGATTTTCACACTAGCTGGAGGTGCTGTATCTTGGGCGAGCAAGAAACAGACATATATAACTCACTCAACAATGGAATATAAATTTATTGCTTTGACGGCAGCTGGGAAAGAGGCTGAATGGATTAGGAATTTGTTGTTGGATATCAAATTGTGGCCTAGTCCTATGCCTCCTATTTCTATGCACTGTGATAATCAGGCCACTTTGGCAAGAGCCTATAGTAGCACTTATAATGGTAAGTCTAGACACATTAGTCTAAGACATGAATATGTAGGACAATTGATTAAAGATGGTACCATAACAATTTTCTATGTGAGGTCAAGTAAAAATCTTGCCGATCCTTTGACGAAGGCTTTACCAAGACATATGGTAATAACGATCTCATAAGAAATTAAGCCGAAACCCTTTAATTGAAATCACCAATAATGGTAACCCGACTTTTTTTCTAGAACATCACTAGTTACAAGGTTTAATGGGTAAGAACAAGTTATTGAATGTGATTGTTTGATATTGACGTAGCCCTGATATGAGTAGTATTGTTTGTTACGTTTTGTAGGCTGAATTGAATTCTTAATGAAGTATGATACAATTTTGTAGTGTGTTGATAGTAACAGAAACACATGATAGATACTTTATCTATATGAGCTTAGAAGTGGTGCCGCTTCTTACGAAAGTGAGGGTTGTTTTTTAGAGAGCTCATGAAACAAGATCAAGCACAATGCCATAATAGTGCGGAGTAATATAGAACTTCTTGCTGAAACAAGAAATTAGTTTATGTGTGGTATGTCCGGTTCTATTACATAAAAGTACAAGTTTAAGGCCGAGCTACTTATCACTTTGATAGAGCTTTGAGATACTTGCACTAAATAAAGGTTTAACTCGAAAGAGACCTTTATGTATGTATATTAATCTTACTAAAATTTTGGCTGTACGTTTTTTTTTTTAATTTTAATTTTGAAATCTTTGTTTTTACAAACAAAGTGCGGGATTATTGGAGGTTTGTTTGTCAAAACAAACTGAGTGTGTTTTCCTTGTCCCATGTAGAAAAAGTGGGAGAAGGTGGGCTGATTTATAAGTGAAGGGTTTCCTTATGTACCTCAATGAGTGATCGGGTGGGCTAGACCCCACCATACCGCGTGCGGGTGTGCGATTATTTGGCACACTTAGCACTTAGCATACCTGCGCACCCGCGGTTTAATTAGCACTAATCCCTTTGTTATTTATTTATTTTTATTTTTTATGTTATTGATTTTTAATAAATTCAAAGGTTGCTTTTTATATTTGAGAATTTTCGGAAATGAAATATAAAATGAAAATTAGAAATTCTATTTTAAAAAAATTCCGAATTTTATTTGTGTTTTTTCTTTTTTTCGATACAACCTTTAGAAAATTACTTATTCGGTTTGCAACTTTTCCTGAAGGATTGCAATTGTTCGGTTTTCAACTTCTTCCGAAGAGTCACATTTGTTTATCCGAACAATTTTTCTAAAGGACATGTTTGTTCATTCTTTGACAATTTTCACAAAGAGTTGCAAGACTGTTTTATATATATACTCGTTATTTTTCGGAAAAACGATAGTGTTCATTTTTCATCTTTTTCGAGCTTTCTGTCTAAAAACTACGGCCATTCTTTCAATTGTTTCCTAGAGAGACCCTGAAGAAATACTAGAATTGCTATCTAGTATTCTCATCCGAGACTTTGTTGTATCCTTAAGGATTTTTACCGGTGACCATTAGCAACGTTGTGGGGCAATTAAATCCTTACAGAAAGTCATATCACGCCTCAAAGTCCGACTTGAGTACTCTGAATATCCGTCTTCATTGTTTTACCCAATTCAAAGCCATATTTTCCCAACACTCTTTGCGGTTGCTCTGAAATCAACACAAGCAATCTATCCATTCACATGTGAGGTTGTTGGCTGCACCCTAGACTCCGGACCCTCGATTCAATAGGGAGGTCGGGGTGCACCATGCTATGGAAGCTTTGGTAGCTACCACCACGTTCATCACATTAGGCCAAAATGACACAGAGGGAAGAGGCAATCCTTTTGCGAAGGTGGGAGTTGAAAGCTTCATCGCCGACCGTAGACCCTTCGCCATAGCAACCTCCGATAAAAGCCGGATCGACCTGAATGTGGACTACCTCCAGACATTCCTCCAGCAACTTGACGAACGAGCCGGGATCCCATACTTCACAAGTGGCCTATTCCTGGGAATGGACAGGGAATGGTAGCGCCCTAATAGGCCTCTTAACTGGGATTGCCGACTACATTAGGCTAACCGGAAATATTTAACCCTTTCCTAAAGAGCCTCACTTCAAGTTCATAGCACCAAAACTCTTTAGAGCTCCTCCAATTAGAGATGTTAATCCCACATCCTGGGACTAGTCTTTGAGCATAAGCCGTAGTCATCTATCAGTGCACACCCTCTTTCTGTATCAAATGTTACGCGGCATAAGCTGGTACAATTGAGCTACTGTAGGTGACTAAGTAAATAAAATTGAATACAAAGAAGTAAAAAACAATGAAATATCAATTTTTTTAGAGCAGTGTGTAGTTTCCCCACAAAGTGATAATTCTTCAGCTATACTTAACCCTTTAGCCATAAAAGTTTAAACTTTATCCCATAGTTTGACGAAAACTAAAATATAGATGTCACGACCTACCGTGAAGGTGCACCTAGGGATTTAGGGGGCTAGCCAAGCAGTGGCCCTTGGCCTGACCAAGCGAGGGCCAACAACCTCACCGGATCTGCAGGAGGGCCACAACCGTTGCCCTAGATTTGGGTGAGGGCTTGCAAGCCCTAGCTTCTAATCAATTAGGGTCACTAGCCCCTGACCAAGGCTCCACAACCCTAGTTGACCCTTTCCCCACCGTAGCCAGGAAGAGTCGGCAACGGTGGGGAGGCGGCGGCAAGGGCTGAGCCCTCACCTTCTCCCTCATCCCCATTTTTTAAAAATATTTTAATTTAATTAATATTTATATTAAGATTTAAAAAAAGAGGCAAAACGACGTCTTTTTGGCTCTTCTTTGATGATTCAGCTTTCCAACAAGCCACGTAGGCGAGTTATCTTATTAAAATTGCCATGTAGGATTTTCAGCTAAGGTCATCAGACTTGGCATTTGAGTATCCAAATTTTCAAAAAAAAATGGTATTTAAGTATACCTTTCATAACTTTTGGTACTTAAGTGTCCCCATGCCAAATTTTGGCACTTGTGCTATTCTTTTGCCAATTATTGAGCATAAGCCTAACTCGAGCCCATATCAATTCGCACTTTTGGGTTTTAGTTCTTAATATGCAAACAATTTTCATTCAGAAGTCGCCACTAATCAATTTGTAATGGATCGATTAGCAATTCGACTAAAGTATTGTGAAAAATACATTATTTATACGAATCAGAGATAATAAGTATATAGAGTTTGTTATACTAGATTTCTCAAATGCCCTTTCAGTACCGTTCTTTTACGCAAAAATATTTAGCAGGCAACTTAAATCCATTTTATTACTTCCAAACATGTGAGGTGACTATGCAAATATGCAAACCACCAATTTAATACCTAGTAAAGCAGTAAAGAAATTACCAAACTTGTCTCATAGCAATGAAAGTATGTGTAATGTTAGCTCAAAATCACATCAAAAACCTAAATATGATCTCTAATCAACATGTAGTTACTTGAATTTTTTTGGGGATTTTCACTTATTTAATGAAACCTCACCTACATGCAATGCAATGACATACCACATGTCTATACTAACGTCGCACACGAAATATAGTTAAATAAACCTAACATGCAAAATATACGTCACGCAACATTAATTAAATGATCTAATTTAATGATGGGCAAATATTAAATGTAACTATCCTAGTATGTCACACATTTAAATGATCCTAAAATAATGCAATCCACAATCTTATGTTATCTATCTCAAAAAGGGGCACAAAATAACCAACGACCATATCCAAGTGGTTAAAGATACCGATGGAAGGTTATCCATTCAAATTTGGAAATGGGTAAATTTTATGAATAGAATGCAAGATTTTCGACACCCCGGGCATCAAATCTCGTGGTTAGTGATCGAACGGCCACCTAGAGACGTTGTTAAGTTAGGAAAGTTTCCTAACTTGAGAGGGGATGTCTTAGGATTTTTGGGATATTACATTATTTAATTAAATGTCTAACAGAATATACTTATTTCCTAATGGAATATATCAACCAATTGCAGAACAAATTGAATCGCTCAAATAAGGCAATTAAATATTTTAAATCTACTAGAGATATGCACTTTACCTAATTTGAGAATTTTATTTCCAAATTTAAACCAAGTGCAATCGCACCAAGATTGTGACCAGCTCCTCGGGGTGGCACCGGCGGCAGGCGATTAGGGGCAGCTCACGACTAGTAACTCTTGGTCGAGGTGCTCACGGTGAACGGCTAGCTGGTGAAGAACTCGTCAGTAACTTGTGCTCATCAAGGGGACTACTTGTGGGAACGTGACTTCACGGGGAGGGATGCCTGTAAAATCAGATTCAGATGCAACAACGATGACTAGGAGTCGACTCAGGTTGCTGGTTACTCGTCGTTCCCTGGAGGCTCATGGTAACGCTTGATAGTGATCTAGTCGCTGATGTTGCAGGATCCACGGCCAAGGCTGTGGCTCAATCGTCGGGGCTTGGGACTGCGGCTCACGGTCAGTTCAGGCAGCAAGCTCGCGACGTCAAGGCTGGACAGCGAAGGAAGCAGCGTTGCGAAGGGTGGGGGCACAGCAGCAGACGGTGAGAGCGCAGCTGCGTGAGGGGACCGCTGGAACGTCACAGGAACCGGGGAAGCTCGCCAAGTTGCAGCGGTGGTGAAGAACTTGTGGAATGCCGAGGAGGATCTCCTGGACTTGTCATGGGTCTGGCGCGGAGGAAGGCTCAATTACCTTTCTTTTTCTTGACTTTTGTGTTGAGTCCGTAGCCTCCTTTTGTCTTTTCCTTCGTATTGTGGCCGGGAAAAGCTTCACTTTGTTGAACGTGACGGTGAGTGGATGCTTGACCAAATTGTCAAACTGCACTCACGAGAAGGACTACAAAAGTCACCGCTTCATCACCATCTTCAGTCTCAGAGGGCAGTCACGATCTCTCCCTCTCTCCCACTCACGATCTCTCTCTTAATTCTTTTGTGGCCGAGTACCTGAATTACAGGTGTGCAACGGAACTGCCCCAGAACTGCCCAAACCAAATTAGACAGAGCGTTCTCCATTCCATGAAATTGGAACCAATAATGGGCAATCAAATCCTCAATTCTCAATTTTAGAGTGGGAATCGGATCACTCTGGATATTTTTAATCTTTCGAGAACGTTTTTTCTTGATTCTGTATCTTCCTTTTCCCCTCCTTCATCTTTTTAAGGAAGAAAAAAAGTACATAGTCTTTCCAATTTCTCTCTCTGACATCAATCCATAGTCTTCTCACATCAATCCGTACAAAGCCTTAATTAGTGACCCTCCTTTTGCAGATTCATGTGAACTCTTGTCATTTTTCTAGTCCTGCATTTCTCTTCCAATAGCTTCGTTTATCTCTTTCGTTGAGTAGTTCTCCATTTTCATTATCTGCTGATAATGGCACCCACCAAACGACCCAGCCAAGCCACTCTCCACCCAGAGGAACCCCTTCGAACTCTCCGAAGGCAAGCTCTCGGTCAACAAAGTCCCCATCCTCACCAAAGTCCGAAGCAATGTCCCATTGAGTCCCTGACACACTTTTCCTCCACACGTCGCTCCTCCATGCGCCCCTCCCCTGCTCCCACCGGGCGTCGAGAACGTCTGCGACTTCGATCTCTTCGGCAACGTCCCCATCATATCCACCCTCCACCTCTCCCTCGCCCGGTGGGTTGCCTCCCACCCCAACCCTACCATGGCCATCCTCTCCGATTTATCACCCTCAACTTGGCTGACAAGCACGGTCAATCGGTTTTGTTGGACTGCCCGGGAATTGGACTGAACCGGACCAGTCCAGTCCCCGGTTCCAGCACCAGCCGATCCAGTTCCCGATTCCTCAATGAAACCACCGGGAACTAATGAACCCTAATTTGCCGACCTCTAATTTGTGTGCTCTGAGAAAGAATTTGCCGATCTTTAATTTGTGAGGCATAATGCTCTATTTATATTGCAAACCTAGGTTAACTTCAATATCATGGGCTTAACTTAAGCCTTTTCTAATGCAATGGGTTCTAATAACCTAAGGCTTGTCTCCAGCTAACTCTCGATGGGCTGAATTAAGTTCAAATTAGGCCAATTAAAGCCCTTCAAGCCTATGGATTTCAGCCTATACCTCCCCTAGGCTTAGCCGAATTTTCTCTCCTTTTACAGGCTCAATTTATCAAATTTTAAGCTCAAAACCAGCCACCACTGGTCCAATACTAATGCAATTATTTGAAAAAAATAAGCTAAATTTAATTCTAATGTTTTTGTTAGAGATTAAAAGTCAATCCCTAATTTTCTATGCAATAAATGAATAATTGAGTCGCAAAAATTTAGGTGTCAAAAATAATCATTATTAGATTATTCAAAGTTTGAACATTACCAAGCCATAATTCGAATATGAACACTAAAATTTCATTTTCGGTGCAATGATACATGGACCTTTCGTTATCAGGGACGGGCCTAGGGTCAATCAAAGATGTATAAAGATTGGCCAAGCAATAACAAGATCTCAGTACTTTCCTTATAACATGGAGGTAATTTATCACCTCTTTTTTTTTATCTATTTCAGTCCAATCGTTGATTCGTCTCGTTCCCTGTTCAAAGATAGGGGTATTATTTCCATTTTACAAAATTAAGGAGAAGTCATGTACCAGAGAGCTAAAAGTCAAACAAACACAACTACCACTTCAATGTCAGGTATAGAGAATCTTTTAATGTCTGTTCATAATAAATGACTATTCAAATATTTATAAAACCCTTGTCGTCGAGTATCTCTGAGATATTTGTTGACATTGCTTAAGAGGTGAATATTCCAAAGTGCTTGGCCGAAGAAGCATCGGATGGGCCGGAGTTCTTTCCTTCTTGGGACTCCATGGACCAAGATCCGCTTTCATTACTTGGGCGGGCATCAATTTTCAATCTACTAGATGTTCATAACACGAAAAATCATATACAATCCTATTTGCCGGAAGACAATTTAATCTAATAATCCGCATCTTCCACGTGATGCTAAGTTTTGGTTTCGTAACCAATGAGCAACCGATCTAAGAGAAGATTGACATTGATAAAATATTACAGGAAAAAGGTGTTGGTGAAATTTGATTGCTAAATAAGATAAAGTAGTAATAGATTGTAGATGCTTTGAAACGTAATGACGATCATTGTCCTTAAGGTATTATTTGCCCCCAATATTGTCACTATGGGGTTTAGAACAAATATACTTCTAAGATATAAACCAAAGCCGCAAATAAACGAGTTCAACAATTACTTAATTTCTCTTTTAGAATTTCACCTTGAATGTGTTAAAGTTGAGTGTATGAAAAGAGAATGAAAGATTTCTGAAGAAGAAGCATTTATGAATAATTGTGGTTATTATGAATAATTTATGAACTGGTCTCTATTCACAGACAACCAACCAACACATTTCTTAGGAATAGGTATTTTATCCCTAACAATCACTACTCTTCATGTCAAGAATAATTTTCTTTCATAACTATTGGTAACCTTCTTTTAGGACCAAGAGTCATACTACTTCTTCTTCTTTTTCATAACTAAGAGTCATGTCTTCCTTAACCAAAGGATACCTCGTTTACGATAATAAATTATTTCAACAATCCCCAATTCAGTTTGTTATCTACACTAATTTAGATAAATTCATACATACAAGAATGTATCTATTTGAAACTTCAATTAGTGTAAATAATTCCATTCACAAAATCAATGATAGATAAAACATTGAACCATGATTTCACTTGTTAATCAAATTATCACACTTTTGAATTTATACACATTTAGTTAGAAATTTCATATGACTTATCACTTTTATGACATTGTGCTCCTCCTACATTTATGAACGTTTACAAAAGTTCGTCCAACTTTTATTAGAAACAGCACCACTTCTTATGTTCATATAAGTGAAGTTCCCAAATTTGTTACCTTGGCATTGCTTTGCTAAGACCTTGAACTTCATTAAGAGTGTTTTCTTGCACTCATCCACCTAACTTTCTATGAGTATTAACCTTGCCCCAATACTCGATCACCGTCAAGTTTATATAGCTTGGTGTTACCCATTTAACTTTAATAATTTTGTTAGAAATTATAAAGTTGGGTTACCACTTTGCTTGACTATTATCAATTGGTCTATGACTCATTCCCTTAGCGGTGTTTTCAATGAAACCTCTCGAGAGTCTCTTAATGAATAGATCGGTCATGTTATTATTTATCAGAACATAAATTACTAAAATAACTCCATTAATAATTAATCGTTGAATATACTCATGTCACAAACTAGTATGTTTAGATTTTATATGCCTTAGATATATTTGGCTCAATATCACAATGTAAAGATGTGGCCGCAATTGGTTGTGGCCATAACTCTTTGTTCAATAATAAATTCCATGGCCACTCACTCTCTTTACCAACGGTCGATAGTGATATAATGTCATAGTCCTTCATTGAATGAATTATATGTGTTTGGTTCTTTGATGCCCAACAGGCTACACCATTGACAAGCTTTAAAAAACTCATTTAAATGTCAACTTGTTATCAATTATGCTAGTTGGAACTATCATTTGAATATCCTTATAGTATTGTTGGTTGTTTTCCATAGAATAGATCATATTATTTTCTTTAAGTAACCAAGAATTCTATTTATAGCCTTTCAATGCATAGTACTGTTGCGACCAATCCCTCAAGGCGGGAAAGGCCCTGTAATGGATAGATTTAGGGGTATTTCTCATAGCTGCAACTACGCCGCCCACGCCAAAGAACTCAGAAATTCCTTTCCCAGGGTACACTCTCTCTGCCTTCGTCAATTTCTTGAAATCTACCGAGATCGCGGTACTCGGTCGCTATACAGCTTGAATCAGTTCCTTTGTTTGGGTCCATTTTTCGACACCAACGATTCGTGTACGCGTTGTCCTGTGGCTAGGAGCTGGTGCTGTTCCTGAAGCCAACGTCTTCGTATTTGGACTATGGAGGGATGACGAGGTGCCGCCTCCCCTGCTGTCACTCGATCACAAGGTGGAGCTCGCAGTCGTGATCGGGCGGAAAGCTCGGGACGTTCCCGAGTCGGCTGCCATACTATGTCAGAGTACTTCGATTCTGCGATTGCTCTGTGCGCTTGACGAGTCTAGCGCTGTCATTTTTGTGTCCAGACATCACGGGGTCATGATTTACAGCGGCGTTCACGTCGAGATTCATGAAGCCTTCTGATTTTTTTAATCTTTTATGTGGACTGAGTTTATTCGGTATCGGATGGACTCGAACTGGTAATGATGGGATAATTTGAGTCCGGCTCTTGACACAACTTCATTGGAGATCTGTAATGGAGCTAGTTATCACCTAACTTCTATAAATTGTGGCTGATTGTCATCTGTAATGGAGCTAGTTATCACCTAACTTCCATAAATTGTGGAGCTTTGGGATACTGAATCTGGTTGGCTTCGGATGCATGATGCTAAGTGCAGGGATCACAGAGTAACTAGAAAATGCAACTAATCAGTCATTGACTTTCTACCAAAGTCGTCCCCAATTACCTCTAAACTTATTCCCTTGGGATTGACCCTCGAGGTAGTACGTCGCGATAGAAGAGATACACCAATGCGTGCAGGAAAAGAGCAATAAAGAAATGTGCAAAGGTCAATGAATGAACTAGAAAGAGTTGTCGTGTAGTTAAAATGTCTTATCTAGTAAAGAAATTAGACAAGAGGAGACACAAGTATATTGAGCATTAATGGGTTGAAAGTAATCTCCACCTTAAAAGACGTGCAAAGGTCAAGCAAGGAACTAGAAAAAGAGAAATGTGCAAAGGTCAAGAAAAGAACTAGAAAGAATTGTCGTGGAGTTCAAATGTCTTATCTAGGAACGAAATTAGATAAGAGCGGACACAAGTATATTGAACATTAATGGGTTGAAAGTAATCTCCACCTTAAAAGACGTGCAGTAAGGGTTATAAAATATCCACCCTTTTACTAATTCTTGGTCAACATTGAATGCTATTTTATTAGTCCAAATATATATATATATCAGGCTCTCTTTTGTGGGCAGTAAAAAGGCATATTGGACTTCTTCTCTGTCGTAAAACGAATGGCAGAATTAGCGTGGAGTTAAAAATAATGTGTAAAGATCAAGAAAGAGAGAAATGTGCAAAGGTCAAGAAAAAGATAAATGTGCAAAGATTAAGGAAGGAACTAGAAAAAGTTGTCATGCAGTTAAAATATCTTATCTAGTAAAGAAATTAGACAAGAGGAGACACAAGTATATTGAGCATTGATGGGTTGAAAACAATCTGCTCCTTAAAAGACGTGCAGTAGGGGTTACAGAAATATCTACCCTCTTACTAATTCTTTATCAACATTGGTTGGTTTTTTATTAGTCAAAAAAAAAAAAAAAAAAAAAGATATCAGGCTCTCTTTTGTGGGCAATAAGAAGGCATATTGGACTTCTTCTCTGTCGCAAAACGAATGGCAAAATTAGCGGGGAGTTACAAGTAATGTGTAAAGGTGAAGAAAGAGAGAAATGTGCAAAGGTCAAGAAAAAGAGAAATGTGCAAAGATTAAGGAAGGAACTATAAAGAGTTGTCGTGGAGTTAAAATGTCTTATCTAGTAAAGAAATTAGTCAAGAGGAGACACAAGTATACTGAGCATTGATGGGCTGAAAATAATCTCCACCTTAAAAGACGTGCAATAATGGTTATAAAAATATCTACCCTCTTACTAATTCTTGGGCAACATTGACTACTTTTTTATAAGTCCAAAAAAAAAAGCAAAAAGATATCAGGCTCTCTTTTGTGGGTGATAAAAAGGCATACTGGACTTCTTCTTTGTCGCAAAACGAATGGCAGAATTAGCGTGGTGTTAAAAGTAATGTGTAAAGGTCAAGAAAAAGAGAAATGTGCAAAGGTCAAGAAAAAGAGAAATGTGCAAAGATCAAGGAAGGAACTAGAAAGAGTTGTCGTGGAGTTAAAATGTCTTATCTAGTAAAGAAATTAGACAAGATGAGACACAAGTATACTGAACATTGATGGGCTGAAAGTAATCTCCACCTTAAAAAACGTGCAATAGTTGTTATAGAAATATCTATCCTCTTACTAATTCTTGGTCAACATTGGTAGCTTTTATATTAGTCCAAAAAAAAAAAAAAGATATTAGGCTTTCTTTTGTGGGCAATAAGAAGGCATATCGAACTTCGTCTCTGTCGCAAAACGAATCGCAGAATTAGCGTAGAGGTAAAGGTAATGTGCAAAGCTCAAGAAAGAGAGAAATGTGCAAAGGTCAAGGAAGGAACTAGAAAGAGTTGTCATGGAATTAAAATACATAATCTAGAAAAGAAATTATATAAGGTGAGACAAAAGTATATTGAGCATTAATGGGTTGAAAGTAATCTTCACCTTAAAAGACGTGCAAAGGTCAAGGAAGAAACTAGAAAGAGTTGTCGTGCAGTTAAAATGTCTTATTTAAAAAAAAATTAGATAAAAGGAGACGAAAGTATATTGAGCATTATTGGGTTGAAAGTAATCTCCACCTTAAAAGACGTGCAAATGTCAAGGAAAAAACTAGAAAGAATTGTCGTGGAATTAAAATGTCTTATCTAGAAAAGAAATTAAAGAAGAGGAGACACATGTATATTGAGCATTGATGGGTTGAAAGTAATCTCCATCTTAAAAAAGGTCAAATAAGGGTTATAAAAATATCTACCATCTTACAAATTGTTGGTCAACATTAGCTGTTTTTTTATCAGTCCAAAAAAAAAAAAAAAAAAAAAAAAAAAAGATACACCCTCTCTTTTGTGGGCAATAAGAAGGCATATTGGACTTCTTCTCTGTCGCAAAACGAATGACAGAATTAGCGTGGAATTAAAAGTATTGTGCAAAGGTCAAGAAAGAGAGAAATGTGCGAAAGGCAAGAAAAAGAGAAATGTGCAAAGATAAAGGAAGGAACTAGAAAGAGTTGTCGTGGAGTTAAAATGTCTTATCTAGTAAAGAAATTTGACAAGAGGAAACACAAGTATAGTGAACATTGATGGGTTGAAAGTAATCTGCACCTTAAAAGACGTGCAGTAAGAGTTATAAAAATATGTACCCTCTTACGAATTATTGGTCAACATTAACTACTTTTTTATTAGTCCAAAAAAAAAGAAAGATATCAGGCTCTCTTTTCTGGGCAATAAGAAGGCATATTGGACTTCTTCTCTATCGCAAAACGAATGGCAGAATTTGTGTGGAGTTAAAATTAATGTGCAAATGTCAAGGAAGGAACTAGAGAGAGTTGTGGTGGAGTTAAATGTCTTATCTAGTAGAGAAATTAGACAAGATGAGACACAATTATAGTGAGCATTGATGGGTTGAAAGTAATCTCTACCTTAAAAGACTTGCAATAAGAGTTATAAAAATATCTACCCTCTTACTAATTCTTGGTCAACATTGACTACTGTTGACACCTAATTTTGAAAATATAAAATTGCATTTTGAAAAGAAAAAATAAAAATGGGGAAGAATGATTTGATTGATTATGCATGGAAGTTTGAAATTCTTATGAGTATTCAGATTTTGATAAATGTAGAAGCAATTGAAAAATCAGGCGATCAAATGGCAAGGATTATGATAAAATGGAAGGAATCGATGAAAAATTGAACTGATTGGGAAATCATGCTCCCATTTGCATCCATGATTTAATGCAACAGAAGATGGAAGTTTAAAATTTTCCATAGAAAACGGCCGATCGGAACCACTATAAAAAGGAGTTGACCTGCATAGGGTTCATGGGGGTGCGAAAAATTGAGCTTTTGGTCGAAAAAATTTGAGAGCAAATACGTGGTGGGACAACCAGAAAAATTCGAAAATTTTCAGGAGCGAGAGTTGAAAAAATCGTGAAAAGAATTCGTGCAAAAAAAGTGCAGAGAAAATTGTGAGGGAGGGGAGACCAAAGAAATTTGAGAGAAAAATTCAAGAGCGAATTCAAAGAAAAATCGGCGTAAGGAGAAGGCCTGGTCTGCTTTGGTCAAAGAGAAGTCTTTTCCCTTTTCTTTCCCTGACAAGAAAAGGGAAAAGTCAGCTGCAGAACAGAGAAAAAGGAGAGAGAAGACCGGTGAGTGACGTGAGGTGAGAGAAAAGAAAAGAAAAACAGGTTACTGTTTGTCTTCCTCGCGCAGACGCTCGCGCCCTGCCAGTCTCCATTCGCCACGCCCCCAATCGCCCGACTACCCTCAGTGACGCCCGCACCTGACCTTCGCCGTTGACCCGCAGCACCGCCACCGTGCTGCTGCCGACGCTTCATCACCGCCGCTCGACCTCCCCTGCGGCGCTAGCAGCCGCCAGCCCCGCAACGCTTGCAACCCGCGCCCAGCAACTCGGTGGTCCACCCCCATTCGGCCGACGCCATTGCACCAGCATTTCTGTCCACTCATCGCTGCTGCTGTGCCTTTGAGTGCCCGACACTAGTGCCCGACGCCTGCACCAATAGCCCGCGCAGTCTCCGCCGCACCTCAGCCCGTGCCGACCCGCTCACCACTGCCAATGTCACCGCCTAGCGACCCGCGGTAAAGCTCCGCCTCCGCCGCTGCTCCGAGCTCGAGCCCCTCACCGTCGCCATCCGCCAGTTCCCGCCGGAGTCCCGACGCCGGCCACCGTGCGTCCGGCGCCCATCAACGCTACAGCAAACACCCTCTTTCTTTAGGTAGTTTAGCTTTTTCTTTTCATTTATTTTATCTCATTTTAGTTTATCTATTTAAGTTGTAATATTTGATGTCAATAAATATTGTAGGCATTATCAGCAGGGATTTTGTCCATAATTATTGTAATTATTAATTTAATCCAAGAAACATCGGATTATTTTTTTAATTATATTAATTTTTGGGCTTTTTGATAGAATTTTAATTGTTAAATCACTATAATTATTAATTTGATCCGTATTAATTTGATCCGTAAGACTTCGGATCAAATTTTTAATTATTTTGATCTCTTTGTCGTGATAATTAAGGTTAAGATAATCGTTAATCGACTGTGAGACAACAGGTTATTTTTTTGATTATTTTAACCCTTTATTTTGTTGATAGCTAGATTTAATATTTACTCAATGATTACTTATCTATAAAAAAAATTAAAAATCAGAAAACAAAAAAAAAATCAAAATTCCGCATGAACATCTAGAATTAGTAAATTAGACATGTAGGTTTAGTAAATTAGGATTGCATTTTTAGGATTGCATTTTTAGATAATTTTTGGAATAAATTAGGATTGATTCAAGATAATCTTTGCATATTTCAATAATCTCATTTTTTTCTAAAAAAAAATAGTTTTCTAAAATAAGATAGGGTTTAAGTCAAATTAATCCCTAGAATAAATTAGAAAATTATCCCTTTTTAGATAGATTAAATAGGATCTTTATAAATTCTGAATTTCAATTAAAAAAATCCAAAAATACTAGGTGCATGTTAACTAGTTTGCATAATAGGATTATTTAATCAGAACTTGTTAATTAGTGAAGTTAGGTCATGAGGTGCATAATAATAAGTTTGCATAATAGGCCCATTTAATTATAATTTGCATATTAATAAGATTAAGTCATTTAGTTTTAAAATGCATTTTTATAAAAGAATTCTAATTTTTAAGAAAACCAAAAAAAAAAAAAAATGATTGCTCGCTTTGTGTGATGCAATTTATTTATCATTTTTATTTGAATGTTTTAATAATTGATGAGCACCCGTATGGTCACCACATTTGCATGATAGCAATTTAGGTTAAAATAAATCAGCTGCCTGCAAAAAAAAATTTTCAAAATTAAAAAAGAAATGGTACCGAAAATGCATTAGAGAAATCTAGTGTAACCAAGTCCCTGTACCCTTAGTCTCTGGTTCGTAGGAGTAAAATAATTCTCCCGTTATTTTACTTAGGTGTCTAATCGACTTACCATAAACCGATTAGTGGCGACTCCTAGTTAATAACCTCTTGCATGTTAAATATTTGAATCTTAAGTCGCGAATTGGTATGGTTTGGGAGAGCCCGAGCTAAGTTTAAAGACTTAGTAGTCCATTAACCTAGTTTTAGGTGATGCACCCGAAAAATAGGTCGCCACAACTACTTTTTTATTAGTCCAAAAATAAAAAAAGATATCAGGCTCTCTTTTCTGGGCAATAAGAAGGCATATTGGACTTCTTCCCTATCGCAAAACAAATGGCAGAATTAGCGTGGAGTTAAAAGTAATGTGTAAAGGTCAAGAAAGAGAGAAATGTGCAAAGGTCAAGAAAAAGAGAAATGTGCAAAGATCAAGGAAGGAACTAGAAAGAGTTGTCATGGAGTTAAAATGTCTTATCTAGTAAAGAAATTAGTCAAGAGGAGACAAGTATACTGAGCATTGATGGGCTGAAAGTAATCTCCATTTTAAAAGACGTATAGTGGTTGTTATAGAAATATCTACCCTCTTACTAATTCTTGGTCAACATTGGTCGCTTTTTTATTAATTCAAAAAAAAAAGATATCAGGCTCTCTTTTGTGAGGAATGAGAAGACATATTGGACTTCTTCTCTATCGCAAAATGAAGGGCAGAATTAGCGTGGAGTTAAAAGTAATGTGCAAAGGTCAAGAAAGAAAGAAATGTTTAAAGGTCAAGGAAGGAACTAGAAAGAGTTGTCGTGGAGTTAAAATGTATTATCTAGAAAAGAAATTTGATAAGAGGAGACAAAAGTATATTGAGCATTAATGGGTTGAAAGAAATCTCCACCTTAAAAGACGTGCAAAGGTCAAGAAAAGAACTAGAAAGAGAGAAAGGTGCAAAGGTCAAGGAAGAAACTGGGAAGAATTGTCATGAAGTTAAAATGTCTTATCTAGAAAAGAAATTAGACAAGAGGAGACACAAGTATATTGAGCATTGATGGGTTGAAAGTAATCTCCACCTTAATAGACATGTAGTAAGGATTATAAAAATATCTACCCTCTTACTAATTCTTTGGTCAACATTAGCTGCTTTTTTAGTAGTCCATAAAAAATGAAAATACATCAGGCTCTCTTTTATGGGCAATAAGAAGGCATATTAGACTTCTTCTCTGTCGCAAAACGAAGGGTAGAGTTAACGTGGTGTTAAAAAAGTAATGTGCAAATGTCAAAAAAGAAAGAACTGTGCAAAAGTCAACAAAAAGAGAAATGTGCAAAGGTCAAGAAAGAAAGAAATGTGCAAAGGTCAAGAGAAAGAGAAATGTGCAAAGGTCAAGGAAGGAACTAGAAAGAGTTGTTGTGAAGTTAAAATGTATTATCTAGAAAAGAAATTTGATAAGAGGAGACAAAAGTATATTGAGCATTAATGGGTTGAAAGCAATCTCCACCTTAAAAGACGTGCAAAGGTCAAGGAAAGAACTAGAAAGAGAGAAAGGTGCAAAGGTCAAGAAAGAAACTAAGAAGAATTGTCATGAAGTTAAAATGTCTTATCTAGAAAAGAAATTGGACAAGAGGAGACACAAGTATATTGAGCATTGATGGGTTGAAAGTAATCTCCACCTTAATATACATGCAGTAAGGATTATAAAAATATCTACCCTCTTACTAATTCTTGGTCAACATTAGCTGCTTTTTTAGTAGTCCATAAAAAATGAAAATACATCAAGCTCTCTTTTATGGGCAATAAGAAGGCATATTAGACTTCTCTTTTGCAAAACGAAGGGTAGAGTTAACGTGGTGTTAAAAAGTAATGTGCAAATGTCAAAAAAGAAAGAACTGTGCAAAAGTCAACAAAAAGAGAAATGTGCAAAGGTCAAGAAAGAAAGAAATGTGCAAAGGTCAAGAGAAAGAGAAATGTGCAAAGGTCAAGGAAGGAACTAGAAAGAGTTGTCGTGGAGTTAAAATGTCTTATCTAGTAATGAAATTAAACAATAGGAGGCATAAGTATATTGAGCATTGATGGGTTGAAAGTAATCTCCACCTTAAAAGACGTGCAGTAGGGATTACAGAAATATCTACGCTCTTACTAATTCTTGGTCAACACTGGTTGCTTTTTTATTAGTAAAAAAAAAAATAAAAGATATCAAGCTCTCTTTTGTGGACAATAAGAAGCCTTATTGGACTTCTTCTCTGTCGCAAAGCGAATGGCAGAATTAGCGTGGAGTTAAAGGTAATGTGCAAAGGTTAAAAGAGAGAGAAATGTGCAAACGTCAAAGAATGAACTATAAAGAGTTGTCGTGGAGTTAAAAGGTATTATCTAGAAAAGAAATTAGATAAGAGAAGACACAAGTATATTGAGCATTAATGAGTTGAAAGTAATCTCCACCTTAAAAGATGTGCAAAGGTCAAGGAAGGAACTAGAAAGAGAGAAAGGTGCAAAGGTTAAGGACGGAAATAGAAAGAATTGTCGTGGAGTTAAAATGTCTTATCTAGAAAAGAAATTAGACTAGAGGAGACACAAGTATATTGAGCATTGATGGGTTGAAAGTAATCTCCACCTTAAAAGACGTGCAGTAAGGGTTATAAAATATCCACCCTTTTACTAATTCTTGGTCAACATTGAATGCTCTTTTATTATATATATCAGGTTCTCTTTTGTGGGCAATAAGAAGGCATATTGGACTTCTTCTCTATCGCAAAATGAATGGCAGAATTAGCGTGGAGTTAAAAGTAATGTGTAAAGATCAAGAAAGAGAGAAATGTGCAAAGGTCAAGAAAAAGAGAAATGTGCAACGGATTAGACAAGAGGAGACACAAGTATACTGAACATTGATGGGTTGAAAGTAATCGACACCTTAAAAGACGTGCATTAGGGGTTATAGAAATATCTACCCTTTTACTAATTCTTGGTCAACATTGGTTGCTTTTTTATTAGTCCAAAAAAAAAAAAAGATATCAGGCTCTCTTTTGTGGGCAATAAGAAGGTATATGGGACTTCTTCTCTATTGCAAAATGAATGGCAGAATTAACATGGAGTTAAAAGTAATGTGCAAAGGTCAAGAAAGAGTTAAATGTGCAAAGGTCAAGAAAAGAATTAGAAAGAGTTGTCGTAGAGTTAAAATGTATTATTTAGAAAAGAAATTAGATAAGAGGAGACAAAAGTATATTGAGAATTAATGAGTTGAAAGTAATCTGCACCTTTAAAGACGTGCAAAGGTCAAGGAAGGAACTAGAAAGAATTGTCGTGAAGTTAAAATGTCTTATCTATAAAAGAAATTAGACAAGAGGAGACACAATTATATTGAGCATTGATGGGTTGAAAGTAATCTTCACCTTAAAAGACGTGTAGTAAATGTTATAAAAATATCTACCCTCTTACTAATTCTTTGTCAACATTGGCTTTTTTTTATTAGTCCAATAAAAAATAAAAGATATCAGGCTCTCTTTTATGGGTAATAAGAAGGCATATAAGACTTCTTCTCTATCGCAAAACGAAGGGCGGAATTAGCACAAGAAGAAATGCAACATCCTATTTTCAGCCATTATTTTGCTCTACTTGTGGCCCTGATCCTTTTCTTCATGGTTGCTTTCAATTTTCTCCTTAGGAAGAAATTTAGTATTTGTCGAAATGCAAAAGGTGTTGGTATTGGCAAATCTAGTTTGTCGACTGCATTGATAGAAGCAAATGATGATCCATCTACTTTGTTGAGTGCACCAACTGGAAACTGCTATGATGTGTTCTTGAGTTTCAGAGGTCTAGATACTCGAAAAGGCTTCACAGATCACCTCTACATCGGACTCGTTGATGCCGGAATTCATACTTTCAGAGAAGATAATGAGCTCCACCATGGCAAGGAAATTGGCCCAAATCTTTTTGGAGCCATCAAGAACAGTAAGATCCTAATCCCCATTCTCTCAGTGAATTATGGCTCGAGCAAATGGTGTCTTGATGAACTGGTTCAAATAATGGAGTGCAAGAACAATAACAAGGGTTGTCTAGTATTGCCTATATTTTACAAAGTGGAACCAACTCATGTGCGACATCAGAATCGGGAATTTTGGAGAGGCATTTCATACATGTGGAAGGCATTTCGACTTGATGATCTTGGAGAAATGGAAGCAAGCACTTATTAAAGTTAGCTCCTTGAAAGGTTGGGAAGGCAATAGGTACTTCACTTTTTCGCCCAAACGTTCTTTACCGTCTTTTCATTTGTGTGGATGTTTATTGGTTGTTCTTATTTGTATATGCTTCATTTTATTTTATTTTTCATTTTTCTTTTATTTTTACAAATGAAAAAAGCTGAAGCCTTGCTAGCAATAAGATCTTGATTTTCATGAAATTGACCATTCTAATAAATAAATAAAAAATTTTGTTAAGATCCCATTCACTTCAATTATATAAGGTTATTTTAATGAATATTTTCTCTTATAACCAAAGATTTCATAACATTGTGCCATTCTTTTCATATTTATAGCATTAACTACATTAATCTCCATTATAAACTTTTATAATGATATTCATTAGAGATTAATAATACAACTTATTGGTGGTTCCTAGTGAAAGCGGGAGACTTACCACATAAGTCATAAACCTATTACAATTGTGTTAATTAAGTTGTAAACCCTTATTTTACGTATCGAGTCATAAATCTTTTTTATATTTGTGTCATTTCAGTCCATACATCAAATTTTGGTCGGGTAGTGCTAACATGGATTTTTTTAATAATATTTTAATTTTTCAAATTTTTATTTTATTTTTCATTTATTTTTCTCTTTTCTTTTCTTCTTCCGTTCCTTCTTCCTCCAATAGTTCACCAACCAGTCAAAGGTGAGAACCAGCAAAGTTGGCCTTGCCCTAGCTATGGCAAAGCGTCACTGGGCGAGGTGAGCCCTCGCTAGCCCTAGCCTTTGGCTGGTCACCGAGGTGTGACAACTAGCAAGAGGAAGAAAGAAGTGAAGAAGAAGAAAAAAGAAAGAGATATAAAAGGAATAAAAGAAAAGGAAAAAGAAAATAAATAAATAATTTGTAACAACATTAATATATATATAAAATTTAGGACTCAATTGACCCAAAAAAAAAAAAAACTGAATTAGCACAATTACAATGGATTTATGACTTTTTTTATAATTTTCCCCATTTAAAGCTCATAACATCTTATATCGCACATGTTGATGGTCAAGGCTATGTTCTTTATCTTCCCAAGTATCATATATTAAATCATTAATGTTGTTATTTTTACAAAAGAAATATTTGATTGGTCAAGGCTATATTCTTTATTACATGTTTGTTTAAATAAGTTTCAATGCAATTTCCTTATCTTCAACGCATAATTATTATCTCATACACTTGCTTAAATCGAGGCAACGTTCTTTATTTATTTTTATTTTTTTGAGATAGGGGATTTATTCTTCTACTTCTCAATAAAAATAAATATTCGGTTAATTAATGTCATAGATCATAAAGTACAACTTGTTATTATCCCTTGACGCAATGACTGTTGCGAACACAAATCTAGAATGATGCTGAATTCACAACATGCGTAGAAACTTACAGACATGTAGAATTGCATAAATAAGTAGAAATTCTCTCGATTGTATTTGACTAGTTCACCATACAGGACTTTGAATAATTCTCCGGATTGAAATTATAGGACAGGAATATCTCTTGAATCAAAAGTTATGTCATATGTATTGAAAGATAGGTAGACCCCCGTACAGAGCTGGCTTATTGGACTTTTGCTTATTCAAACACTCTAGAAAGTTTTTAAAGCCATATCCTCTCATCCACGTCATCCCTGATAACTTTGACAAACAACGAGTTTGAATTTTGATTCAAATTCATAACATATTTAATTAAAATTCACTAGTGATATCCTCAAGTGTCTTCCGACTCAATAGATTATGTCGAAGTAATAATGGATTAGGCACGCCATGTTTCCCACTTTAGCCTTGGCTTATAAAATAGTACATGGAGGTGTGACGAAAGCAATTTTTTAAGTTTTTCAATTTATCCCCAAATTTGTTTATTATTGTGTTCTCGTTAGACAAATAACATAAAATTACTGTTTTCACATGTTTGAACTGGTCGCATTTAATAGGTATGAAGGAGAATTGGTGAAATCGGTCGTCCAAAGAGTGTTGAGCGAGCTGAAGAAAGAGTTTGAGTTGGTTATTCCTGAAAATTTGGTTGGAATTGATGGTCATGTGGAGAAGGTAATTAAATTTGTAGATAATAATTATAGTGCTACCCTATTTATCGGAATTCACGGAATGGGAGGCATTGGTAAGACAACTCTTGCTAAAGCCATCTACAACAAGCTCTCCGACCAGTTCCAGTATCATAGTTTCATTGCAGATATTAGGGAATCATGTCAACGTAAGGGACTTGAGTACTTGCAAAATCAACTAATCTCTGATATATTGAAGCAAAAGAATCAAGTTTCAAATAAGGATGATGGGACTAAGTTCATCTCATACATGTTCAAAGATAAGAAAGTTCTCATTCTTGTTGATGATGTGGATGATCATGATCAGTTGACGACTTTGGTTGGAAACCATAACTGGTTTTCTTCTGGAAGCAAGATCCTTATTACCACTAGAAACAATAGTATTCTTGACAATGTAGGGGTGGACTACAAATATGAACTTGAGGAAATGGACAAGAATCATTCCATGGTTTTGTTTAGTAGACATGCATTTCGAATGAGCTCCCCTCCAATTGAATTTAAGGACCTCGCTCGTGATGTTATAACTACCACGGGAGGGCTTCCCTTATCTCTTGAAGTTTTAGGTTCATTTTTGTGCGGAAAAAAGTCAGAATTCTGGAGAGGTACAATAGACAAGTTAAAAAGAGTTCCCCATAAGAAAGTGCGAGAAAAGTTAAGGATAAGTTATGAAGAATTAGACTACGAACAAAAACAAATATTTTTGGATATCGCTTGTTTCTTCATTGGAACTGACAAAAGCATCACATCCTACATGTGGGATGCTTGTGGCTTTTTCCCAGAGGAGGGAATTGAAGTATTGAGATTCATGTCATTAATAAAAATTGGAGATGATCGTAAGCTCCGAATGCATGACCAATTGAGAGACCTTGGTAGGGAAATAGTTCGTGAGGAAAACCAACGGGAGCCACAATACCGCAGTAGGTTATGGGACTCTAAGGAAGTCCAAAAAGTGCTCAAGAAAAATAAGGTAATCATTTCGTTTCTTTTTCTCACTTTGTCCATATTCTACTGTCAGAGCAATGTTGGTCCACTACTAAGTGCTTGATCTAGTGAACAGAGAACCATATAGTACTATTGCCCTTCAATGTTTCATTGACGTGATTAAAAAGTTGGGAGGTTTCTCTCTCTTAATAAGTATTATCATGTTATTTAACATTTCTCTTAAAGTGTATATTACAAAATCATCTTCAAGAATGAGATACTTTCAAAGTTCATAGATAATTGACACGGGTATTCATTATTGGAATAATCTTGAATTTCTATAATTGCTTCATTTACGTCTTCGACGCATGCAATAAATAACTTAACTTAGCTATTGTAAACCATAACTACTTAGGATATATAAATCATAGATTACAGTCTTAGATGTTAAAATTAATATAATAGGACCAACGATGTCCGTATTTCTCTTGAAATTTTAGTCATTATTCCATAACGGAGAATGGAAGAGATACTTATTTTATGTGATATTACATTAGCAATTCCATTTACCAATATTCATAGGACGGATTGATTTAAAACTTACCGAATAAGGTAGGAATGGACATTCCTTAAAAAATAAGTATATGTGTGCGTGTGCGTGCGTGCGTGTGTGTGTAAAATCAAGCGTACTTAATGCAATGACCATTAAAAAGAGAAATGTTTTACTTTTTCTTCATAAAAAGTCCAAGAGATAAATACTTAGATTCTTTGTTGTATAATTAAGTATGTGATTGTAATTGCATTTGTGAAATTAATCATAATTTTGACTTGACTACTTTTAATCCATCATTTGGTTACTCAAGTTGATGCTCAAAGGACTAGCACTTATTTGCAATCTCAACGTGTGAAACATATATAATCTCAAAAGCGAATTCATATATTAACAATTCAAACCCAATGTCTATTTATTATGTCTTTCATACCACATGATTAATTAAACTAAACTAACCAAAAGAAAACAAATATGATGTATGTTCTATATACAAATATAATGGTATAGCTAAATTTCGCAACTATAAAGGTACATTTTTGTATAATTATCTTCCGTAATTTTTTACATTTTTATACTTTTGCACGCTCCATTTCGCTCTTCATCCATGGTATTACCATAAAAAGAAGCCCAGCCCTTTGCATATGGGACGAAAATAACATTACCTGTCCAACTCATGCTTTCACTCATGGGATAAAAATGACAATGCCGTCAAATATTCCTATTCTCACTTCAAATCGCCCCATATCATCCTACTCAGCTCATTATCCGAACATGCACATTGAACCATGTTAATCATGATCACAAAAAGCCAGAAATTTTGTAAGAAAGATTATGAACTAAGTTTTTTTAACAAGAAAATAAAATAAAACACGGCATCTTTTTTGCTCTGGGTTGAGATGGCTCACTAGTATGTTAACACAGTGAGCAATGTAGGGTACCCATGGCGATTTATCGACGACGATGAATGAAATTTGTAACAAGTGTCAGCTTTGTTCTACGGTCAAAAGGTTGGGTTATTTTTTTGACATTTGACAGGTTATGTTATTTTTGCTGTAGACGCAAAAAGTTAGGCTTTTTTTAAGACGTTTTAAAGGTTTTGCTACTTTCGTCGTAAGTACAAAAGGTTAGGCTTATTATAGGGATTTGGCCAAACTCCACCTATCGATTTTTGAAGGTGAAGAAAGTTGCACACAATCCTGAAAAAAAGATAGGGTATCTTATGATTTTGAGAGGGTGGTTTATGGAGAAACGACTAATCTCAGTAGATTACTTCTGCTGAAGGTTTCTTCCTTTTCTTTGTAGTTACTCTTCTCTCGGATTCCTTTTAGGTGTTGGGATCTAATTACTTCCCAAATTATCATGTCATTCACGTATAGTGTCCATAAAATCTTGTACAACATTGTGAAGTACTGTAACAAAATTTCTGGCTCGGAGAAACTGATATTATCCAAATAAACAGTTTAACACCGCCAGCTGGTGCATAATGCAGTGCACATGAGGACCATGTTGGCCTTTTGCAAGGACAGCAATCGATCACTAGAAAGTAGTGGCAAAAGAACGAATAAAATCAGACATGCTATCCTGACAAATGAAGTCGGAGAGGTATGGTACAAAATCAAGGGGGTGACCATGCACATGAAAGCATGTCTCAAACGTGTCAATTTGAGAAAGCCAATTCTTCTCAAGCTTCGCCTGTGATGTTAGCCCAAAAGCGTTGAGAGTTTCAAACATTTGAATCCAACCAAAAAGCTATTCCATTTAGGCTTGTAGCCAAGAATAGCTTCAATTTTCGCATTTCAAAAATGCTTTGCACGTTCAACAATTAATTTTTTAAATATACATCAAAGTTATTAGGGTCTGTTTATTATATTTATTATACTTGAGTAACTCAGTTATTTATGATGATGAATATATCAAATTGTAATTAATAGTTAAACAAAATTAGTGATAAAATAATAATTTGTAGAGAACATTAATATAACTAATATTATTGTCTCAGTTACTTATAATTAGAAAAAATTAATTAACAGAATTCGAAGTTACTATTAGTAAATTAATAAGTACATAATATATTAATATAACTACTATCACAATATTCCATTTATTGTCATTAGTTATTACTCCAATTGAAGATAAGAGTACAGTTATTTTTATATTAATTGCGTAAGTAGTATAGTTAGGTAATATACACGAAATTAATATGAAATTTGCAAAGAGAAAAAAAAAAATGTATATATTTCTTTTGAAATTTATCAAATTAACTTTTGATTTTGCACATAGCAATTTGATTAAATTTCGTGCATTGCATGCATGTCTTAACTAGTCTGGTAATGAAACTATGGTACCGAAAGGACAAAGAAATTGTTTTTGGTTGAAAGAAGAAGAACACAAGTTGTAAAGTTTTTACTCTATATGAGCCATTACATCATAAATTTCTTTAAGATCCGAATGCATATGGCCAAATTTCAGAATGCAAGTTGACATCCTTCATTTTGTTAGCCTTTATAAATATTGTTTATTGGCTTATCTTTACATTGCTAGTCTCTTGAACACATTAATGCACATCAATAGCAATATGAATAAATGATATTAGATTACTTTAGTTGGATACAGTATTGATGTAACATTGATTCTTGCTTATAGGGGACGGAAAAGATTGAGGCCATTGATTTGAGCAAAGGCAACTCAGAAGGCTTTAACACAATAGCTGAACGAGATGGTGGCATTTACACAGAAAAGCAATTCAAGAATTTGACAAGTTTAAGATTCCTTCACATAGAGGGGGCACATCTCAATGGAGACTTTAAGAACTCAATTGAGGGGCTAAGATGGCTTCGATGGCCAAATTGTCCCATGAACTTTGAAGTAAACAACTTTCATGTAAAGGAATTAGTCGTGCTTGAATTGTCAATAAGCGAGATAAATGGGAAATGGGAAGGATGGAGTTCCTTCATGGTAAAGAACAAATCTTTTTTGACCTTTCATGCTTTCTTTTGAAGCATAATCAGTCTCGACTAACCTCTTGACAATCTTATTTTTACCAGATGGCAAAGAAGCTCAAATTTCTCGACCTTACACTTTGTTGTTCCTTGGAAAGTACACACTTCCTCTCAACTTTTAAGAATTTAGAGGTTCTAATCCTCAATGATTGTTGGAGTCTACAGCAAATCGACTCTTCAATTGGAGACATGGAGGCCCTCATTCGCTTGGAATTGCGCAAGTGTAAGAGCCTAATGGATCTTCCAGTGGAAATAGGTAAATTAAAATCACTAGAGCAACTTTGTCTACGAGATATTCCAGCCCTTTCTACTTTACCAGATAGCATAGGGTCTTTGGAGAATCTAGAAAGTCTAGATATTTCCGGAACCAGTATAGAAGAATTACCTAACGGTATTGAGAGGCTAAGAAAGCTCCGAAACTTAAATGCTTCATATTGCAAAAATCTGGGAAGGGAAATGCCAGAAAGCTCCATGTTGTGTAATCTTTCTTCCCTACAACACCTTGATGTTCGTGGCTGCTCCAACCTTCAATTGCTGCCAGACCTTCCTTCTAGCTTAACATTTTTGGGCATTACCTGTCAAAGTCACAAATTGCCTCCACTTTCCCACCTAACCCATCTTAAGGAACTACGAGTTAGGGAGTGCAAATTTCTTGAATGCATCCAAGAGCTTCCATCAGCACTAATAAAGAATTCAGAATGCTCCCAACTAACAAACATTAGAGTGTCAGAAGTACCGCAATCCTTAAACACTCTCTTCAAGTTGGAAATCTTGGATGTCAATGACTATGATTCTATTAAAATACTGGACGTTTCACAGTTTATCCATCTAAGGACATTATCCATCAACCTTTGCAAGAATCTACCTGAAGTTCAAGGTCTTGATAAATTGAAATTTTTGGAAAGCTTGACTGTTGCATGTTGTGATTCAATTGAACAGTTAGACCTTCCAAAGCTTGAAGGTCTGAAAATATTAGAAGTTCATGAATGCGATAACATAGTCAAAATTCAAGGCCTTGATAGCTTAGCGTTCTTAGAAAGACTATATATCTCTTGGTGCACTTCAATTGAAAGGCTAAACCTTCCAAATTATGGATGTCTAAAAACATTGTATGCTAAATCATGCAAGAAATTAGTTGAAATTCAAGGTCTCGATAGGATGGAGCTCTTGGAAAGCCTGGATATCATTGGGTGCACTTCAATTGAAAGGTTGCTCCTTCCAAAATTCGGGGTCCTGAAGACATTATATGCTGGTTTTTGCAAGAAATTATCTAATATTCAAGGCCTCAATAGGTTAGAGTTTTTAGAAGAGTTATATATTCAAGAGTGCACTTCAATTGAAAGGCTAGACCTTCCAAAGTCCGGGAGGTTGAGGATATTAGAAGCTGGAGGCTGCAAAATGGGTATCATTTGAAAGAATTGTGGATCATTTGACGCAAGTCACTCAAAACAATTCCAAATTTACCCGGAATCTGAATTTATCCAAATTACAGAGGAAACAAAGCCACTTTTACAGCAGAATGATAGAATTTTGATCAGACTATATGGACAACTCGGATGAGAAATACACTAAAGATGATCCACATTTTCTAACAAAGGAACATAAAGCAGGTAAGTGGCCTTTGCTCTTTTGAGATCAACTGCTCAATTTTCAATTGTATTTCATGCTTGCAATATCTTTCAAGATTTATGATCTTGTTATTATTATTTCCTGGTTGACAGTGTCATCGTTGTTCTTACTTGAATTCAAGGAATCCGAGGGAGATGTTCATGGAAGTTAATGTGTATTTTGGCAAAATGGTTCTACTTATCATGCCAGTAACTAAAATAGGTGAAAAGGCTTTTTTCATCGATAGATACCCGATGATCTTTGCTCTGTCGAATGGCGATCGTCTTCATCTTCATCTTCATCTTTGTCGCTGGATGGAAGGGCCTCGAAGCCCCAAAAGAAGATTGTAGACCGTCTATCAGCTATCTTCCTCTTGAGCTCCATAGAAGCAAACGATCTGAGTGGGACAAGCCTTTTTGAGAGTGCAAATGTGTGGTATTAATGATAAGGCGAGTGTTTGGATTGCTGTATTCAATTTGACGGATGCTTTCTTCTGCTTCTAGTGTACTACTTTTATGGGGTGAACAAGGTTGGTGCTGATTTTGTCAACAAGAATGGGTTTGTTGCAGTTGGTGTGGGTATCTCACTACAGTCTCATTGTGCCTTCTGGACGTCAGATGTTTGGAATGAAGAGGGAGAAAGAATTAGATCGTTTGAGCGATGAATGACCTCTCATACAGCTGTAGTGTCTTAACAACTTGGGAGTTGTACTTTGGAGTTGATGTTATATTTATGAAATGATAAAGGTGTGAAATGGTTTACTCAAATGTGCCAATCGATAAATTTTGAATTGTTTCTTATATTCTTGTGTCTTCATTGGTGCACGTAAGTTGCGTGGGAAAAGAAAATTCACAGGTTACATGCACAATTGATTTCTAATCAGTTAATTGACACTTCTTCACTTCATAAAACAGTACAAACTAAGGGACCGTTCCAGCTTGACCTTTTTGGGCTGGCAACAAAACATTAAAGAATATATATTCAAAAAGTGGGAAATGACTTGAACCTTTACATTATGGGTGAAAACCCATTACAAGAAAAAGCTGGAACTAAATATGGTCAACTTACTCTGATTTTACCATGAAAAACCGAGCAGTACTCCTTTGTCCTGGCTAACAAAATACCTATAATTGATTTCAAGCAACTGCTTCCTATCAACAATTTTTAATATGAGAAAAATAGCAACGGCATTGTGCCAGACAGAAATTGCCAATTTACCATCCTTCTGAGCAATTATCAATCTGATGACTAGTTTTAAGCGGTTCTACTAGTCCTAAAGCACCGAGTCACAAAAGTTGCACAAGTCTCTTCAATGTTGTCCGTGGTTCCTCCAAGCCATACATGTGAAGAAAATAGAAGATGCAGCCGAAGGAAAAAATCAGGAAAAATGCACAAAACTATCAGACAATGATGGTAACTAAGAGGGAATACTTTCCCTTCGAATGAAAAGAAACTGTTCAATTAAGCTTTGAGTTAGGACATTAAGCCACAAACTCAAGTTCAGAAGTGTAATACTAAACTATGCCAAGTAAGTGTAATGCCCAGACAAGTCAGCCAATCAACTTCTTTGCTCCAAACAGGAAATTCAATTTTTTGAGCTACCCACGCCCTTATTGAAACGCAGGTCCATGTAATTGCAAGAAAACCAACTCAAAAGCTCATTTCAATTGTTGCCACCTCGAGTTAAGATTAAAATTGACTCATTACTCATTTGACGTACCAACAATCAAAACCACTAACCCATCGACAGCCTTATTAGGGTATAAGGAACTTGTTCTCTATGTTATTTTATGAACATACAGCATCCTCAAAAGCTAAGAGATAGTTTGGTTTCTCCAATTTCAAATTTCCTTTTGGCGATAACTCCTTTCCCGATTAAAGAAAAAATCTGGTTAATGCTATATTCATCCAGTGGAAATAAAGCAAACAGCAGATATTAATATAAAAGCTCGTGCTTCTGCAGAAAAGGGCTTCCATTTCTGCAGGCAGATCATGTGGCCTACAAGCCAATAGTCATCAATGTCACTAGTCGTCCACAACTTTCATATTTCTTAAGACCCAAGTTACATAAATATGTCTCAATGGTCTTCAAACATCAGACAAAAAATTCGTGGCTATGAAATAGGACAACAGAAACAGAGAACAAGATATAGGATGGTTACATATGATAGAAGCCGTCTCACATTCTCATCTACTAGATTACTTTCATAAGTCATACATATTAAAGCCAGGTAACACCACAAGCCCAAACTGCAAAACAAGAACATGGCCCCTGTACTCCACGGTTTGTGAATTCACAATATTTGTTGGTAGCAGATCAAAGAAATCCTTTATGAAAGACAGTTTACAGATGTACCAGCAGGTTTGTCCAAAACTACATAGGATTCAGCCACAGCAATGATTCTTGATTTCCAATCTTCTCATTGCACCTGATCAAAGTTCATGTGTCACAAAGTTACCCAAGTGGAGTTGGATGTATCATAAGCACAATCACCTTTGATGAGTAACCTTAGAAAACGTATAGGGTGAACATGAACCCGCAAGTACCTGCTTCAACAAACTGCCCTGGGTCACTTATTCTGTACTTCTCTTACAGTCTTCCCTTTGATAGATGCTCTCTTTCTCAAAACCGATGGCTTTGTAACTGTTCATCAACGGTAGCAATGACGTTTGAAATTGAAATAAACATGCAAACTCCCTCCTTCAAAGGTGCATTCGAATCCCTTCTTGTGTGAATATTCCCATGCTTTATTCACAATCCTAAAAGCAATGTCCTCTTATTGGGGCCCAGCGTCAAACCGGACGATACACGTTTGTGTGCTATTCCCATCCTTTTCAAACGTGTATGTTGGGGCCTTGGTTTTGTCGACTAGTTCAGGGCAAAAGATATTGAACTTATACCCTTGCATGATCCTTGGAGGTGGATTATCGTGATCCTAATGTGTTTGCTTGTACTTATTTCACTCATATCCAGTGTGGATACAGTTGAGATATTTTGGTTTTCTCAGTCAATATTCGAGAAAATTGGAGACATGAAGCACCTATGAGTCCACATCCACCTCCTCACTGGCGCCAAAAACTGCATCACCTTCCTCCATGGCTCCCATGGCTTTGATGGCCTTCATTTCAAAATTATCTTCTGACGGAGCTGGCTTTGACGCCATTGCTTCTTGCATCCGTCTTTGTCGTTCTTCTAGTACCTCCATTCTTTTCCATTCCAATGCAGCCCTGTTCTCTTCAGGGTCAATGGCTCCTTCAGTTTCATCACCATGCAGCAGTTGCAGAGAAAATGATCCAGCCTCCTCTTCTGACTCCATCATCTCTTCTTTAGGTAAGGGTTCTGGGGACATTGATCCTTCATCATCGGGCACACCTTCTTCTTTTATAGGACTGAGGACATTAGTAGTTTCTGGTCTGTCAATGTCAACCTCAGGCTGCTCTAAACGTTGAAGATGCTTGCACCACATTTTCGCACGAAATTCTTTCAAAATGCCTACGCCTTTTGTATGTGGCTACATTTGAGGATAACCTTCCAAAACTCCACAACAATAGCTGTGGCCGAACGCAACTAAGCCTCAACAGCAGCATGTATATCCTCCAATTATCGGTAGGTCTTCTTAAGCAGATAACTCCTCACATCTGCTTCTATGCTAGAATGCGCACCCGTTTCTTCTGCAAGCAGCTCTGCAGGAGGCTCCTCACCACACGCTCTAACTCGATCGAGTGCATCATTTTTCCTAGCTCCTCCCATCACCCAATTGCAAACCACTAAAGTGCCTTCCAGTACTCAACATGTGTTAGTGTATCTGTGTCCAAATCAAGATGCATTTTGATGTCACCACGAAGCTCTTCCGTTTCTTTCACTGTTAGGCCCTTGAAGACCATGTAAGGCTCATTCAATTCAATATCCAGATCATCTGAACCATTGAGGTGCTTAAACAGAATATCAATTGCTTTTGCACACCCTTCACACTCTGACCCAACCCGACGTTGCTTTGATCAAAATGAAACCCTTCTCTCTTTCTCCCAATCTTGAAACTCTGCTCGAGCACACTCTCTGGCTAGCATTGCCATTTCCTCCTCATGCTGAGCCCTTTCAAGCACTCCCTCTTCCCTTCTCTTCTTCACTTTCTCAATCTCTGCCCCTCTTTCTTTCTGCCTCTTTGTCTCTGCTTTGATAGAGAACATGTCTAGATCTGCACCCAAGGCGACATCACGCTCAATCTTGTTTTCCCAAACAAGCCTGCAATTTGCAAGAACAAAAAATTTAATGTTCGTCTCCTTCACAAGAGTGCATCATCCACAAATAATTTTCAAAAGTCCATGTTGCAGATGATATACTTGCTACATAGAGGATGGACACAACAATTCTGAAATGCTATTGTTTAAACTACATCTCCAATGGAATAAGTGGTCCCTGAATTTTGACTAAATATAAAATGTGATTCTTAAATTTTAAATCGCTCAATGTGATCTATAAATTTTAATTTGATATGTAATATAGTTTCTAAACTTTTAATTTATTTACCGTGATCCCTGAACTTTAATTACATGTTTATTATGTTCCAATCATCCTAATTTTATTTAAAATGATTGGTGGCAACTCTTTTGAACTTGTTTTTATTAGAAACTGCAATCTTCGGATTTTTAAAACTTTTTCCTTTTGTAGCTGCTTCGCCCGTACTTTAATCTGCGGGCCCCAACCCGGGGGGCAAGGAGTAGATTGGTCGCTAATTCCCTGTCCACAGTTCTGGCCTGGACTTTCTTTCGTAGCTTGGTGTGAAGCCTATTGGCTCGAGAGGAAGCACTCCCATCTCGATCTCCTCTGCATCTCTCTCTCTCTCTCTCTCTGCGCACCCCGATGACACTCACAAGGCCTCTATGGACTACCTCGTCCGTCGTTGCAGTGAGATCTTGCAGCCTCGATCTGAGGTCACCCACGGCCCCGACAAGGGCCGCGGCCACGACCTCTGTCGGAGGTCCGGGCCACCATCGGCAACCTCCATCCAAGTTTGCCCATGGGCTTAAAGGAGGCCGCCGGCCCTGGTATCACTCTCCTTGGGACTATATATTGGTCTCTTTCCTTGGCAGTTGGCATCACATTAGCTCTGCAACATTTTGTCTTGTTTGTTGGATCAATCACCGTTCAAATCCTCGTGCGAAAGGAGAATGCACTAATAATTTCAACGTCTCTACAGTGAGATTTCCTGTGCTAGTAGAGAGATACCGAACAACATACGTTTTTCCTAAATATGGAAAATACTAGGCACAGTGAGAATGCTTTGTAATTTTATTAATATGGATCTCGAAATAATAACTTGAACAATGCCAGATACCTGAGACTCATAATATTAAAGGAATGAAGATGCAAATGGTCCTGAATTATGATCAAATGTGCAATACAATCCCTGAATTTTTAATATGTTCTATGTAGTACTTGAACTTAGACTAAATGTACAATGCGGTCTTTGAACTTTCAATTTGTTCAAAGTGACCCATGTACTTTTGGTATATGTTCAAATTAGTCCCTAGACTATATGAAAATGTTCAACATTATCCTATCATTAATTCAAGTTCAAGAACAGCATTCAAATTTTTTTATAATCTAAGGACTAGATTATATATATACAAAAAGTTTAGAGAGCACATTAAACAAATTGAAAATTTAATGATGACATTCCAGAATGGGCTAAAATGTATTGACCACGTTAAACAAATTAAAAGTTTAAGAGTCATATTGCATATTGAGCCAAAGTTCATGAACCATTGATGTCATTTTTCCTAATATTAAATGGGTCCATTGGGGTAAATAATCATTTACTTTTTGTCACATAATTTAATAAGTATATATAGTCTATTCTATTCCCGTGATGAATTTGGCCCACAAAGCAGACTCATGTATTTTCTCCCCTTCTACAGAAGCACATGATCAACCAAGCAAGCGCAATGCTTTAGGGTGCAGAAAAACCCTGATTTCCTTGTTGAGATCAGATTGATAACGTCCCTTTTCCCCTGCAATTACACCATGTTAATGGCAAATCGATTCCGCGAAATTTATGCCATTTTGCTCACCCGAGGATTCATGAGATTAGTGAGATATCTCACCTAGCCTCAAAATAGAGACACGCCATCCCACGGAAGCGAAAGAAAGCTCTAACCTACGATGGAAACCATTACATCTGACCACCATGTTTAGGTGTCCCTCTATTAAAGGATCAAGATCTTTATCTTACTCTGCTACTATAAAGTCAGCTGATGATCAACAATGGAAAACTGGTGATGAAGACTGACATGAGTTGATGCAGAAGACATGGATCGCCAGACTAATCAACGGTGAAGAATATATAATGTAGAAGACTTGGATCGCCAAGCTTGCTTTGTTAACAAGTTGATGTTCTGTTGTAAACAGCTAACGAAGTTTGTTAGTTCGGTTTTTATGTTACTGGAATATTAGCTTCTCTCCTTTTGTTATATATAGAAAGAGTTAAGCTCGACTACAGAGTATGACAGATAATGAAAACAGAGTAGAGGGGAAGAACAGAGAATTTGTATTGCTTTGTTGCAGTCGATACTTTGTACAAACATCAGATTCTGATACAAAGATATAGTGAACATTTCTTGTACAATTTTTGATTCTGCTGAGTCCATTCTTCATCATCATCATCTGATTCTATTCTTCATCATCCACATCTTCGATTTCACATGGTATCAGAGCCTGTTCTACTACATTTGATGAAAAGATCCATTCAGCAGTAGGTCTTTACATCAAGACAGAAGATCTGAAGCATCAGAAACTTTCTGTATCACGGTAATCATATAAGAACTCATAGTATTACTGTTATCTTCTTCTTCAGGCTAAAGGATTGTAACAATGGCGATCAGAACACCAAAGTACTCCTTTCCAATACATGTGAATATCTCAAATTTTGTCACAATCAAACTTGCTGAAGACAACTTCCTATTGTGGCAAGCTCAAATCCAAAGATTCCTGAAAAGTCAAGAGCTTTTTGGTTTTGTTAATGGTGATATCCCTTCACCTCCTCGAATGCTGCAAAGAGAGGATGAAGGTTGTGAATCTGAACTTGTCAATCCAGATTATACTGATTGGGCAAAAACATATCAGTTGATATCGTCTTGGATCAATGGGGCTGTTAATGAAAATATTTTGAGCTTAATAATTGGATTAGAAACATCATCTGAAGTATGGCAAACACTTCTAAAATGATTTACACAGAAGTCAATTGCTAGAGAGTTCGAACTGAGAGGAAAACTACAATCGTGCCAAAAGCTTGATCAAACCCTCTCTGTTTATCTCAAGGAATATAAGTCCACATGTGATCAGTTGAATGCAATAGGCAAACATGTGGATGAAATAACCAAAATGTTTGGTGCATTGGAAGGTTTAGGCCCTGAATATGAAAATTTTCAAACCACCATATACTGCTTAAAGCCTCAACCTGATTATGATGAGGTTATTGCCCAATTAGAAAGGTTTGAATCAAGGCTGAAGACCTATTCCAGGAATCAATTCAATCCTAATTTGGCCTATTTTGGGCAAAGACAATCTCGATTCATGACCTAAAGAAAACACTAATGGAGATTACATCTCTCAAACTTCTGGATTTATATCTCAAAGAGGAAGTTACAGAGGAGGTCGAAGCTACGGTCGTGGTAGAGCTGTTAATAATAGAGGTCGAGGCTTTGGTTATATTGAAAGAAATCAGACTTACAGAACAGATGCCTTAATCCAAGGACAAGGAGATCAGCACCTCAGACAGAGAAATACCTTCTCTACAACTAATCAAGGGTTTAGACCCTATACCACTTATTCTCAAAGGTACCAAAACACCAAAACTTATCCTTCGTAAACACAAATAAGAACTTACGGGATGAGAAAGAAACAAGCAAGATTCGATTTGGAATGTCAAATATGTAAACGATCTGGACATGATGCTCTTCGCTGCTGGTATCGGTTTGACAACTCTTATCAAGCAGAAGACATTCCAGCAGCATTAACAGCAATGCATATTGAAGATTCAATAGGAAGCAAATGGTATCCTGATACTAGTGCTACAGCCCACATCAGTGCCAATCCTGGTATGCTTCATACCCTTTCTAAATATCAAAGACATGATACTGTTATGATCGACAATGGATCATGTTTACCTGTTACATACATTGGCGATACTTGTCTGAATACAAAGGGTAATACATTACCTCTTAATGATGTTCTAATTGTTCCGAGACATAAAGAAGAATCTTCTTTCAAGTATCTAAGCTTACGAGATGACTATCCTTGCTCGTTTATCTTTGATAAAACTGGTGTTTATGTAAAGGACAACAATACCAAAATAATGGTGAAGCTCGGAAGGAAAACTAGAGGGCTTTATCAAGTAAATCCACAAACCACGAAGCTTTTTTTACTCGAGAGGCAAAGGATCTGTGGATGAAGACATATGGCACCGAGAGATTAGCTCACACAAATTCATAGATAGTGAAACATCTGCAGAAACAAAAGCTGATACATTTCAATTCAACATCTAAGAATGTATGCAGCAGCTGTCAAATAGCAAAAAGTACAGCACTATCTTTTTCTTTGTCGGATTCTACATCAAGTTTTTCATTAGAAAATGTCCATTGTGACATTTGGGGACCCTCACCAGTATGTTCATTTCAGAAGTTCAAATACTATGTGATTTTTGTTGACAGTTTTTCTCAACATAGCTGGTTATATCCTATGAAGTTGAAGTCTGAGTTCTATGATGTATTTGTGCAATTTCAGAAGTTAGTTGAAAGGCAATACAATCATCAGATTAAGACTTTCCAGAGTGATGGAGGAGGAGAATTCGTAAGTAACAAGTTTCAAAATCATCTGAAAAACTATGGGATAAAACAGCTTATATCCCGTCCACACACACGAACGAATGGGGTCTCGAAAGAAAACATTGACACATAGTTGAACTGGGATTAGCTATGTTGTATCACTCAAAAGTTCCACTAAAATTTTGGGTAGATGCCTTTGTGACAGCTAATTACATTGTAAATATTCTCCCCGCACCAAAACTGAAGATGGATACACCCTATACCAAAATTCATAATAGACAGCCAAGGTATGATCATTTAAGGGTGTTTGGCTGTGCTTGCTATCCTTGCTTGAGACCATATGCAAGCCAAAAATTTGATCATCGATCTCTTCCCTGTGTCTTTTTGGGATACAGTGATCTGCACAAAGGATATCGATATCTTGTACCCACTGATAATCGTGTGTATATCAGTAGACATGTTGTCTTTGATGAAACTTTTTATCCATTCACAAAGAGGTTGGCCAATGAGTTTAGACAGTATACAACTTTGTATAAACAATGGATTGGAGAAATTCATTTGTTCGAACCTCCAAGCACAGATTCAACAGATAATAGTCTTCTTCATCAGTCAGCCAAAAGCCAGATTCATCCTGATATAGATGATTGTTATAGTCATCACCTATATAGTGGACAGCAACCACAGACCACTTCCTCAATATCAATGTAGCATGAAAACACAACAGATGAACAACCAGTCTTTACTTCAATAAATGTTATGCCTACAGGTCTTTATACTACTCAAGAACAACATACTTCCATTTCTTTATCTCCACACAATGATCTACCTGCTGACATTAATCCTGGTCAAGAACAATACAATGCTATTCTTCCTTCTTCTCAAGGTACTATTAATGATCATCATATGCAGACTCGGCTGAAGTCTGGGATTAGAAAACCAAATCCAAAATATGCTTGTTTAGCTGAGTATCAAGTTCCTATGGAACCAAGGTCTATCAAATCAGCTTTAGCCGATAAAGCTTGGTATAGGGCAATAGAAGAAGAAATGAGTGCACTAAATGAAAATCAAACCTGGACATTAGTTCCCAGAACTAACCAGATGAATGTAATAGGCTGTAAGTGGGTGTATAGACCAAACTCGCACCAGATGGGAGCCTTGACAGACTAAAGGCTCATTTAGCCACCAAAGGTTTTCACCAAGAGGCAGGACTTGACTTTACCGAGACCTTCAGCCCTGTTGTAAAACTTGCAACAATCCGAATAGTGCTATCTCTAGCTCTCATGAAACAGTGGCCAATACATCAACTTGATGTCAAAAATGCTTTCCTCCATGGAGATTTGAATGAGATTGTATACATGGAACAGCCACCTGGCTTTATACATCCTCAGAAATCAAGTTATGTATGTCTGCTCCAAAAGTCCTTATATGGTCTTCGACAAGCCCCAAGAGCTTGGTTCGATAAATTCAGCAAGTTTTTACTCGAAATTGGCTTCTTCGTAGCACAACAGATCCCTCCTTATTTGTTCTTCATGCTGAATCACATACAGTGTTATTACTACTATATGTTGATGATATCATCTTGACTGGTAGCTCATCCCAGCTCTTAACTACCTTAATTCAGAAGCTCAGCCTTCACTTCCATATGAAGGATCTTGGATATCTTCACTATTTTTTGGGCATCGAAGCCAAACGTACTTCACAGAATCTATTTCTGTGCCAAACAAAATATGCCACTGACTTGCTGAAATGAGCTCATATGGCTAACTGTAAACCAATCTCAACACCCTTGCCACTTCGATCACTTTCCATGGTTGAGGCTACAAATCAGCTAACAGATCCTGTTGAGTACAGAAGCTTGGTTGGTGGTCTTCAGTACTTAACTATTACTCGACCAGACCTGGCTTTTGCCACAAACCTTCTTTGTCAAAAGATGCAACATCCTACAGTGGCAGACTTTCACCAATTAAAAAGAGTTCTTCAATATGTCAAAGGTACTATACATCTTGGGATCTATCTTCATTCTCAAAGTTCAGTAAACCCCTATGGGTTTTCAGATGCTGATTGGGTTGGTTGCATTGTCACACGACGCTCTACAACTGGGTTTTGTACATTCCTTGGATCTAATCTACTTTCTTGGTCAACCAAGAAACAACCCACTGTTTCCAAATCCTCCACAGAAGCAGAATATCGTGCACTTGCGTCGACAACTGCTGAACTCACCTTGATAAGCTTTGTACTACGTGATATTGGTATTTCTCTTCCATCAGCTACATCTTTATTCTGTGACAACAGATCAACAATTTCTCTTACAGCAAATCCAATATTGCATGCTCGAACTAAGCACATCGAAGTCGACTTCCACTTCGTACGTGAGAAAGTTTCTTTTGGATCTATTCGTGTTCAATATATACCTACTCATCTTCAATTAGCTGATATCTTTACTAAATCTCTCTCACAATTAGCTCATGTTACTCTCCGAACCAAATTGGGAATGGGATCTTTCACCCTCCCCAATTTGTGGGGGGATGTTAAAGGATCAGGATCTTTATCTTACTCTGCTACTATAAAGTCAGCTGATGATCAACAATGGAAAACCGGTGATGAAGACTGACATGAGTTGATGCAGAAGACACGAATCGCTAGACTAATCAACGGTGAAGAATATATAATGTAGAAGACTTGGATCGCCAAGCTTGCTTTGTTAACAAGTTGCTGTTCTGTTGTAAACAGCTGGCGAAGTTTGTTAGTTCGGTTTTTCTGTTACTGGAATATTAGCTTCTCTCCTTTTGTTATATATAGAAAGAGTTAAGCTCGACTATAGAGTATGACAGATAATGAAAACAGAGTAGAGGGGAAGAACAGAGAATTTGTATTGCTTTGTTGCAGTCGATACTTTGTACAAACATCAGATTCTGATACAAAGATATAGTGAACATTTCTTGTACAGTTTTTGATTCTGCTGAGTCCATTCTTCATCATCATCATCTGATTCCATTCTTCATCATCCACATCTTCGATTTCACACCCTCGACGTTCTTGCTCATCAAGGTTAACACCCATCACTAATGGCCCATAGGCTTCAAGCATTATCAATGTACACTGAAGAAAACTGATAATCTCTTTTCTGGTGTACAGCAAAAGATACGGCATCATCCTTCTACAAGAAATTGTGATTGAAAAGATGTACAACCAGCCGAAGTAATGCAGCATCAGCTTACATATAATTTGTAAATTCATGTTATCCACAAAGGCACAAGCGGCTCAATAATCGTTCAAACTTTCTTAAGACTAAAATGACCTTTAAAACGCTCACCTGTAATCCCCTTTTTCCCAGAGTTTTTTCATTTTCTGGAGAAGACTAGGACCACAAGTATGTGTGTACTGCCTTTATTTTCCTTTGATTCATTGAAGTAATATCGCCATCCTCTTCATGGTCCAACTTCTAGGACCCGTCTTCCTGCTGAACCATGCCCTTGTTCTTCTCGCACCGCCAAGAGACCAGCACAAGATACTCATCCTTCAAAGCATCAAGTCTCTTGTTCACGAGGGAGACGTCGCAGTAAATTTCTAGCTTGAACCCTCCTAATGACCTGCTCTTCCAAGCAAGAAGCATTACAGGTTGTGCCAACTCAACGCGCTTCTAGGGCTCTTCAAGTACTGAGATTTTCTAGTGTCGATGTCCAACTCTACCCCAACTTCCGAATAACCCGGGATTGGATAGCTCAAGACGATGTCAAAGCAAAAAGATATATGTATGATTGTGAAAATGCAGAATTAAAAGTGGACATAAACTTATACCTAGAGGTGGCAAAGTGGTTCATGGACCCATTTTTTGACCCATATTTTTCACTAATGGGTCATATATGGGTTATGAAGATGTAATGGTCTAGCTAAAATGGGTCAAAGTGTTTTAAGTTCAATTCTATATGGGTCGAAAATGGGTCACACGTTTTGACCCATTTTCGACCCATTTTCAAAATCTAAAAAATATAGAACTTATTAGGAAAGGAAAGGAAACCTACTTTAAAGTTTAAACCCCTGGTATTTTTTACCTTTATAAAAAAATTATAAAAAATCGAAATTATAATTATTTTTCATATTTCAATTTTTTTCTTTTTCTTTTTCTTTTTCTTTTTCTTCCTTCCTTAGCCAGCGGCCGGCAGAGCGACGGCCAACCGCCCGACTCTACCGGCCACAGGCCGGCGATAGGCCAGGCGAGGCCCGAGCTCACCGGCAGGTTGCTAATGACCAGCGATGCTCAAGCCTTGTCGAATCTAGCGAGACTCAAGCTCGCCGGTGGCGGGCGGGGCCTACTTTAAATTCTAAGTGCATTGTTCTCTGTCCCTATTCATATTTATTATTGCATTCCTAAATATTATCCGAACCTGATCATATCTACACTCTATTTTTCACAATCATACATATATTCACTAGACACTTTTAATTATGCATTTATTAGTCAAGTTCTTTAAAATCACCTATTCACTGCCAATATTGGTAGCCAATATCAAAAACTTCTAAAGCTATGCGATTTGATAAATTCAACCTCATTTCACATGAATTTCACTCGCGTTTCAATGCTATCTCTCCCACTGATTAGTTGTCCATTTCTCTCACGCTTCTTTGTCAACGTCGAGAGGAGAAAGAGAAGGACGAGCCCCTAGGCCCTTCACTTAGCCAAGTTCTTTAAAATCACCTTTTCACCGCCAATATTGGTATCCCCTGGGCCCTTCACCGGACACTTTTAATTCTGCATTTATTAGTCAAGTTCTTTTCTTTTTTTTTGTCAGTCCTATTTTATTCCTACTCTAACTCTCACTCTCACTCTCAAACTTTTGCCATGCCTCCTTGCAGAACGTGAGAGTCGAAACCTACTCCTGAAATTAATTCATCCCCACCCCAACCCCCCCTGAGAAGGTGGGGATTCAAAGCCTCCACCTCATCCTTTCATGTTTGAAGGGTGGCCACTGGGGTAAACCCCAATGGTTATTAGTCAAGTTCTTTAAACTCACCTATTCACTACCAATATAGGTAGCCAATATCAAAAACTTCTAAAGCTATGCGATCTGATAAATTCAACCTCATTTCACATGAATTTCACTTGCATTTCAATGATATCTCTCCCACTGATTAGTTGTCCATTTCTCTCACGCTTCTTCGTCAATGTTGAGAGGAGAAAGAGAAGGACAAGCCCCTGGGCCCTTCACTGCCGATATTGGTAGCCAAGTTCTTTTTTCTTTTTTTTTGCCAATCATATTCTATTCATACTCTAACTCTTACTCTCACTCTTTTGCCTTGCCTCCTTACAGGGCATAGGAGTCGAAACCCACTCCTGAAATTAATTAGTCCCCACCCCAACCCCCTGAGAATGTGGGGATTCGAACCCCCCACCTCCCCCTTCCATGTTGGAAGAGTGGCCACTGGGGCAAACCCCAATGATTATTAGTCAAATTCTTTAAACTCACCTATTCACTGCCAATATTGGTAGCCAATATCAAAAACTTCTAAAGCTAGCGATCTAATAAATTCAACCTTATTTCACATGAATTTCACTCGCATTTCAATGCTATCTCTCCCGCTGATTAGTTGTCCCTTTCTCTCACGCTTCTTTGTCAACGTCAAGAGGAGAAAGAGAAGGATGAGCCCCTGGGCCCTTCCCTCCTCTATTATACTCACACTCACCAGCAAGGCCTTCGCGCCAGCAAGACCGCGAAGGTCTTCATTTTTGTCATCTATCTTGATGGTGCGATATATTTTTTTATTTCAAAATGTGAAATCATTTTTCAAAAAATGACTAGATTTCAGTACTTAGACATGAGTACCCTAATGCTCATGCCTAGTCCTTGGCAGTCAAGCTCGGGTTTTCAAAGGCTATGTCTAAATACCCAGCTCTGATGCCCGTCGTATGTACTCAAAGTCGAGTCCATCGAGACCAAGCCTAAGTCCATGGCTCCTATAGCCGGTTCCCAGCGATTGAGTTCAAGAAACCTCAGTTCCTACAACAGGGTCCTCGGCACGTGGACGTGGGCCCCGGCAGTAAAGCCTGAGTCCGTCGAGGTCACGTCAAAGCAGAGTGATGTGTTAATGATCACCCCCCACGTGGCGGTTTTGATCATTGGACCAAGTCAAGTCATTATCATTTAAAATTTCACGTCTTTGTCTATGATTTCTCAAAGAAAAAGTTAAAAATAAAAATAAAAAGACGAAGACTTATGTCATACCGGATATATTGACCACTCTGCTGAATTTGATTCCCAGGACACCAGGGCAAAACATCCAAATTCACAGACATAGTCACATACACACACACACACACAGATGGATGCGAAGCAATCTATGGAGCTGGAGACGTGGAAGCAGAGAAGGCAGAGACTGGACGCGTTAATCAGGGACGACCCGAGCCAACAACGGCGGGATCCTGCAGAACCCGAGAAAATTATGGATCATCAGCTATACTTGGCTGCAAAGGAAGGGGACGTCGACAAATTCATCAAAGCCCTGGAGGATCATTGTGCCAAGGAAGGAGTGTCGTTGCCCGTCGTTCTCGACCTTCGCAGCCCCTCCGAGAGTACATTGCTCCATGCTGCGGCAGGTATATTTAAAAGGGTGTAACCATAACATGTATATGTTCTTCTGCGCATTTTTAAAATGTTAGAATTTTCATGCTTAAATTTACCCGACATCAATGGAAAACAGAGAATGATGATATTATCAGAGCGATCATCGATTTTTTCCCTAAGGACCAGATCTCCGGGGCAAACTCCAGAGGAGAGACACCGCTACTCCTTGCGGCTAGAGCCGGGAAAACCAGTGCAGTGGAGCTCCTCCTTCCCCAGGGGAATCCAAGATTTACGGACTGCACCGGCAACTCCGCTCTGCACGGGGCCGTGAAGAATCGCCATTATGAGGTGATCCGTCGGTTGGTGAATGCAGACCCCCATCCGTTGTATCATCAGAATGGGGAAAGCAAGTCTCCATGGTGCCTAGCCGTCGAAACAGGGGACTTGGAGGTTCTCAAGTGCTTGTTGGAAGTTCCAAATGAGGGGGAAGACGAGAGGAGATCAGAGACTCCATGGGATTTTGGCATGCCACCCGCTCATGTCGCGGTTATGCACCAGAAATTGGGTAAACCCTACTTTTATGCTCACGCTCATTCGTTGATCTTCTTGGTCACTCTTTTTTTTACTTCATTTTGGTTTCCTTTGGTGGTGTAAAAATCAAGTTTCACAAGCAACGTCTAATTTATTAGAGGCCCGTGTACGTATGGTATCGATAGCTCACTATTCTAAGGGGCAAGACTGTGAGTCAACTCCCCACACTTCGGATCGTCTAGGACGGGATCAACCGCTATTAAAGAATTACAGTATTTGTGTTCATCCCAAATGATCAAATTCTTTTGCTGGATTTAGATATGCTGACAGAAATGTGGGAAAAGAAGCCGTGGCTATTTCAATTGAGAGATGCAGAATATGGCACTCCACTCCATTTCGCTGCATATGCGAATTATCTCGATGGAGTGAAGTTCATGACCGAGAAGTTCCCGAAGAGCGTGCTGAAGCAAGATAGTACTATGCTGGGGCAAGATCGTACCGAGGGCTATCTTCCTATCCATGTCGCCTGCATGATGGATCACGTCGGGATCGTCAAGGAGCTACTCCAGCAATGGCCAGACCCTGCAGAGTTTCCATCTAGGCTACTACAGAACATTCTTCACGTGTCAGCGAGGCACGGAAGCATTTCAACCGTCAAATACATACTGAAAAATCCCAAGTTCGGTCACCTCATAAATGCAAGAGATTTCGAGATGAATACGCCTCTGCATCTGGCTGCGTTGCACTGGCAACCTTCGGTCTTGCTTCTTCTTGCACGAGACAGTAGAGTTGATCTCAAGCTGGTAGATATGAATAACATGACGGCTCTGGATGTGGTGGAGCAGGACATGAAAGGAATGGATGCTCCACTTCGGAAGGTACGAGCTCTTACACTTTTGTCATGGGTGATCATCTATTGCAAATTGCATACCGATCAGGGACAGACCTCGAATATAAATTAATGAGGTATGTGAATAAATATGTTCCCAGTCAAATGTGTAATTTAGTTGCCAAAATCATAAAGTTGTAGTTTCTTTGTTTATTCTTTGACTCTCTACTTGCAGAGGTTAACACGAATAATCTTGCAATCTGCTGGGACACTGAGAAGTGGAGAATTAGCTATCTGCCAGCCAAACCGTCGGATCCCAGGGAAAGAATTGGAACCTCCAGAATTGGATAGACTCAAGGAGGAGGCAAATACTCGCATGGTCGTTGCGACCCTTGTGGCCGCCATGACTTTCGCTTCTGGTTTTTCCGTTCCAGGAGGATACAATGGTTCCGACCCAGGCGCCGGAATCGCCATATTGCTCCACAAAGCCATGTACAATGTCTTTGTGATTTCCAACTCCATCGCCATGTACAGCTCAATCATTGCACTCGTGATCCTCCTCTGGACCCAGATTAATGATCCTCACGCAGTGCGAAATGCCCTTTTGAAAGCAAGACTCCCATTGCTGGTAGCTCTTGCCGCAATGGCTCTAGCATTCATGGCAGGCGTCTACGTAACCGTAACCAAACTCGCTTGGCTTGCGATTGTTGTCTTGGTCTTGGGATCGGTCGCCCTCTTCATCATCTTGAGTTTATACCTTATGTTGTATATCCCGCTTGGTTCCAACAATCGTTTCATTCGTCGCTTCACCGACTTGATTATTGTCGCGGGAATTTCTATGTCGGGCAGCGTGACCGCAGGGAGTGGGACTGCGGGACGCGCGGCTACGTCTTCCGGTGGCACTCGAGATGATAACCTCCGCCTCCACTTGAACAGATGATTTAGCCTCCAGGTTCCAGAAAGATGGCGTCTGATCCCCCCCTTACATATGTTATCTTCTCGCTAATGACATACCAATGTCCCAGTTACATTAGTTGCTGCTGTTTTGGTTTGGCTGGCCTACCTGTCTGTCGTAAAAACGAGTGATTTATGCAATTTTAGTCATCTAAAATACTTTGTGGTCACTTTCGTTCAAAGATATCGATAATAACAGTGTTTTGTGCAATAATTGAGGATCATTGATTGTTTTGTTTTTATAGCTGTTTTAGGAAACTTTGTTGCTATTTGCTCTTTTAATTTGCTTTGAGGATTGAAAAATTGAGAGGTCAAATGAGTCATAAAGAAGAAAAAAAAAAGTCATAAAGAGATGCGACAGGGATATGGTAATGATGGTAATTTATAAATTATTTGAGTACATCAAGGTGCTTGCACTTTTACAATTACTTTCATATTATTTAGACGTATGCTTTCGTATGACACTTCGTGTTTCTTGAAAAAATTTCAATTGCAAATGTATCTTCGTATATGTATTTTTTGGTAGTTAATCATATATTGGGTTTATGTTGGTAAAGAAAAACCTAAGGTGCATTTAATTCATGAAAATTAAATAATTTGAAAAGTGTTTTTTTAAATATAATAGCTTGTATCGCTTATAAAAATTAATAAATAAAAGTCTTAGTTATTAATTTTTTAAAAACACTTGCATATCAACTAACTCATAAGTCGAAATATCAAGGAAATCAATCCAAACAAACCTCACCACCCTTCCCACTTGGGAAGGGAGAGTCTAAGAACTAGGATGTTCAATTCCCCATTTTCTCAGGGCTGGAGTGAAAACTAAAAGTGATCAGTTCCCAATCCAATCAAGTTCCAAGTGGAACCAAAAACAGACCGATTCCCAAAATTAAGAACTGGGAATTGGAGTGGTTGGTATCATAATTGGGAACTGGACCGTTCCAATCCGATTTTGATCCAGTCCAATAGAACTAGTCACTTTTTTTTTTCTTTTTCCTAATGGTAGCTAAACTCCAAGAGAAAATCACAAACTTCCTGCAACATCATCCATGGCTTGCAAGACCTGCATTGTGATCTTCGCTTTGCTCTGTTTACTCCCTCTTGGCAACTCAATTGATTTCTTCAACTTCCCTGTTGTTTTCAACTTCGGCAACTCCAATTCCGACACAGGCAATGGCGCGCTCTTTGCTGAGGATGGGGAAGGGGTTTTGAGTTAGGCCAAAGCACCCGCTAGAAAGAAGCAAGTCGGCGACTCTGGCAATGACAATTGTTCTCGACCATCTCTTTGCGGACAACCCCGCATAGCCACCACGTAAAGTATCACGGCTGCCTCCATTCATTGTCTTGACCATCACCACGATTGTTCTCAGCCATCTCTCTCTCTCTCTCTCTCTCTCTCTCTCTCTCTCTCTCTCTCTCATATCAAGATGTGTACCCTGTCGACTTTCAAGGAACTTTGACAGGCAACTTGATTGCGGTGGGGGAGTCGGTTGCGGCGGATCCAAGGTCATCACAATGGCTGTGGTGGGGACGTGATGTCACGATGAATCTGCGTTGGTCAAGTTTATGTAATTACCCAACTGTTCAGGATGGCAAGTGGCGGTGGCCGATCAGTCTAGTCCGGTTTGGTTCCCCTTGAAATCGGAAATTAGACCATTCGGATACCAGTTTCACTTTTAAGAATCGGGAATCAAACCAACATTCACGGAAATCGAACCTAACCGGCCAATTCAGTTCAATCCGAGCAATTCCTAGTTAAGGCGGTCCATATTACACACATGTAGTGAGGATGCTTGAGTGAAGGAATAGGGTAGGACTAAACCAAAAAAAAAAAGCAAATAATTGCCCAATTTTAAACTGAGGCTCCTCATACATCACGATTTTCCCAAAAATAATCAAAATTTTATTGTCTCTTCAGAACTATTTTTAGCTTTTAAATACCCAATATTTTATATGACCGAAAGGACAAAAGTACCTCTAGACGAAACAACATGACTCCATCATTCTCAAAATTGTTCATACATTGTTGGATAAACGCCACTCAAGCAGTTGCACCAGCTAACACTCAAAATTAGGACTCATGCGTATTTGCAACGTTATAATACATATTTACAAAACACAAATTAGACAAGGGACATTGAGTCATTTTGGGGCATAAAGGAGAATGTGAAGAACTTCACCGGATCATATTCTCTAAAGAAACAAAATTGCATTCAAGGATTCAATTAAGTAGTGTGGTGCAAAATGGGCATTATGAGGGCATTAACCCTTCCCCACACGTAGTGAACCTCCGGATTGCTTATACGGTTTTCTCGCAAAATGACCGGTATCTTTAATGCATTCACCTAGGTTTTCCAATCATCCTAATTTTATTTAAAATGATTGGTCGCAACTCTATTGAGCTTGTTTTTATTAGAAACTGCAATCTTCGGATTTCTAAAACCTTTTCCCCTTGTAGCTGCTTCGCCCGTACTTTAATCTGCGGGCCCCAACCCGGGGGGCAAGGAGTAGATTGGTCGCTTGTAAAATTCCCTGTCCACAGTTCTGGCCTGGACTTTCTTTCGTAGCTTGGTGTGAAGCCTATTGGCTCGAGAGGAAGCACTCCCATCTCGATCTCCTCTGCATCTCTCTCTCTCTCTCTCTCTCTCTCTCTCTGCGCACCCCGATGACACTCACAAGGCCTCTATGGACTACCTCATCCGTCGTTGCAGTGAGATCTTGCAGCCTCGATCTGAGGTCACCCACGGCCCCGACAAGGGCCGTGGCCGCGACCTCTATCTGAGCTCCGGGCCACCATGGGCAACCTCCATCTAAGTTTGCCCATGGGCTTAAAGGAGGCCGCCGGCCCTGTTATCACTCTCCTTGGGACTATGGATGTGTTTGGATGGGCATTTAGAAAGCCCATTCAGCCCCCAAAGCCCCTTCAACCAAAATAAGGATGTTTGGCAACCCCTTGAAGGAGCTTTCAAATGAAAGTGGAGTCCTTGGAAATGCTGAAAGCCCAAGGCTGGTAGAGACCAGCCTTGAGCTTTCAGCCTTCTACCAAATGCTGAAAACATTTTTTTCCTTCATAAACTACCCTCATTAATATTTCATATTTCCATTATTGTCCCTGTATTTATTTATTTTTTTTAAATGAAAAAGGATCAGCCCTTCACCGGTCCGGCAAAGGGCGACGGCCGCCGGCGAGCCAGATCTGGCGCCGGCGGCCGTCGGCTAAGGTCGCCCGACCTCGGGCGACCTCCGACGAGGGTTGCGCGACCCAGCCCGGAGGGCCGCCAGAGGTCGCCCGAGGCCTCGGGCGACCCTCGGCGAGGGTCGCACAACCCAGCTAAGGGCCGCCGGAGGTCGCCCGACCTCGGGCGACCCTCGGCGAGGGTCACTCGACCGCGACCCCGTCGCCGAGGTAGGGCGACCTCCGGTGACCCTCCGCGGGTCGCGCGACCCTCGCCGGAGGTCGCCCGACCTCGGGCGACCTCAGCCGACGGCCGCCGGCGCCAGATCTGGCTCGCCAGTGGCCGCAGCCCTTCGCCGGCCGGCGAAGGGTTTAGCTGATTTTTCAAAAAATAAAGAAAAAAGAAAAAAGAGAATATATATATATATACACACATATTATACCCATCAAAAGCTCCTTGCAAATGTTCTTCTTACCAAACACACATTCAACTCAAAATTCATTTACAAATTTTTTTTACCAAACACTATTGCATTTTTTCCAAGTAGCTTTGGGCTTTCAAGATTTGCGTTGATTTCAAAGCCCATCACGAATGCTTTGAACCAAACGCATTTATGTATTGGTCTCTTTCCTTGGCATTACATTAGCTCTACAACATTTTGTCTTATTTGTGGGATCAATCATCGTTCAAATCCTCGTGCGAAAAGAAAATGCACTACTAATTTCAACGTCTCTACAGTTAGATTTCCTGTGCTAGTAGAAAGATACCGAACAACATATGATTTTTCCTAAATATGAAATATACTAGGCCCAGTGAGAATGCTTTGTAGTTTTATTCAACGAATTTGGGATGTATATTAAAATGAATCTTGAAATAGTGACTTGAACAATAATAGATATGCTAAGACTCATAAATTAAAAAGTTTTACTAAATGATACGAAAGATTTCTTTTGAGCATTTATATGGATCCATTATGATAAATAATTATTTACCATTTTTCGCATAATTTCATTAGTCTACTGAGTATATAAATCTTAATATCTCTATCATGTTCCCATGATGAGTTTGGATTGGTTTGTCCAACAGGGCAGGCTTTTGTATTTTCTCCCCTTCTACAGAAGCACAAGATCAACCCCCTTTCTTCTGCGCAATCTTTTAGGGTGAAGAAAAATCTAATTTCCTTTTTGAGATCAGTTTGATAACGCCCCACCTTCTGCGGTTACACCTGTTAATGGTTTATCGATTCCACGAAATTTATGCCGTTCTTCTCTCCCGAGGATTCATGAGAGTAGCGAGGTATCTCACGTAGCCTCAAAACGGAGACACGCCATCCCACGAAAGTGAAAGAAAGCTCTAATCCACAACGGAAACCATTACATCTGATGGCCCATAAGCTTCAAGAACTATCAATGTGCACTTATGAAAACCGATGAATTCTACATCGGTTCTGGAAAAGACTAGGAGCACAACTGTGTCTACTGCCTTTATTTACATTTGATACATTGAAGTAAGATCATTATCCTCTTCATGGTCCATCAACTTCCAGGACCCATCTTCCTGCTGAACCATGCCCTTGTTCTTCTCGCACCGCCAAGAGACCGGCACGAGATACTCGTCCTTCAAAGCATCGAGTCTCTTGTTCACGAGGGAGACATCGCGGTTGATCTCTAGCTTGAACCCTCCTTTCGACCCCTGCGTCCCTGCGACTCCATGCAAGTAGCACTCCAAGTTGTGCCAACTCGATGTGCTCCCGGGGCTCTTCAAGTACTGAGATTTTCGAGTGTTGATGCCCAACTCTACCCCGACTTCCGTATAATTCAGGATTGGATAGCTCGGGACGATGTCAAAGGCGTTACGGATACGTAGGGCTCGGAGGTCTTGGTACTCAGAGAACACCTCTCCGAAGTTGGAGTCGCCGACTTTGGGGCTGGCAAAGACTATAGCTGTAACTGGACAAGGTCTCCCTCTCCGATCTTTAGGCTGATTCAGTCCATTGTGAACGATGTCCACCGCATTCAGCGTCGCAATCGCCGCGCCCAAGCTGTGGCCAGTCACGGTGATGCTGATCTCCTCGTTCTTGTACAGCTCCACCAGTCTTTTCACTTCTTGCAGAACCTGTCATGGAACAGGCAGGGAATTTGCACAATTTAATGTCATCAAATCAGACAAGAAACCCAAATGAAAGACGAAATCACAATCTTTCCTCATGATACCAATAATTTAGCCATACACTCGTTTTAATTTCAGGTTTATATAATGACTCTCCGCTATCATGTACTCGTTCCATTCGATTCCACTAGCTAGCCATTATAATTCAAAACCAACCTGATCTCTGGCACTTATCCTATTGAAGGGTGAGCGCGAGTCGTCGGATGTGTATATCGAGTACCAACCCTGATGCACCCTAGGATCGCCCTTCTCTCCCAGGATTTTCGAGGCCGAGACCAAATCAAACTCGAAATCGTTCACCCACTCCAACGTCTGGACCGTCCCTCGCCAGGCTATCACGATGTCCCTCCTCCCTAGCACGGCCTTCCCCTCGTCCGTCGCCACCGCCACATACCCAATCCAATTCGACTCCTTGCTCCATGCCTCCCTCGACAGAGATTTAACTATGAACGCATCCGGGACCTGGACTTGCGATGTCGCGTACAAGAATTTGGTCACACTGTACTTGAACGGATTCCCCAGTTCCAGGCCCACCTTGGAGAAGAAGTCTCGCCTCGCATACCGGCAGCCCCCGGCGAACTTCGACTCCTTCTCCGCGATGAAGGCATCGTAAGCAGCCTGTGCCATTTCTCCATAGTGCAAGATGTACCGACGGAGATCGATGTTGAGAGGGTCCAACAGATTCTCCCAATCGTCCTCGCCGCTTAGGATCCTCCACTTCTTGGCTACGCTATTACTATCCGCCGTCTTCTTCCCCGTGAAGTTGGCTGTGCCATTGCTATCCACCATCTTCTTCCCCGTGAACTTCCTCGCCACGCAATTCATGATTTTCTTCATCCCGATCCTTCGACCAACACGGTTTTCCTGTTTGTATGAATGATCTCGAGTGTTCCAACACCTTGATCGCATCTGAAACAATGTCGATGTTGCCGAAGAGAAGGGTTAACTAAAGTCGGTTCGTGGTTGGTGTGTGGATCTCATGTCATCCTTATATAGTATTCTCCACGGTCTCACGTCTCGTCTTGAATTCGTCCAAGAATCTGAGATCAAATGCATTCCAAAGTGTTCATAAATGTTTTCTAGTCCATTAATCAAACCTATACTTAGATGAATCGTTACTCCATGTTTTTTATATTCATTCTTTCGAAATTCGTTTCTTCCACATGTGGATCGAAGCCAAAAGACCTTGCTTCCTATGCTGATATTGCTTCGCCATGGAATAGGTCATCACTATGTACCAGTTTTGTCATGAGGCAAAATGCATGAAGCGGATGATGGACTTGTTTAAATTCTTGCACGGCTCATTACATAAGCCCTAATCTGCAATAATGGAAAATTTAAGGTTCTGCAAGCAACATCTTAGCGATTGCTTTCGCTGTGATTAGATCACATGACCCATTTCACGCTTCTTGCATTGTCGAGGTGATGTAGGCAAAAGTGATCAATCCAAGAGCACGTGCATAGAACTACTTTTACATCAAAAAGCCTTCAAGTGTTATCATTAGGGTCTCACACTCGCTACAAAATATTCGATTTGAGTCATATCTAATCTATAACACCCGCAATCCAAATGTCTGAGGTTAGCAAGTAAATCTTTGCCTGCTAGGCAAGAGGATAGCCCATCACTGCAATTCCTCAAAGTCACCGCACGAGAGATGCAATAGCTAGGCAATGTGGCACGAGTCATTGAAAGGTTTACTGATGACGTGATCTCATGTTAGATAGGTAGAATCCCGATATCGCTGGCCTAATAACTTTGATGGTCGCCATCTCTATTTGTTATCGAATGAAGTCATGCTACATTTCCTTTTAGTTGAACCAAAAGAAGAAAAATAAAAGAAAAGAGAAAAGCAAGAATACCGATTAGTGAGCACTATGTTTATCGCGGTTGGACGATCAAACACCCATCTCTTGGATTAAATTGCACTGATTCTATATGATCCGGGGCGAAATTTGAAAAATCAATTACGTAGAAGCGGAGTCGATGACTCTCGTAAGAGGGGATATAGCTTTCAACTTGGCCTAATAAGAACGTGCGGTTTCCATAAAATAATCGAAATGCCCAAAACGAGCAAAAAGCTATTTTCTGCACTTCTAAATTACCTTTCGATGTGGACAATGCAATCGCTATCAATTTGAAAGAGACATTCGCTTTTCGAATTTTTGTGACTTAAAGAGATATCAAAACAACTACCTCAAGATAGAGAGCCTTTGCTTTCAAGTCATGCCCAGGGCCGACTCCGGCTTTCCACGTCCTTCACGTCAGGAACATTTTCAGAAAACTATAGAATAGCTTGAATCGTCGAATTGGGCCAGGGTTATGATCCTATTTTAGGGAATTGAATCTTGATTAATTAGCTTTTTTTTTTCATTTATTAACGGTGTCCGTTGTTGAACTTGCGACGGATTTTTTTTTATCCCTATTCACTTTTTTTTTGGTCGAAAGTACGATTACTGTTCATTTACTTAGGCAAATTTGGAGCAATTACATCAAAAGCATCGGCACATAATAAATCAAACAGGGCTGTCGGGGAATTAGTTACCCAATTACTAAGAAGGCAATTTTCTCTTTGGGCTTTTACAAGCCAGTCCGTGGGTCTGTTGACTTCTTTGTTGCAAAGGGCCAGAGGGGTTAATGTCACCCATCTTCTACAAACATTTTTTTTTTCTAGAAAGAAAACCATTAAGACTAGTGACCGCTAAAAAGGGTTTTAGCACATACAGGATTTCAAAGGGTTTCGAGAGGGGTTAATGACCCAATTATAGTGTAAAGATGTGCATTTTTTGGCTTTAATCATCAGTCTGCAACCTAATTTACTTCCTTATTACAAATGGGCCAAAAGAAAATTAGGTAAATGGGCCAGCAAGAGGGCGCATTCAGTGAGAAGCGAGTTGACTTCCCAGGGAGAATTCTCTGAGCCTAGAAGACAACTAATCTAGTTCAACTTGTTGCCAGCAGGTATGCGGCCCTACTAGTAAAGAGATTGACCTTAAACTAACTCGCCCATCAGAGCCAACCAAGGGCGTTAAACCGGGTAATGGCAAACCGCCAGGGGCCCCCTAGGGTTTGAACCACCCAGCCCCCGGGCTTGACCAAGCTCTACTTCCCCGCCGTTGGGTGGGCGCGCATCTTGGGATGATGGCAGCTGGTTAGCAAGAGGGCGCATTCAGTGAGAAGCGAGTTGACTTCCCAGGGAGAGTTATCTGAGCCTAGAAGACAACTAATCTAGTTCAACTTGTTGCCAGCAGGTATGCGGCCCTACTAGTAAAGAGATTAGGGGGATGGGGCCGAAGAGTACTAGGCTCTGGGTTCGATCCCGTGAACACTGCGCAGGCATTTACATTAAAAAAAAAGAAGAAGTGAGACCTAGAAAAAAGAAGTTCAAGTTGTAAGATTCTAGCAATTACTTCACTTTGTCTTCTGTTCTCGTGCATAAAGTAGCTTTAGGGTTGTAAGAAAAGCAAGGGTTTCAACATCCATAGCGCTTTTGCCCTCGCCAATTTAGTGAACCCATCCATTCCAGCAAGTACTTCACTTTGTCTTATTCACTTCGTGCATAAAGTAGCTTTAGAGTTTTAAGACAGGCAAGGGTTTCAACATCATGTACCCAAGTGAAATTTCAAGTTACCAATTCTCAAATTTATAGGAGAAATTGTCCAATCAATTTTATTATTATTGTATAGATGTCAATTCAATTATAGATTTTTCAATTTTTTCAATTTAGTTTTAAACTTTTGCTTAGAATTATAATGTGATCCTTCCAGTCAATTTTTATTGGAAATGCTAATACGACGATTCAATTATTGCTGACAATCATCGGGGATTTCAAGCAAAAATTAGTCAAAAAAACAACTACATTGGGATTTTGCACAAAAATTTAAGATTAAATTGACAAAATTAAAAAGTTTAGAACTCAATTGGCATCTATATAATATGTCTACAGGATTGATTGGATAATTTTTCTTAAATTTATAGGTTGCACGACATTCAACTAATCTAGCTTGGATGAATAAATGAAGAAAAAAGTATGAAAAGTGCGAAATAAAATTAGTACATCGAAAGAAGTCCACTATATAAGCACGCGATGCGGTACCCAAAAACTCCTTATGGATTGAGGATCCACACACGCACGTCCTTGAATGGGTCGAGGTTAGTTAGATGGGGGCCGGAAAATCAAGAATTAATGCTGGAGTCTTGAGATGAATTTACTAGATTAATACACCAAATAATGTGATAAATTCTTGATCAGGACGATTCAATCAATTACTTATCTTCTTACAAATTAAGGTGTCATTTAACATACTCGTTCAGTTGGCCAATTTTAAGATCCATGTCATTCTCTAGATATTTATAGTGCATTAAATGCACAAGACGTCTATTCAAGTAAGTAATTGAAATCCCGAGTCTTTTCCACAAGATGTCAAAAGAGTTCCTCGACATCTTTTGTTCTAATAAGAGGAGAAGCAACACTTTTGCTTAAAAGAAAAGAAAAAAAAAAAACCACAAACCCGACCCAGACCCAACCCGGTTTTCCTTTTGAGTCTCATGTGTTAGGGGTTGGGTCGGGTCAAGGCATGCGGCCCTTATGCTCAGGCCGGGTCTGTCCAAACCCAACCCATTAACACTCTTGGTGCATTGGGCATTGGTGCATTATAATAGTTGGAACTTATAATGTTAACACTTATAGTTATGATAATAATACAAACCATGATAAAAGAAAAAAAAATCACTAGAAATTCTCAAATTATGTCAATTGTAACATATCCATCCTAAACCTTTTTTTTTTGGTGATATCAAAAACTTCAAATTTTTATTTGCTTCTGTCAGTGAGCTCCATAAAAAATCGACGTACATGGATGTCAAAAGGCCAATAGTGTTGACATGGCTAAGTGAAATAAAAATGACATTATTTTAATTACAAAATCATCTTATTGAACCTTGATAGATGGTAAACGTGTCACATAAATACAACTTTTACGGTTCTTTATATTACATAAAAATTGGGATAGATATATCATAGTGGACATAGTTTGAAGTTTTTAGTGTTATAAAACAAGTTCAAAGTAAATATAACAAACTGGACATAATTTAGGATTTTTTTTTTAGCTTTTTTTCAGGGTAAAATGATAATATCATTTTTTTTTTTTATAACTTGCTGTCCTAAACAAATACAAAAATAACGTAAAGTAAGAAATTAGGGTAATACCATTAAGAACAACAAATGTTCACGCCATGACATATCTACCTAAAATTAATTTTCGTCTCACAAAAAAAAATCCTAAACAATATCCCTATCACACATTTATTTTAAACTACATTTCGTCTCATAACAATTTCCCAAAACCGGTGCTTCTAACATAAAACTGCCTCCATTAAAATGCATACTGGATATTCCACGTCATTTCATCTTGTAGATGCAATACTCATGCACTTTAAGAAAATATTGGATGGGAATTTTAAAGAACGGTAAACAAATCAGTTTGGAAATTGTGAAATGAAGATTAATTCTTGATAAATATAAGCAAGCTACCAATTTTTATTTTTTCAAAAAATAAAAAATAAATTTTAATTAATATATACTAGTTTCTGTTGAGTCGAGCTACCTGATATTATGGTGATATGGAGGGGCCGGCCTAGCCAATGTTTTCTCCTCGAAACTGCGTGCCTTCCCGACATCTATCAAATCATTTCTTGGTTTTTTTTTTTTTTAAAATCATTTCTTGGTTAATTGATGGGAAAAAAACACAAGGCAAATCAAATCAAGGCTGGGGCCGGAGACAAACGCGATGGAGCTTTTCTCGAGTTGTCTTGTCGGGCGCTGGTTCTTCAGGTGTGTGGGTCTTTCATCTTTGGACCGGTCTAGATCGAAATTACTCGCATTGAGGTAGGTGAACTTGAAAGGCCAAACCAAAAAAAGAAAAAGAGAAAAAAATCATGTACTAGGTAAATTAATTTCATTTTTCAAACGATTCCAAAAAAGAAGTACATGTTCTTAAAAAAATGGCCAGTGTTAAACTTCAGAATTGAAATCTCCATAAGAAATTATACGAAGCATTATATATGGCATAATTCATCCGAGCAATTCTTTCATGTCTATAAATCAAAATTGAAAGATTTTCCTCTCAGTTTTACCATTTTATTGTTCCAAAATCACTCGCCACAAGATCCATCTAACCAAAGCCCTAACTTAATCCAAGCTCAACTTGTCCTTCGCAGCACAGCTGGCAACCTTCGCTGGCACCATTCGCCACCTTGAGTTGAGCCATCATCTCGTTACTAGCAACCCCCTCAGTTGAGTTCGTCTCTCTTAGTGTCAAGTGACATCAATCCGGCAACCTCGACTCTAAATCTAGTTGAGTTTGATGCCGACTAGACTTCAAAGGCATGGCCATGGTTGGCCTGGAGAGTAGATAGAGAAACGAAGCTTGCGGGAAGACAAATAGACACGGGATTGATAAGGAGGGCATCGACTGCATCTCTGATTGGGGAGGAGTGGCATCGGTTTGGGGATGTGATTGGAGTTTAAATGAGGTGGAGGAGTAGTTTGGTCTTTTAACTAGGGCTTGTCGTCTAAAGATGCATCTCTAACACCGGGGACATTGTCTAATAAAGACGTTGAGAATGATTTTCGAGATTCTATAACTTAACGGTTCAATGCTTCATTTACTTGATTTAAGAAATAAATATGAGCAATATAGGGGCAAACACCATCTTTCTCGTGCAAACAAATAAGTAAGGTAGGGACAAGAATACCTAGCACTTATTATGCTTAATTGAGTGTGGTACAAGACACGAAAATCCACATTCACATCAAAAATATTTTCAGCACAAGAACTTAGTCAAATGTGAGAGTCGGATGCACAACACATCAGGCAGATCCACTGATAAACAAGGGTGAGTCCACCATGTTGCCCTGCCAAGAGCCCACTTTGCAAAACCGAGGACCGCCAGCCATGTTGCCGTTTCTTGAGACCTAGTAGCCCACAGACCGAAGAGGATGTCTCTTGAGAATGTCTTTCGAAACAGCCCTCTTTGCTTCCCTTGACACAGACATAGGGACTTCCTCTGCATAAATGCCTTGGCTAATTTACTTTGCTGGGGCATCACCTAATCAGAAAGACATCATCCAAAGGCCTTTGCTGAGAGGGTTTACACTTTGACCGCTTTCAGTGTAGTTGACTGTGAATGTAACCTCGAGGGGCATTAATAGCACTTTTCGTGTGACTGTAGCTTCATCAATCCTTGATAATAAATCAATGTGTCCCCCACCTCCATGTGATGGATGATAGCCTGGCTTGGTCCCCCCCCCCCCCCCCCCCCTCAACAAATCTCTGTTACATTTCCAAAAACCCCAAAAGAAAGATGGGTTCAACATTATAAATTGAAGTATCGATAGATTCCCGATGGATGAACTAGAGGTCGCCTATTCAAATTCCATCAACTACTTGCGAGCTACTCCGGATTACAGCTAACTCGCATGGGTGAAGAGTTTGAATTTACTTAGTTTGTAAATCTTGTAGGGTGCTTCGTGAGCCACTAAATGACCAAGTATCTATATCCATGAGGATGAATTCAATAAAACAAAAAAGAAAAAACAATTTCGAGGGACGACATGAGAATGATAAGATATATAGTACAATAAAAGAAAACCATATAATGTATGTGGAGTTCTTGAATATGAATTATACCCATAATTAACATCCTGACACAGCATGTGAAAATAACAGTGCCCTGTAACGTCGGACCAATGAAAACCTCGTAAACAAATGCAATCTTACCCTTAATTTACATAAAGAAAAGGATGCAATTCTGATGTCTAAGTGAACTGATAGAGGGTGTGGTGCCCCATTTAGGCACGAACTCTATTAGCTCATGCTTCGTTGGCGTTGCAGTTCTTGCATGACCTCTCTCTCTCTCTCTCTCTCTCTCTCTCTCTCTATCTGTGCATGAAAACAACCGTCCGATGCACGTAAGGGGATAGGCAATAGTTAACACACTTCGAAGAGGACCACATCGACTTCACACAATCTCATCATATATTCCCAGCTCCATGTTACATTCCTTTCTTGCTCTCCCACGCATCCACATTAATTGCAATCCATCATCCTCTGTCACCTCTCGCTCTCTCTCTCTCGTCTCTCCCTTTGCCGATGAGTTAATGGCATTTCACATGGTAGATGGTGTGGCATTCGATGAAAATGGCAATGGGGCTCTTTCGGAAAGAAGTACCGCTTTGCATTTGCTTTCCGCGTTTGCATTTCATGTCCTACCGTCGGTGCCAAACAATGCGTCGTGTTCAAATCCTCGCACGGCCTCTAGAAGTTATGTTTTCCCCGTGAAAATGTTCAAAACAGAAGTCGTCTTTCGCTGTCCCCTTCCGATCTTGACTGAGACATAGGATGAGGCGAATCAAAGGTATATGCATGTAATTCTCAAGCCAAAAGTGACCAAATTTATGGGATACCTATGTTTGATATTAGACAAGCTGAAAGACAAATGCTCCGGAATTTTATTAGTGCGAAAATGAGGTAGAAGAGGGGCACTGGATCGTCACGTCAGGAGCAGTCGCGCTCAACAAAACCCTTCCTTATCTTCTCCCTTGGAATGAACTGGCAAAGTAGCTCATAAACTTTGCATGAGTGTCTGCACAAGAGAAATGAAGTCCAAGCACATGCCTGACTGCTTGTTTGTTCACGTCTGGAAGGTGGTCCACTAGACTTTCGTTTTCTATCATCAGGGATCGAACTAAACTTTCGTTCTTGGCGATCAATGTGCTTCGACCTAAACTCGATAAATTTACAAGTAATAAGACCTTGACAAGATCGTCATTTGGCTCTGACTTGACATCCATAGGCGCACTGCGTTTTAGTTCCCTTCACAACACCGGCGACCCTTTGCCATTTTTGGGGGAGAGTTAGGGTTGAGTTGAGTTTTCTAACAAGATAGCCAACAATCAAGTCCACATCCAATCAAAGTTATTGAATTGTCGAGAAACGATTATGTAGCACATTACATTATTGAAAATGAGACCACATGTATCTAAAGAGAACATAAATCCTATAAATAAGCGATATGAAATACTCATACAATATGCCATTAGGCATGTAAAGAAGACGAACATGTCCAACCGAACAATGGATACATGAAAAGGGGACTCGAGGACAAGAGCCCGGGCCCAGGGCGTCGGCACCGAGCAGAAGTACAAAACCAGAAGCGCTGCTTTCGGCGCTAACCCACGATCTACCCATCGATCTCGATTCCGTCTCTGAATCCGATGCTGTTCGGCACGCCCCATTTTCAATCGAGGGTCGATGGAGGGTCGCTAGAGTCCCCAGTTGCTGCGGTCGCTTTCAGCCCACATGGATCCAACTTCCCTCCGCCTTCCGTTTTGGGTTGAGAGGATAAGCAGCTAAAATGCCAGTTGCCTCGCCCACAGCTGGTAATTTGCGAAATAATTGATACAACTTTTCAATCGGCGAACATTAGATTTGAATCATTCAACACATTGAACTTTGATGGTTTTTGTTCATTGATTGTTGCACTCTGGTTATGTTTTCCCAATTGAATTTTCATCCTATAACTAATGTCTCCCCAAATATGACACAACACTATGGTATATGTTAGCCCTAACAAAAAATGAAGAAATTTAAAAAAATGTAGGGATAAGTTCATTAGAGGTCTTAAAACTTATCATAAAAGTACAATTGATTTCTAAAACTTTTAAAAAACGCAATCAAATCTTAAAACTTATCATAAAAGTGTAATTAAGTCCTAAAAAATTTTAAATAGTATAATTAAGTCGTAAAACTTATCAAGTTGGTGTAATCAAATCCTAAAATTACAAGCATTTTTTTCTCAAGTTAGATATAGTTAATTGAAATACTTAATTACACAAACTTGATAAGTTATAGGACTTGACAGGTCTTAAAACTTTTAGTACACTTTTTCTTTCCTTTTTTTGCTATAAATAAAATTTTCAATTCAAAACAAAACATTACAAAAGGGATGTAGTATCTATATTAGAACAATTGATAAAAGAAGGCTTGACTAATACAATATTTTTAACTCTAGACAAGAAATCATGGAAAAGAAAGTGCCTATTTGATTAAAAGCCCAATTTACAAGCGCATAAGTAGTTTCATTCTTGGATCTATAGGTCCAGGCCATGGTCCAACCTAGATTTTGCTAAAGTAGGAAGTGAGAATCTACAACGAATGGTCGAATACTCCAAGGGCAAAGACCCTTTTGTTAAATGACGTCAATTGAGACTTTGCAATCACTTTCAAAAATTGCTCTTTGGAAGCCAAGGGATTGAGCATAACTGCAGGTGAGAAAAAAGATTTTCATTGCATTTATCCCAAAAATGAAAAAGAAAATGCAAAGGGTTGTGCAACTTCATAATCATATTGATTGCACCACTTTATCATCATATATGCTCTAGAAACAACCATATTAGTACTCACAAATGTGAGCTATTTCCAATTAAAATGCATCAATCATTTAACAAAAATGAACCTTTAGTTTATTAAATGACTGAAATTGAAGTGCAATGACTTTGATTGGAGAATGCACCGAATTTTCTTTAACGCACTGAAGATATCGAGCAAAGCTTTGTAAATTTTAATTAATATGTCCTGTATGTTTTTTGGGTAGTAATGTATTATGATTTATCATATGTTTCATCCTTTTGCTATAAGAAGAAAATCGTCACAATAAGGATCGTTCTTGCCAATTTGCAATTCATTGTCAATCTTATCGAACGCCTCCAAATTGAGGTCAAAACGCATTAATCGTAAAAATGAAAGTTCAGTGCATTGGACAATTAAAATCAAAATTGAGTAATATGATCACAAAATTTCAATGAACATAATTATAATTTACCCAAATAATAGGCAGTTAGGCCCAAAATCCAGACCACTAATTATTGTCTTGGGATGGAATTTTGAATTTTTTTACCCAAAAGTGGATTAAAAATATAAACTAATAGAAGAACGAAAACTCTCTCTCTTTCTTTCGCCTTTTTTGTTGAAGTTTTTCCCACTCACGGTAAAGGCAACTACCACCGTGGCGGCTTTACCTTCGTAAAATAATCATTGCGGTAGTTTAGGGTTTGATTCCTTTTCAATTTTCTTCCCTCTCGAGTCGTGAGAAAATATCGGATCATCATCATTATGGAAGATAAGTGAAAAAAACAATCAATTGTTCTTTTGCCCATCAAAATAAGTACTTTACGGTTTTAATAAGAATTTCAATTTTTTCCCCAGGCCATCTCGAAAAGTTTCAAAGCCTGTTGGCTTAAAATCAACAAAAGCAAAACGCACTTTTATTTTTCCACAAAAAGTTAATAAATTATCTGAGTTTTAATAATAACTATATATATAAAAAAAAGATTCAATTTACAAATTAGCATTTGGATGCTAGGGAAGGTTCAAGTACCTCAATATAAAAAAGTGAGGAAAATTATCCAAAAAAGTTATAAATTTATTGTACTCTGATCAATTTAGTCATAATCTATTCATTGTATCGATTCAAATTTATAAATCTATCAATTGTGTCAATCTAGTTCTAAAATTTCTCATCTCATTTTAGTATGATGGTCAATTTAATCATAAAAATTCAATCGTATCAATTTAGTCCTAAACATATACAGTTACAACCTTAAAATTGTTATGATTTGTAAATTTAGTCTTAAACCTTTTAACAATTTTCTAATCTAATCATTCTGACCAATTTTAACTCAAAATCACTAGCATCCGCTGTGGCAAAGCCACAATGACGTAATATTTTATTTTATTTTTATCTTTTTTCATATATATTCCTCTTCTCTGTTTCTTTTTTCTTTTTTTCCCTTTTTCCCTTTGCTAACCATTGCTTGGCTTGGCGATGGGCAACAATCTCTATCGACCTCAGATGAGACCCTCACTTAAGTGGTCAAGGGTCACCCTCTTCAAATCTGGTGAGGATTACCCTTGCTAACTTAAGAGAGGGTAGCCCACCCCTGCCAAGCAAGGGTGACCCTTGCCTGAGGCTAGTGACCTTCGCCAACCATGGATGAGGCCCAATGGTGGCGTGTGAAGAGAAAAAGGAAAATTCATAAAATTTAAATAAAAAAAAATGTAAAAATATCCATGTTAGATGATTGTCCTAAGACCATGCCATGTAGGCAAATTGGCGCTAACTAGATTGTCACATCAATGGTTTTTTAGCCAAAAATTGGCCATAATGACTGAATTAGTAAATAGTTAAAATATTTGGAATTAAATTAATAAATCATCCAAAAGTTTAAGACTAAATTGGCATAATTAAAATGTTTATAATTGAATTGATATAATAAAAAAAATATGATTAAATTAACCATCATATATTAGGTTTAGAACTTTTTGGATAATTTTTCCTAAAAAAAGTTTATGAGCCGTAAATTTAAAAAAGAATAAAGAACAAATGATAAAAATTATTTCAAACAAACCCTTTGTCAGTTATAAACAAATGTCTTCTAATTTATATTGAATGGGACAAGAGTAATGACGAAAATTCCAAATATTATTTAAGCTTCACTAGGTCATTACAAAGGCCAATGCAAAATTACATGTAGGTATAAATAAAATTCGAAAGTTTTTAGCATTTTATATTAAAATAAGAGAAAAACTTAAAATTGCATTAAATCCTTAAAAAAGTAGCCATTATTTCGGACATAAAATATATATTATCTTCAGTGGTTAAGAACCATCAATAAACTAACTTTTTTTTTTTTTGACCCACAGCCGTTGCACTAACTATATAAACCGAATAAACCGAATCTTTTTAATGGTAATGATGCTTTGTCGCATTTTTTGTCGACCCTCGAATGACCGTCATTATCAGGACAGGAGAGATAGACCCGTTTGAAAAGGTACGGACCGAGTCGACCGTTGGAGGAGCTCGAACGATCCAACAATGCCCACGCGCGCCGACAACCCCACGCGCTTCTTGCTCCCTTTGTCTTCTTCTTGTTCTCTCCAAGCAAAGAGCCTAAACTAAAAAACTAGCCATTATTTGACCAAAAAAAAAAAACTAGCCATTAGCCAGTTTAAATCTTTACAATGACACTTTTAGCCAAAGTGAGGATCTTGACCAGCACTTTCATCTTGCTTTTTTTTTTTTAATGGCAAATGTTCTTTACAAGTTCTAGAGTCAACGGAGGACGTTGACGTTTGGAGCGATAGCAAATATCTAGATTAATTGTCATATTTATGAAATCATCATGTGAATTTGACATATACACTAAATCTATTCAAGTTGTTAAATTTGAGGGAAAAAAACTTGCAAAAGCTTTAAATTATGCCTAGCCATAAACTTATAGCGCAAAAATTCCAAACTTATATTTGCATGACATATTTATCCTCCATGAAAATTCCGTTATTGAGCATTGTTAATAATTTCCTTACATGGATGATAAAAGGCAAACATTATTAACATGGCGACGCCCACGTGACTTAAATAAAATAAAAATAATATCATTTCATTTATACAAATATAAGTTTGGAGTATTTTTAAAAAACTTAAAGATAAATGTGTTATAGTGGACATAATTTGAAGATTATCATATGACACAATTGAAGTTTTTGATAGTTCTTTAATAAGTCTCATATTAAAGTTAATGCAACTCATTTGGCTTGATGAGGTGGATCTAAAGTGAATACACCTAATCTTTGGAACAGCACTCTCCTAGTTCATAGGATCCGGACATAAATTTTTAAAAAAAGCTTACAATATAATACATGTCTTTTTTGATGATTAATTATTTGTTAATCTTATTGGTGACTATCTTTAGAGTATTTATCGAGTAACCCAATGATGCATTTGCAAGTCCATAACCCTCTATATTTGTTTTACATTTTAATTCGGCCGTTGAAGGCCGTTCAAGGCAAGCCTTTTCATAGCCAATAAGCTTACTTGCGGGATAACATATTTTTGAAATCAATGGATAGTGAAGATAAGATAATTCAAATAAATGATTCTCCTATAGCTCTTCTTTTCTTCCGACATCTTTAGCATGAGCGCAAACTTTTAAAAGTATCTTGTCAAACGTACGTTGACTGTGGACAAGATCTCATATTGTTTAGATCGGATCTATCTTTCTCGATCAAAAAATAAAAATTGCAAGACTCAAAAATACAAAAATATCAAGATTGCATCAATAAAAAAAGAAAAAAATTATCCGTCTGAAGTTTTAAAAGGAATCCAATGGAATATATATTTCCTTTTCCATGCTTGACATATTGTCCCGAAGCGTTCTAGTCCGGGCAAATTCACCTAAACGAGCGATCTCTTCCGTATCCAATTTCAAATCCTGGATCCTAGAAAAGAAGGCCAAAAAAAGAAAAAGAGAAGACCGTTCCTCGTCTTCTGTGCCCCTTTCTCTTCCTTCTCTCTCTAGACTTGAAAACACGCACGCACACACACAAGCAAGAAAGCCACACAGACAACAGCAAACAGCAAAGGACATCATCGTCCTTGGCCAGTCCCTTTTCCCTCTCTAACATGTAAGAACTAGAGAGAAGAGAGAGAAGACCCTGCAACTACCAAGAACTAGAGAGAGAAAGAGAAAGAACCCAGAAGAAGCGCATCAAGAAACTACTACCCAGTAGCGAGAGAGAGGAGCAATGGTAGCCGGCAAAGTGAAGATGGCGATGGGCCTCCAGAAGTCGCCGAAGCCCGAGACCCCGCCCCGGCCGAAGCCGCCGTCGCCGTCCCCGAGCTCGGGCAAGAGCACCTCCCAGAGGGCGGCGGCGGCGCTCGGGCGCTCCTTAGGGGCCTACTTCCCGCGCTCCTCCGCCCAGGTCCAGCCCCGCCCGCCCGACATCTCCGAGCTCGCCCGCGTCGTCGAGGACCTCCGGGAGCGCGAGTCGCGGCTCAAGACGGAGCTCCTCGAGCACAAGCTCGTCCGGGAGACGGCGTCCCTCGTCCCCGTGCTGGAGGGCGTGATCTGCTCCAAGAACGCCGAGATTGCCAAGTCCGTGAGGAGGATCGAGGAGCTGGAGGCGTCGAACGAGAGGCTGAGGCGGGAGCTGGAGGCGTCCTGGGGTCGGTTCGAGGAAGAGAGGAAGGCGAGCGAGGAGAGAGCGAGGGAGATGGAGGCGGAGATTTCCGAGTTGAAGGCGGCGGCGTCGGCTTCGGCTTCGGCTGCTGCGACGCCGGCGTCGTCTTCGGCGGCTGCGACGGCCTCTGCGACGCCGGAGTCGTCTTCGGCGTCGTTGGATCGCATGGCCGGCGATGAGCTCTGCTCGTCGCAGAGGTTTCAGGCGGTCGCCGTGGCCGAGGCGACGTCGAGGCCCGCGAGCATGGCCAAGATTTCGAAGAAAGGAGCGAAGCCGAGCGACGCCCCGGCGAGTCAAGAGAGCCACCGGCTCGAACGGTCGGATTCGAAGAGAGAGGAAGCAGTAGCGGCGGCGGAGATCGAGCAGCCGAGGCACTCGCGGTGCAACTCGGAGGAACTCGCCGAGTCTGTTCTGTCCTCCGTCGCCACCAGATCCCGCGCCCCTAGGGTTCCGAAGCCGCCTCCGAAGCGCTCCGCCTCGTTGCCGCCGTCGCTCCACGGCTCGCCCTCGGAGCAGGCTCCACCGGCGCCGCCCCCTCCGCCGCCTCCACCCCCGCAGGCGAGGACCGCCCCCGCTCCGCCTCCCCCTCCCCCTCCGCACGCGAGGAGCGCTCCCGCCCCGCCCCCGCCGCCTCCCCGCCGGCGGGGACGAGGCCGGTGCCGGCGAAGGTGAGGAGGGTGCCGGAGGTGGTGGAGTTCTACCACTCGCTGATGCGGCGGGACTCGAGGAGGGACTCCAGCGGCGGAGCCGCCGCGGCAGACGCCCCGCCGGCTACGGCGAAATCGCGGGACATGATCGGCGAGATCGAGAACCGGTCGACCCACTTGCTCGCGGTAGGTGTTTCCCCTGAAATGTCGCCGCCGGCCCCGTCCCCGTTCCCGTCCCCCGGGGGGGCCGGCGAATTACGCTTTTGCCACTGAGAGTTGTCAGTGACTCACTGACCGTTCGTGTAAAAGCAGCAAGATTTCGGGTCTAGTCTGGTCCCCCATCTTTTGCTTTTCAATAGTGCCCTTTTTGGATTCTTCTTCTTCCCCTTGTCTGTCTTGCTTGCGAGATGAGACATGGATCAGATTCGACGGAAAAGAAAGTGAAATGCTCTCCGAAAATCAAAAGGGCAAATTTTCAAATTTCAATTCGCACGTCGTTCCCTTTCCGCCATTCTTGACGGAAAACTTCATCGTCTTGCTGCAGATCAAGACGGACGTGGAGACGCAGGGAGACTTCATCAGGTCCTTGATCAAGGAGGTCGAGGGAGCTGCGTTCACCAGCATCGAGGACGTCGTGCCTTTCGTCAAATGGCTCGACGACGAGCTCTCTTATCTGGTAACCATTCTCGTGCAAGATAGTACCCCCAATGCTCTGTTTTTTCTTTTAAGAAAGAGGAGGTGGAAACATTGAAGCCGCTTCTTGGATTTGATTAGGTGGACGAAAGGGCGGTGTTGAAGCACTTCAATTGGCCGGAGCAGAAGGCCGACGCGCTCCGCGAGGCCGCGTTCGGGTACTGCGACCTCAAGAAGCTCGAGTCGGAGGCCTCGTCGTTCCGGGACGACCCCCGCCAGACGTGCGGCCCGGCCCTCAAGAAAATGCAGGCGCTGCTCGAAAAGTACGGAACGCACTCGGGACTCCACACCCTCCTCCTCGAAAGTTTCGAATTTTGAACGCCAACGTCTAAATTTTTCTGCTGCTGGTTGACAGATTGGAGCACGGCGTCTACAATCTCTCCCGAATGAGGGAATCCGCAGGCAAGAGGTACAAAGGGTTCCGCATTCCCATGGACTGGATGCTCGACAACGGAATCGTAAACCAGGTAAAAAAATCTACTACAGTAAAAAAAAAGGGACAGAATTTACTGCATGTTTTTACCCTAGCACCGTTTGAAAAATCGCAAAACGAGCGGACGATGGTCTCCGTTCACTCGTTTCTTATCGGGCATGGCATGATGCTGCATTGCATCGTACGAGTAAAAAACGTTTGTAGCTGTGGTCCCCCCCCCCTCCCCTATCTCTGATGGGAAACCACTTCGTTTTTTTATGCCTATTTAGCAAGATGACAAGCGTAGGGTTCGATCATTGTCTGCCTCGGTGTCTGCTCTACTGCGCATGCACCTCTGCACGGGTCACATGTGAGAGAGAGCTCCACTCCTATGGAGAAGAACCCAGATTTGAAAATGCAGCTTCTTGTCACCTTCCCTTTCAAGATTCTCCATGGGAGAAAACACAGGAGCAGATTCTGGATTTGACCTCGATTAATTTAAGGGTGGGGATTGTCCGCATCCTGCTGTCTTTGGAGAAGGGCCTAGATCTTCTGGGAATTCTCACAGAGAGAGAGAGAGAATAGTATCATTGAATAATCTTTGTATGACCCTCTAACTAGGGCAGGTTAAAGACAGCAATTAAAAATCATGTGGGCACTTGTTTGCAATGGAGTTGCTGCAGACCCGTTGATTAAGCTCTCCATCGATCAAAGTTAAAATTTGTCAAAATGGGACTTGAATATTTGGCGTCCGTGGCTTAAAACGGTAAATTTTTTAGCGACGTGAGTTCAAATTTCATTTAATGAGGTCTCTGGAAGAAGTCGTGAAATGGGCATTGCTAGAAAATCATCAAGAAGGTGGAATTCATTGAGAACTTGGCATGGTAGAATTAGCTTGTAGAGGACCATTGGCATGAAAGACAAGATGATGAAAGTGTGTTTTGCCTGTAATTGCAGATTAAACTCGCCTCGGTGAAACTAGCGATGAAGTACATGAAGAGGGTGTCTGCAGAGCTCGAGATGGGCGGCGGTGGCGGCCCGGAAGAGGAAGAGCTTATAGTCCAAGGTGTGCGGTTCGCCTTCCGAGTTCATCAGGTAATATAGCGTCTCTCGCTCCATCTTGCCCCGATCTCGAGGCAGGTTCGAGGTCGTTCTGCGATCAGCTAGCTGACGGCGGAGCCCGTGTTTTGTGCAGTTTGCAGGAGGATTCGACGTCGAGACAATGAAAGCGTTCCAAGAGTTGAGGGATAAGGCGAACTCGTGCCATGTACAATGCCAGAATCAGCATCATAGACTTGTATGCAACAAGTCCGCTCCTTGTTAAAAGATCTGTAGCAAACTCAGCTTCAGAAATGCCGAATTCGGTCTCTTGATTCTGTTGTAAAAATAGAAATACGTTTGTTAATCATCAATACCAGCGGTGGAAGCCGCCGCTGTCGCCTTAGAGCTCGGTTATTGTTTTACTTGGTCTGCCATGAGATTTTTTGCGTATTTACCACGAGCTGCGTATTCCCATATCTTGCGATTTCTGCAATCTCGCACAAGATACTAAGTATTGTCTGCAAGTTCATCTAGGTCCTCCGCATTGAGATTTTGCCCCATTTGAAATTAGGGGTGATTGATTTCTGGTCTAATCTGGTCTCACTCAGGAATTGAGAATTAGATTGGGAGGACTACTGATTCGATCCCTAGTTTTTGGGATCAGGGACCGGACTTCTGGTCCACTTGATAATTCCGCCTCCATATTTAAGCATTTTGAAGGTAAATCTTTTCTCAAAAAGGTATTGGACTTATTGCTATTTTTAGAAAATTGAAAAAAAAATATAGTCAGTCTAGTGTGTCAATCTGGATGGTTTTTAATTGGGTTGGTTCGATATGCTCATCCCTACTTGAAAAGGCTTACAAACCCAAATTTGTGTGATACATGATCTTGTAATCATCAATCGAAGATTCGAAAATGTCCGATTGACCATCCTCGTTTGTAAAATGTTCGAAAGGATGAAGGATTATGGTGAGAGGGATTGGATATCAAACTAACGAGCTTTGGATCGGGGGCTGATCTCATTGCATTGCATCCCAGCCAAATACCGATGAACGTATGTTCTAAGCCTGATTTCAGGCCCACCCATTTACTACTTACAACCCGACGGACCGACCCAAGTACCCGTTTCCGACCCGCTCCATCTCCCGACGGGTCGCCCGAGAGATTCCGACAGGGAAAGGAAGGAGACACGGAGCGACGCACGCCAATCGTTCGACGAAATGTCACTTCCGCTTGTGCACGCTTCGCTTCCCTGTCTCAGCTTCCATCCCTCCCGCTCGCCCATCATCCGGAGCCACACCCAGTTCTTCCCTCGCTCATCGCTTCCGCATTCCTCGCTCCGATCTCCTCCTCCTCCTCCTCCTCGGTTTCGTCGCCCGACCATCAGAGCCGCATCGCCCGCGCGGTCCGAGCTGATGGCCGACGGCGCCAGCACCGGCAGCTCCTCCAGCCCGGCCATGAAGCTCCTTTTCGTGGAGATGGGCGTCGGCTACGATCAGCACGGGTGAATACTCTGAACTTTGCCATTGGATTGACCCGTTTGTATCACTGAAAGTCTCGAATTTTTTCCGCCTGGTGATTGACGCTTGTGTGATCGAGCAGGCAGGACGTTACGGCGGCAGCGATGAGGGCGTGCAGGGACGCGATTTCGTCAAATTCGATCCCCGCTTTCCGCAGAGGTAAATGTCAATCCACCGTGAAACTTGGGCTCGTGTTTTTTTACCTGCTTCCCGTGATTGAGAAAAATATTAGATTTTGTCGAGAATTTCGATATCGCAGAAACCCATTGCTTCTTAGGTTCTGAGAATGTAAGAGCGGCATTCGATAGGCGTAGGAGGGTCCCTTAATTGTGATGGGGAGTGTCGGTTTCGGCGATATCGGTGTCGGTGCATTGTATTCTGATGAAATAAGGTTGCTTCAGGGTCAATACCTGGAGTCTCATTTGAGCAGATGAAGCTGCTGATCAAGCTCGGAGTGCCTCATTCCCTTCAGCAATCCCTTGACATTGAGAGAGTCAAGTCCGTCTTTCCTTAGTGAGTAACTGAAAATTGTCCCTTTTTTCTTGAAAGATCATTTACCTGTGAGAAATCAATCTTCTGGTTACTACATAGAATGAGGAAGAGGATGGAATGGTTTTTTTTTTTTTTTTTTTTTTTTTGGCTTTCCATATGCCTGCATTTGGAATGAGAACTATCTAAACATATTTCATCCAGTGTTGGATACTTTATGACTTTGATTTTTGGTACTGATTGATTGCAGTGGAAGAATTCTTGATGTTGAAGTTGTGGATGGTGGACTGATATGCTCAAGTGGTGTATTAGTGGAAGAAATGGGAGACAAGACAGATGAGTGTTATATAGTGAATGCTGCAGTTTATGTTGGGTACTAGTATCTCAGTCCTCAGTTCCTGGGCAGCGTTTGCAACATATCTCAGTTCCAGAACCGTAGCAGACTGCTCTCCAGAGGCTCCATAGCTGATCTTTTTTCTTGTTTTGCATAGTGTGAGAAATCATTGTACTGCTCGGCCATCTGTTTGCTATGACAGACTCTTCATAGGGCATGTGGTGACTCTTGAATGTGTATTTCACATTTTCATCTCTTGTTTCTTCGAATAAAATTTTTGATACAACTTTCTCTATTTCTATTGGAGGCTTCCCATCTAGTCATTTAATTTTAGGGCTGTTTTTCTCCTTGTGGGGCTTACATAATTGATTGCCTGTATCAATAATCTGAAGTTTCTTAAGAGTCAACCATACTCTATAGTTTGCACCTATGGGAAGAAGCACAGACAATAGACAAGATAGAATCAACAAGAATCATAAACAACTTAAAAACCAATAGGGTATTACCATGTTTTATTGCTTCCCCTCCTGTGTACAACTAATTGTAAAAGAAATCTGCTAAAACATAACCTTTCTTGAAATACTGTCTGTTTGCACTTTGGAAATACTGCGTCAGATTAGGTAGAGCACGTATACACCACGGGTTGTGTACTTTACAGTCGATCTGTTTTACAATTGTCATCCACTAATGGAGGTCATGTTTTTTGGCCCTTCAATCAATGATTTCGAAAATACAACTATGATGAATGTCGATATTTTCACATCACTATAGCTGCATATAGGAGCTGATTCCAGGTATCGGGCAGACCAGGAAGGCACCAGTGGCTGCAATCGGTGCCGGAGTGGTCGCCGCTGTAGGTGGAGGGGTGCGCGTCCTTCCTCAATTGTGACAGCGTAGTTATGTCCAGCAAATACACTGGAGTCTTCATACTATTCAATACTTTGCTCACCACAGAGGTGGCTGGAGGAGCACCGGTTGGATATGTCGAGCCAGAGAGGGGTGATTGCTCTCCCATGCAGTTCTTCTTTGGTGAGTGCCAGTCCTTGCCCCTGTTTTTTCATTTCATCCCAAAAAGATCAGGCACGGTTATGTACTTTTTATAGATCTAGACTTATCAAGGGATGGTCATATTGGAAAAAAATATTGCACAGACCTGCATTGACTCGAACTAGGTTAATGACAACCGTTAATCATGGGGGTTTCACACAGGCCCCAAAAAATCAAACATTTGTGATTGAGCCTGGTCTAGGCAAGAACTTCCCCACGTATTGATTATAGTTCCAGTCTCATAGATAAGTCGAGTCATTCATAGTGTCATATGAGACATTGTTCGAGAAAAACCCCAATTGGCATGTGACAATGCCGGGCTTTCTTCAGATACACGTACTCCAAGCATACTGCATATCTCTTTCTGTAGTCTCTGATCCAGGGTCCACCTTTTTGGTGTGGCGGGTGCATGATTAAGGATAAGAAAGGCAGAGTGAGACTCAAAACTGAGTCTACTTTCAGGTGAAAAATTTGCCAGTCAATGGGGCCGACTTCTGTTCATGATTTAGGTTAAGGAGGTTCACATTCACATGTGGAAGTTCTTTTCATCTCCTTAATACCCGGAACTCGGTGTGACGATAATATCTTAAGAAAAGTTCCTTAAGCATTCTATATGATTTGCTAATTATGTTTTTAGGTTATAGAAGCTTTTTAGAGATCCAACCACTAGGGTACTTACTGATAATGAGTAGGAGAGATTCCCTGGAAGAAGACTTTGGTCTTTGAAGCATCAACATTGAGATCAACCCATTTGGCCCATGTGCTCAGCCCCTTGTAATAAGCACTTAGACGGTCCATGTCTTTAACGACTCTGCCCCCATCTTGTATATAGTCCCACCTGCAATTAGAATTTATCATCATCGAACTTTGGTCTAATATCTATTCATCTTGTTTAAGGCATAAACCCACCAACAAGAAAATACAGGCACCGCATTTAGATGGAGCCTATAGCACCGGCAGCAGTCTTAAGATGAAAGTCAGAAGGAGAATGCAGATCAATATGAGGGAAGTCGAGATTATCATACGGCTGAGATTTTCCGGTGTGGGTCCACCAGTGCCATGAGTTGAAGATCAACACGTCCATCCCTTGCCACGATTTTCCCGCCTCAATGGAATCAAGCTTGAGAACTCGCCCAATGTTCTCTCGGACTATGTCCACCAAGTAGGGCGTGCGATACAGAAAAATGCTCACTCCATAGTCCTGCAAATCATCAGAATTGCTGCCCTTTAGCTCTTCCTCAGAGTCTTTCTTTTGCCTATTCTTAGGTACAACTTCATCGGGAACTTCGATCGGGTTTCGCCATTGATCAATCAAGTTGTATTTAGCTATAGTGAAACTATGTAATTCCTGGCATGAGCAGTTTTATTCTCTTAAACTGTTCACCATAGTTAGTAACCTCAAAGATGCTTCCCATCTTCTTAGAAGGACCATGATTGGGAATTTTTGGATCGTCCCTTTCCAAGTAAGAGACGAAATATAATTAACTTGAATTCACGACAGCTATTCAAAATATTAGTTAAAGCTTGAATTTGTCATCTCATATTTGCTTTTCGTGAAAAAATACTAATTGAAGCGGAAGCTTTCTTCAAACAAGAAGAAGTTGGGTCAACTATTTAATCAAATGATATTAAGCTTATTTCCAATCTCTTCTCGAAAAAGAAGTGGGCTATAATTATAATTGAAGAGATTGAATGCTGGCTCCCGAGAGCACCGACTTGATCATTATAATTAAATAATGCAAACCCCATTTTATTCCATTACTTCCTTTCGAAATCTTTAATGCTATGCAGCTGCATTGTCTGGGAAGGGCTTCTTCTAGACAGCTTTCTTTATGCAAAACCGTGCACTATAGTAGTTAATAAATAATGCAAATGAGGTACCCTTTGATGACCACTCATAGACTAGCACGGCCCACAAGAATTATCACATTGGAAAAGGTAGGGACTGCTCATAAAGCATTCAAAGGGTACGTATAAAGACACTAATCTTGGATAAATTGAACTCCATGGAATGCCCTAGACTTTGCGGCTAGAACATTCAAACGAGCCATCTCAAGAGAGCTTCATGTTCACACAAAGCATCGTCGATGCTGCAAAAGGATGATTTCCTGCCGCTTATTAAGGCATCGATTCCATTAGTGCACCGGTACGGAGCTTTTAACTTGGCAAAATCTAAGTTTGGGGGTCTTGGTGTTTACATCACGATGTGAAAGAATGTGTACTAAAACTGATAACGAAAAACATGTGCCGTGGAGAGTAAGTACACCCGTAATAATGACAGAAGAAGGTGCTCGAGCAATCAAAATGGGGGAAAGCAAAAGAGGGCAAAGAGACAGTGGAGGGGAGTAGGTTGGGCTGGTGGGCTGTGCATCACAGCCTGTCACTGTGTGGTGGGGTATGCCCCTCGTCCCGACCTAAAACAAACACAGGGCATCCTGTAGACAATAGCATGTCAAGATTGAAGTAATCATCATATCTAATCTAAAGTCCACACTTATTTATTGTTCTATTATGAGCTGGAGTACAATTCACCAATTGCACCATCCTAGGTCTCGCTTTCCCATTATTTTTTATTTATTTCCACGATTTATGAAAAGCAATCATATGGTATCTTGAGTCAATTCTTATATATCGGATTAAATTTATCTTCCTAGTTGGATCAAAAAGTAGATAATTCATATTGAATTTGAAAAGATTGAGTAAAGTGGCATTTGAAGAATTCGACATTGAAATAAGGAAATTCACATAGTCTAGAATAAAACAAAATTACATTTGTGAAGAAGCTAATAATATTTAAAATCTTATTCTATAGTTTTCTAACTATGCATCTATGTAGCAAAACTTTGTGCTTATACTTTTCAAGTTGCCTATATCTAATATATAACTTTTCTAAGTTGGAATTTTCTAACCCGTGACTGGTTAGAACCCTAGATATACGCAAAATTACATATAAAAAGTACATTATGAATATGTCCGTGCAAAAGGTTGGTCGGGCAGCTCATTTCTCTTTCAGCTCTATCTCGCAATTACCGGATATGCAAGCAAATGGAAAATTTCCATATGGCATACCTGGACAAAGGAATCGCTGACAGGACAATATTTAATAAGAGGAAAGTCCTTCTTACATGGACAAATCCGACAAAGTATTTCCTATGCCAGGTTGTTCATAGTACAACTAAAATAACCCATTTGAAGAAAGCGGTGCCAAATTTGTACCAAACAAGTCGACAACACCCACTGCAACATCATCAATTGGTCATCACGGCATTGACTGCTCATCTTTTGTTAATTATTGGAAGAAAAATTCAGGGTTGAATGTGAGAATTTCCAAAGCTTAGGGTAAATTAGGAAAATAAAAATAAAATATCTAAAATTATAGTTTTCATTATTATAATTATGCCTGACCCAAATTAAATTTTTTAAAGTTGAAACTTGGGAACTTTTTTAGGGGCCCCCCTACACACTTCCTCCCTTTTAGGTTGATTCCCCACCACCTTTCCCAACCCCATATGATCTTGTCTTATTGCGAGACAACGTTTAAGGCCAGAGCTTCATTATTTATGGCTACGAAGCAATCATCATGAGCCCTCTTCTTGCAATTGCTCTTGCTCTCATTTATGACAAGAGAAGTTCCTACAGGTGTCTTTCCTGATGTAGAACAATGCCCACGAGCTCTCTTTGAGCTCGGCTCAAGTACACATAAGTGTCGGCTCGTCGAATTGGGAAAGAAGGGATTCTCGAGATTCCAAGACCGGCTTACGGAATCGACCTACGAGTTCATGTAGGGTCCTAGGGTCCCTAACATCGTCTTCAAGGGGAAAAGTGTACGGTGAGTGCATACAAGCAGTTTTTAAGTAAAGACGTATTGAAGTCAAATGCATTAGTTCCACATCTCCTTTGTAGGTATTTTAGTGCTGTTAATAAGGAGCAATGATTGAACAAATTCGCCGCCGTGGACGTTTCAAAATTGTTGGATCCGATCGACCGACTGACGATCCGATGACCCGAGCAGTCCACCGACAGTTGATGTTGGTCACCCCACGGGTCGGAAAGGGCCCGACAATTTTGAGTGATTTTTAGCCCACGGGTTAAAAGAAAAACCCCTCGAGCGATTCAATGGACAATACAGCAGACAGAATCTGCTCGAAAATCGAGAGATTCTCGCCCTCGCTAGGACCGTGGAAGTAGCTCCAAAAGGGGAACTACATCGGGGGCAACATCACGGGCAGCATCACGGGCAGAAACTCCGAAGACCAGAACAAAATCTTAAAAAGCACGAGAGAACTCCGCAGACAGAGAAAAGAGACAGCCCATAATGCGATGAAACGAACGAATTTTGCCCTCTTTTGTTTTTCTATATTTTTTGGAGAACGGGGCGAAAAGATTTACCGGGAAAGTGACCGCGGAGAGAGATTCCTTCCTGGCGAAGCTGGTCTTGGCGCCGGGCACCGACGCATGGATCATACACGACAGCGATTCCCACATGTTCAGGCTCAGCGAGTCCCCCACGAACATTATCTTCTTCCCCCTCCACCTCCTCAGCAGCTCCCCTCCATTAAACCTGCAAGACCTCCAAATTTTCAAATTTCAAGAATATATAAAGTTCAACATACCAAGAAACTAGAGCAAAAGGGTTTCCCCGAATTTGAGTTTTCTCTTCGCTTAGCAGAAGAGAGGAGAAGCAAAACAACCTCAAACAGAGGGCGAGGGAGATTCGGTAATGGAAACCTGGGAATGGCGCAGGAGTCGGGCCTCCAGGCGTACTTGAGGTATTGGGTGTCGGGCCGGCCGTATTTCTGGCAGTCGAACTCCGGGTCGATGAAGGGACACGAGGAGGATTCGTAGAAAGGGTAGGAGGCGTCCACCACCCAATTGCCCTGGAACAGATTGCACCCGCCGGTTTGCTTCCGGCCTCTCAGGGCGGCGGTGGTGTTCCAGAGCTGCTGCTCCGAGCTTGCTCGTTGCAGACGAACGAGGAAGAAGAGGAAGAAGATGGTGAGGTGGAGCGCGGTTATGGCGAGCGAATTGGGTCGGCACCGAAGAAGGGCCATTGCAGCTGGAGTCCCTGCTGCTGAGGTGAGAGAGAGGGAGAGCGGCCCTCCCGTCTCCCGTGTGCGTCGATTTATAGGGAGGTTCTTGTCAGTCTCTGCGAGAGAGAGAGAGAGAGAGAGAGAGAGAGGGACATGGTTTTCTGAGGTGGTATTATTATTGTTTTTTTTTTTTTTTTTCGGGCCGACCTGCTAATGTTGGATTATATTTCCATCTAAAGAAAATGTTAAACTGCATATACCTTCCTTGGCGTTTGAGGGTTTCTATGGTCATCATTTACTGTTCAAAATTGACTTACCCTACTTCCAAAATTTTTTTAACGAATGATCGAGATTTATTCTTTGATGATTCGACAACCATTGGTCTTCGAAGATTATTTGTGAAAATGTCTATCGACCTTCTAGCTAAGATTAAAGTGCGGTATCTATTTTTATCAGTTTCATAATGATGGTATATGCAATATGGTAATTTTATCGAAAGTCTATCTTATCATTTGACATGTTGCAAAAGATTTTAATGATCCAGTATTATTCTTTGCCTTTCTGGACCAAATATTCTTGGCAACCTGTTGCTGCTTGTGCTCCTTATTCGTTACTTCCTTCCTACAATACTTTAGCTATAAAGGTATTTTAAGTTTGGGAAAAAGTATGCGTTTATGTGTATTTGGAAAGCATAAAGAAAACCATAGAAAGAACAACAAAATAAAGATATAAATTAGTTGCGAAATCTTGGAAGGACATGAATATAATTAGAGAAAATGTGTGGCCAATTGGTAGGGGCTGTTGTGCTTTCCAGGTCGAATTTCGTCTGGAAAAGAGCAAGGGAAGAGTGCTTGACTGGATTGCGTGAATAAAAATTCTGCAGAAAGGTCTGACATTTCCATTGGGTCGCAGGTCACGGGCACAATTGAACATATGCACCAAGTTCATGGGCTAGCTGGTCACCACGTGCATTAACAGTTTCGGATGAATCCGTGGGATGTCCAATACCTTTTTTGTCTCCCTTATCATAACTTAATTAGTGTTATGGAACGGAATCGAGTGGCGTTGAGTCCCGTCGGTGTCAAGCTCAAGCTCGGTCATATCAACTCGACTCTCGTACTCCTTTTTTTGGGACTCTATTCGAGCTTCATAGAGTACTGAAATTTTCTACTCAAGCTCCACTTGAATAGAACCAAGTCATAAAGAATCTCGAGCTTGAAAGCGCGAGCTCTCTCTTTACTAGCTCGTATGCTATTGATGTGTTATGCGATTTTGAGTGTTTTCGTGTCTATTTTTATAAGTATTGAATATTTTATAAGAAATATTAGAAGTTTTTGTAGGCTAGATTAGGTTCGTGAGCTCTTCAAACTGAGCATTAGTGAGTTCTAGAAATCGATTTGAAATCAAATGAGTTGATCTCTAGTACTTGATGAGCCGAACATGAGTCGATGCAAGTAGCTTGACTCAATTTTACCCTATTTGCAGCTCCAAATTATTTGAATAAAGAAAATCTTTTCTTTTTTGATGTTGTTTACTCAACTTCTAGTTGATATGTCCTCTATTGTGACACTAAAGAATTTCCTTCGAAGCAAAACTCACGATCAAAATTTGTAAAGATCTATTTGATGTCATTCCATATGATTGACTTAATAATTAAGGATCGGACTTATACATATATATTAGGTTCACGGACACATATTTAAATTCCAACGCTATTAAGCACAAGTAAATTTTTATGTTGTGACCGCTAGTCTGACTTGTAACTTGAGTCATAACTGATCGATAAACTTATTGAGATAGTTCATAAGCTTGAGTTTTATCTATCTAACTGGGTTTACTTGTAAAAAAAAAAAAAAAAAGTTTATTTCCTTATATACCATTATTTTGTAGGTAAAGTTACTTCATAGCAAGAGTCATACAATATGTTATATAACTCTAAAATCTCACAATAGATGAGAATGGGATGTAATCATTACATAGATAAGCATAACTTAAATCTCTAATAAGATTAGGTTGATGTTATTTAAACTAGTTTAATGTAATTTATATCTTGAATCTTGATATATGTATGGAGTATGATAGGACATCGTCTTGATATATGTATGGAGTATGATAGGACATCGTCTCTGAATATTCATTGTATGGCCTATTTAAATGTCTAAGTACGACATGGTATTGGTGGTACGAGATTAGAATGGAATAGCGATTTCAAATTTTCTTGGTTAGAGAATAAACAAGAGGGAAAAATGAAAAAACAACTTTAAAATGTTTTTAGACAAGAAATGAGATGGAAATTTTTTAAATTTTTACTTATCTTAAAATTTTCCCCTCCCAAATAAGGAAATGAGATTTTTGCCCTTCCTTGTCATTTATCTTAAAAAGAAGAAAATTTTCAAGTAGTTACTTCTTTTTCTCTCTTATACTTTACTAACAAGATATCCATGTTCGTGGGCTTGGAAGAAGATCCTCCAACTTAGGAGGCTTTACCGCAACTACTTCTAGTGGAGTATAGGGGATGGTCGCTTCATTTCCCTCTGGTTCGACTACTAGCATCCTAGGGGGCCGTTAAATCTAATCTTTTTAGACTCTTTCATCTATAGCTTCGAGATTCCATGCCAGGCAATCGTTGCAGATCTTTATTCCACCACTAGTCAGCCTTTAAAGGATGTTCTGGATTCGTGGCAGCTTGCTCTCCCCATCCTCTCTCAGAATGCGGACCGTTTCAGGTGGAAAGAGTGTTCATCTGGGAGTTTCACCGTCGCTTTGGCTTGGGAGGTCATTAGGTGGAAGAAGGATCGTGTCTCCTGGCACACATTCATTTGGAGTTCTACCATCTCACCCCGTTACTAGTTCAATCTCTGGCTTATTACCAAGTACAAACTCCCTACCCTAGCACTATTATTATTGTATGGTAGAATTGATAGTGGCTTGTGTGCTTTTTGCAATGAGACTCCGGCCTCCATCGACCAATTGTTCTTTGGGTGTCGGGTCACTGCCGGCCTTGTTTTTTCTTGGGCCATCAGGTGCAATCTACCTTGGTGCAATAGGTCCTGCACAAATAATCTTTGATGGCTATGGCTCTACTCTTGGGTAAAGAATTCTTTAAATGCATTGTCTATTTCTCCCTTGGAGCCCTTTGTCACATTCTATGGAAGAACAGGAATGATATTTTGTTTAGAGAGCTAACTCCTACGATCTTGGTCCTGAAGAACCATCTCCTTAAGGTTGTCTGAGATAAGGCTCTAACTTTCAGGAATGTCGACAGTACCGTGAGGAACAGGAGACTCTAGTGTGCCTAGGGTATCGATCCGATTGTTTTCTCTTCAGGTGATTCTTGACCGAATCCACGAAGCTGCTTTCTATGTAGCTGCTATTTCAGCGGCGGCTTCGATCCTTGGGGATGGCTATTCCACCGTCTGTCTCCTTCGAACTGGATACCCTTCTGTGGTGGACGTTCTTGTGCTTAGCTACTGTCGAGGTCCTTGGGGTTGGCTGCTTCACCGAAGATTCCTCCTCCCCTGGTTCATGCCGGTCACAGCTTCTCTCGATTGGGACGCTTGAACTATGACTTTTGTTTTTGTTTGGTTTTTGGGGTGATCTGGCTGTGTCCGTTTGATCCCTCTGTTGCTTTTTGTTTTTTGCTTTGGTTGCTAGTGTTGGCCGTTGTTTGGCTCTTCTTTGCTGTGTGGTGGCTGTTACAGTTTGTTGCTTGCTGTTTTTTGTCTCGGCACCCTTCCACTCGCCTTGACGTCATGTCATTCTGAGTGTAAGTTTTGGTGCCGAGATTTCATCTTGTATAATATAGTTGGTAAAGCTTAATAAAATTACTTACTTTCACAAAAAAATAAAATAACAAAATAATAATAATATAAAAAAAAACAAAAAACAAAAACACAAGATGTCCATACTCTGAATGCGTATGTTTGTAACATTATTCGGAATGTTGATGGTTGAGCTATTTTATTATTGATATGTCAAGTTAATTATTGGATATATTGGATGTTGATCGTTATTGGGTTGATCGCTTTACAAAATTCACCGAATATCACTATTTTTCCTTCAATGGAAAAAAGAAAATACCCATCCATTCTTGGTGAATCTACACCTCTGGTGAAAATTAGTATTAGTTAGCATTACCAAATGTAGCTAGTTTGGTTAGATGCTGATTTAATATTATTCATCTTGTTTTTCCTTCAATTTCAGAAATCACTGGTAAATATTTTTTTTCCGCTGATTAGCTAATGTTTATCTTTCATCACCTTATAATCTTCCTTTATCTGTAAAATATGTGACATTAATTTTTTGTGTTGATATATAACTTTTCTATCGATACTTTAATACAAATTAAAGAATACAAACAATCTATCTTATTAGAGTTGCTCATTATTATACGATTACTTATAAAAAGTCGTCAGTAATTATGAATTTAGTAGTATTTACGAAATATGATGTAATAATAACTGATGTGAAAGTGCAAAAAGATTTCCGCAGACAAAACTCAATGCGCAAACTAGTGCTTTTAAAAAGAAAAAAAAAACTTGTGCTTTTAAAAAGGGAGGAGCGTAAGTGATGAAAATTGTTGTTTTTGAATTTGATATTTCTTCTTTAATCAAATAAATTTAGGATATTCTTTAAAAAGAAAAAAAAAACTTGTGCTTTTAAAAAGGGAGGAGCGTAAGTGATGAAAATTGTTGTTTTTGAATTTGATATTTCTTCTTTAATCAAATAAATTTAGGATATTCTTTTACTATACAATATGTTAATTTATTGTTTCCATTCTTAAGATATCTTTTCGTCGATTAAAAAAAAAGTAGAATACAGTTGTTTTTTTGGGGAAATTTGTTTGGTTTATCCAGGAATTTTAGTATTATACTTGTTACTTCATTTTTGTTGGACATCTTACCCTCTTCCATGAATTAATTAATTTGGAAATTTTTTTCTATTATGTGCTTTAAGCATCTTCTAGAGAATGTTATGTGAATCTAGTTGATCTAGTTTCATTTACTTTTGTGTTTATTGCGCAAGGAATTATGTAGCATCGACACGAACATGCGATACGCGACATGACACGACACAACACGCCAACACGTCATTTTTTTAAAAATAGAGAATTCCGACGCGTTCCGACACGTTATATATTAAATATATTTTTATATATAAATATAAATAATAATAATATATTTTTATATATAAATAATAATAATAATAATAATAATAATAATAATAATAATAATAATAATAATAATAATAATAATAATAATAATAATAATTGCCTAGAATTAATTTACACGAAAAATATTGAATAATATCATTCATTATTTTAATTTGTTACAATAATACATAAAACTTAGAGGAAAAAAACATTGTTTAAAGAAAAATGCTGAAATGATATTTTTAAATTTATTTATTTATCATATATAGCATTTTTTTATTACTTCTTTCATAGTAAAAGACTTTAAAAAAAACTAAAACAATTCTAAAAAAAAATGAAAAAAAAATTGACCCCGTGCGTGTATATTTATAGCATTTTTATCACTTCTTTTTTTGTATATTTATATTTTGACCCCTCAAGTATGAGAAATTTTTAAATTGACCCAATGTGTGTCGAAATTGTGTGTCAAAATTCTGGATTCGTGTGTCGGAGCATGTCGGAGAGAGTTGACCACGTGTCGGATTTTTCGACACTCCTTGACCACGTGTCGGAGCGTGTCGGGACATGTCAGAGTGTCGGACACGACACGAAGGCTTCCGGAGAGTGTCGATGCTACATAGGCTAGGAAATGACAATATGATAAAATGTAGGGATGAAATTTGGTATTCTCTTCAAAACTTAATTCGTATCTCTCTCGGTTATCTCATAAATTGACCTCCATTATATGAAGTCGTAACTAGTGGCATATGCAACGGCCAAAATTCGTTCTCCTATCTTCTTCTTCTTCTTCTGTTAGTCGGGAGTGGACAACGAATGACCTCCGACCATCACTATCCACCACCGTGCCATCACCGATACCCTCACTTGGTTGCCGCACCACTTGCGCCTCTTTCCCTCTCTCTCCCTCTCTCTCTCTCTCTCTCTCTCCTTCCTCCTTCCATGGTTTTGATTTTATCTTGTTTGTTATTTTTCACAGGGCAGACTAATAATGAAACTTTTAACACGTCTCTGGACTCTGATCATCTCTCCTGTCGTTCTTTCTCTTCCAGCTAAGGGATAACGTTGCTCGACTTGGTCTTATATGGACTTCATTAATGGAATGATTGCACCGGGGATTGAGACAGTGTACCCAGAGCGAGAAGGCTAAGTCCTTAATGGCTTCTTTGCCTTGGCCATCAGCTCCATATGGTCCCCAGGACAAGAACCAGAGGCCCTCCCTCTTTATGGAGGATTTGTTTTGTCCTCGTGGTCGGTAGACTGTCTTACTTAGATTCGTCGCAGAAGATACAGTTCAGGAAACTTTGTGACTGTTCTTCATGATTTTTCTGCTCCACACGATGCGCGATATATGTCCCGTTGCAATCTCGGGTATCCAGGGGGCCATGCGTGTACTTTGGAATCTCCCAGGTCGAAATGAAGAATGGCGCGACAATTCTCCTGCGATTGCAAAATAAAAGAAGCCGAGAACGAATTGAAGAAGGAAGTACGTACCAAATGAGAGGTTAAATGGGGTGTGAAGAATACGGAATTTCTCTCTTGCCTCACATCCTTTTTTTTACAAGTAACATAGGATAAACTTTTTAACAAGAAATTGGGAAAAATTACCGAAAAAGTATTGAACCTATTATATGGTGATTAATTCAGTTCTAAATGTTTCAGTTAGCTAATGACCTTGCCAGCCCATAATTGGAAAAAAAAATACGAAAGAAAAGAAAAGAAAAAAGATAATAAAAGAAAATAAAAAAATTACAAAAGTTGTCTATATCTGCACCGACCATACAATGTAGGATGGCATTTGTTGACATTAGTGATTCCTAATCAAAATTGGTTAAAAAATATTATATTGATAAATTGTCAAAAGATTCAGGACAAATTGACATACTTAAAATATTTATGATTGAATTAGTTGCCGTAAAATAAATTTATGACTTTTTGGTAATTTTTCAAGAAAATGTCGCCTGTACTTTAACCAATCTGAAATGAAGGTGATAGACTAAGTGAGGCTTGATTCTGCCTTTCATGCTACATGGACGATCCGCGGAACTATTGCCAAGCCAAACTCTCATATTCACAAAGAAATATTTTATTCTTCAATTTCCCCATATGGGTAACTGGGAACACCTGTTTGAGTGGATAATTCGTACTCCTTTGCATTTTCCGTATGCTGATTCCCGCTTATGATATTCAATAATGAATTGGCTCCCCCCCAAACAAGGGCTTTTACTCAAGCCCTTGCGTAACGCCTACTCGAACGAATGCTGTCTTCCCGTATAAGGCTTATCATTAGCTTAGTGCTCGATGACCCTTTGGTGACGCATGGTGGGTCCACATTCGTTATGATTTGTAATCTTCGAGCAGCCCTCAAAAAAGGGCATGTGGGGTTCCTCCAAAATGCACCAATTGTGGGGGCAATTCTCACTGTTCGTTGTTGGGTTCCATCAATCGAAAAGCAAAGTTCACACATTGGTCTTCATGTCATGATTGACAACGGCAACGATAATGCGGCTTGTGGGTTCTCCTTAGCCTCTGGAATTCGCCTCTCTTTCCTTTTGGAAGGATTCCTCCCCCATTGCCATCTAAACTAAATTATTGGGACCTTAGAAGCAACCTACTAATGGACAAACACCACTCAAAGCTGATAAATCTTGAGATACCAAGGAATGAGCGCCTTTTCTTTTAGAAGGTATAATTTACTAAGTCAAGATCATTCATCATGAGATACCCTCAAACTAAAGCTCTTCTCCATAAAAAGGATGGCGCGGACATTAGGAGAGGAGATGCCTTATAAGCTCTACTCATTAGGAAAAGGAAATCCTATCCGAGAATTCGAGTAAACACTTCTTTGTTTGGAGTGGTTTCCACTTTCGATTTATAAGTTTCCTTAAATTCCTTTGCTTGCAGAGTTTGATTTTGTATTCGGAAGTGCATATCGTTTAAAATCCATAACACTGTAGAGACATTGATACGTAGAATTGTACAAATACTTTGAATAATAAATATGCTTTCACGAGGTAGGCGCCCAAAAGATGGAAAATCACGAGACTCGTGATCTTGACATATTTTCACTATCATAAATTGAGTTAGACTCTCCTCTTCATTCTCTAACTAAATTCCTAGACCATCTTAATGTCATAATTCCAAATTCGTTATCCAATTAAATTCCTAAACCACCAAAATTTTATACTGGATATTTAGATTCGCATGCTCCTAAATCATCCAAATTAAATTGAATTTGAATTCTAGAAGTTTGCCATATTAGCCAGCATAATGCCGAATTGAAGGGTTAGAAATTCATTTCATAATCCCCGCGTAATAATGAATAAAAAATCAATTTCATGCTCATTTTACTTTTACATTAAAGAATCCCGGTGTAATAACGGACTATGCTTGGCTCATAAAACCGATGATATCAATACTCAAAAAGTCGGCAGCTCTCTAGTGTGGATGAGGATAGATAGCCAAAGGCTGCGGAAAGTCTAACTTTAATACTTGTCATTTTTGGAATTTTTTTTTTTTTGATACCCAGGGAACCTGTGCATCCCGCGAGATTCGAACTCCTCTGTCTTGGGTAGACATCATGGGAGCTCTTATTTAGCCAGGCCACCGTAGACGGAGGTGTCATTTTGGAAATGTTCTTTTATAAAAATATTGTAAAATCTCAAAATGCCAAATATGTAAAAACAACTTAATTTTCAGAATCCTTTATACATAATATATATAGTTGATGGCATCAGGTCACAGCAGACGCCATGCCATCTTGCATCTTTGCCATATCATCATGCCACGATATCATGCTTTTGTTCTTGTCCTAGTGCTAATGATCATGCATATGCCCTTAAAGACCCGTCTTTATGCATCTTTGCCATGTCATCTGCAGTTAATTGTGTCATTACAATACAACATCATAACACATCATGTTATATACATCCTCTGCCATGTCATCCATACATGTGTTGCATCATGAATACATGATGTTTTCAAGATCCACACCAGTAGACCCGACACATGAAGTCACGTTATTATTTGGGTAGTAATGTCAAATTTTCTCCAAAAAGAGAAATATCGACAATATAAATTATGCTTTCAAAATGTAGGAAACCATTCCACATTTGCAAGGTAAGACATGATTAGAGCTGTGGTAAGCAAAGGGAGCCTTGTGTTATTCCGCGTTTGGAGAATTCTTTGTGGAAATGTAAAGACTTTAGGGTAAAAGATTTTTATCAAACGCAAATAACATTTTTTTAAAGAGAGAAAATCTTGAGTACCCAACAATCCAACTGTGAATCATCAGAGCCGGCGATCTCGGGCCACCCCACCAAGGATAGCCCAGTTGTTCCCACCATCAGCCCACCATACCCTTGCCCTCTCAAACTCGGCCGTGCTCGACTAGGGCTCAAAGTGGCTTTAGATGTAGATGTGCGAGGCATCGGCTGGCGTTGCTTGACTCTCGGCCGACATCCATGACGTCCTCCTTGAATTCCCAACAAATCAAAGTATCCTCAGATTTGGCCGTGGGGGGCCTCATACAGTGTCCTTGAACTCCTCCTCGGCCAATGTCACATCACTCAAATTTGGCCCTCAAGGGCAAAGATAGAATTTGAGAAAGCTAGTGAGTACAAGATGGGAAGAGGAAAAGTCCTTAAATTCTGGAATTTGCCTTTTGAAAATGCTAAAAGCTCCGTGCTTCCGTGTCGTGTCCGACACGTGTCGGACACGTCGACACGTTCGGACACGGTCAGACACGCGTGTTCGGAAGACTGATGGAGGGTGGAGGCGAGGGAGGGCGAGGAAGCAGAGGTCGCGAGCGCCGGTGAGACGGAGCAGAGGCCGCGAGTGCCGGCAAGACGAAGCCACGAACGGACCACCACGACGGCGAGAGATGGCTAGAGAAAGAGCCGAATAGAGAGAAAGAAGAGAGAAGGCAAACTCCCGCTGGCGAGACGAAGCCACGAACGAACCACTGCGACAGCGAGAGACGGCCAGAGAGAGGTGAGGGCCGCCACTGTTGCGATGGATCGGCGACGAGAGGAAGAGGAGAGGAGGGAAGGGGGTCGTGCGGCGCGGCAAGGAGGATAGGAAAAGGAGGACTCGGCGGCTCGCTAGGGTTTTTCGTAAAGAAATCCAAAAAAAATAAGAAAGGAGGTCTGATGGCGTGATAGAGACGAGGGGGTGGGGGGTCACTGTCAAGTGGGGGGAGGGAAAAAAGTAAAATAAATGTGGGGTGGAAGGAAAAGGACGAACGAAAGAGGGGTGGATTTTGGGGATTGTTCTTTTAACCGGAAAATTAAATAAATGAAATTAAAAAATGATTTCAAAATATAAAAATATTAAATTTTGAATAATGATAAATTTTGATTATCATAGAAAATTATGGATTTATTTAAATAAATTGATTCTATTTTTTTTTTTATTAATTTTTAGTTTCATCGATAACTTTTGTTAAAATTAAAAAATGTTTCGCATTAATTATGAATATATCTTTCAAATTTCAAATGAATTGATTTGTTAATATTATTAGTATAAATTTATTATAGGCTCTTTTTTTTAATTAATTAATTATTTATAAATTGAATCAAATTAATTAAAAATAAAAATATTCATTTAATATACAACGTGTCGGAATTCTCTATTTTTTAGAAATGACGTGTCGACATGTCGTGTCGTGTCGGACACTCGTATCGTGTCGCGTGTCGGTGCTACATAGGCTAAAAGGTCACCTGCCCTTGGGCTTTTAGTTTTGCCAATGTTGGCATTTGTTTAAATTGGTCCAAATTTTTTTTGCCAAACACCCTAGCAATTGGTTAAGGATTTTTAAAGTATCAAAGTCCATTTTTAAAGTTGAACCAAACACTCCATTCTTCACACACATAATTGAATGTGAGATCCAAGAACTCTAACCTTTGCATTTTGAAGAGTAGCTCTTCATGCATTAGCACTTTTGGATAGTAGTTTTTTTTTTTTTTGGACAGACTTTTGGATAGTAGTTGACCGTCCCAATAACTGCCTCTGGATTTATCGGAGGCCAAAAATGAGTAATCAAAAGGAAACTATTTTAGGTCAAAGATACCCTTCAAATAATGAGGAAAACGAATTCTCCCATTTGAAGAGATGAGAACAGTTTTTTGTATGAGCTCTTGAGTGTCTTCTCTGTTTCAAGTTCCAGCATTAGATGCTATAAAAGCTTCAATAGGTTCCAAAACAAAAAGATCGGCCTCAACGAAGTCCTATTGTGTCCTTCTCGGATATGATCAGCAGCCATCTGTCATAATCGTGCCATTGCTTTGCCAGGTGCTAGCAGCTGCTATTGGGATTTGTTTCGGTAAGTAAGGTAAATTTGAACCAAAATGATTTGTAGCGGAATTAAAAATGCTCATACACGTATTTCCAAAATATTATTCGTGCATTTTAATAAAAGAATGTAGGAATCAGAAGGAGGCTAATCACATTACCCTTGATGCTTGTTCAAAAAGTTTGGTTATGTTTTTCAGATTCTGTTTATAAACATTTGATGTCCTTACAGCATTTATTTTGACATTCTTCAAATGTGCTCAGGTCCACATTGCAAATGCCTAATATCTTTGTAGTATTGGTTTTGACATTCTTTAGATCCTAACTACGAGCGTTTGATCTCCTTGTGACGCAAGTTCTAACGTACTCCAGTTCTAATGTTCTTTAGTTCTAGCCCCATAAATGTCGGGCCTTTAATTTAGACATACCACCAACTTGTGTCAAACAATAGAGAGAAATTTGAGAGAGCTTACCACGACAATTGTGTTATCAATTGTTCTCATGCGTAACTATTTGATTAATCATATCTCCATCATTTTTTGATCCTATCTCTCAATGGCTTTTATTACTAGTCCCATATCACATTTAATTTGGCTCGTTAACTTTAAAACTGTTTTAGAAAATTAATTTGGCCACAATTGTTGGGAAAATCCCTATGTTGTTCTAAAGATGACAAAGATAATCAAAGGCTACTAATGTGTGTATTGGTTGAGTGGTATTAAGTGATTTATGGCTAGGTTGAAACGCAAATGTTGTCATAAATAGCACCAGAAGATTTTAACATTAGGAGTGCGTTGCCATTGTCTTAAGTGCTTTGCTGATATTTGAGGTGAATAAGGTATTGGGCAATAAAGATGTCTACGAGCTGGAAGATCTTTAGATAAGTTGAACTTCCTTGATTGAGGGTGAACAAGCTAAGAAGAATGGGGATATTCGTGATGGCTTGGAGGTACATAGATCAAGTGAATAGTTGGATGGACTTGATAATGGTGAACAAGCCTAGAATGAGGATGTTTGGTAAAGCTTGAAAGGGCCATGAAGATGAACAGCTTAATGGAATCAAAATTGCTAATATGCTTGAAAGGACCAAAAAGATCAGGTGCTGTTAATAATTAAATTTTGGCTATAAATTTATGATAAAAATTGCATAAAAGAATTGGGGATTAGTTTGGCCCTAACAAAAATGACTTTTGCATTACCTAGGTCTTAGTTTTTACTTGCTTTTACTAAGTTTTATTTCTATTATTTTACCATATCCCCGGATAAATTAATTATATTTAAAATGGGGGGCCCACCTGGGCTGGGCCTTTGCGCCCAGTACCTCTCCTTCTTCTCCTTCCACTAGCGCGGGCCCGGGCCAATCTGGCCCCAGCTCCCCCCTCACGGCCCGGCCCACTCCTTCATCTTCTTCCTCCTGCCTTCCTCGCGTTGCGCACCATGAGCGTAGGGCAACCTAGACAGAGGGAAAAGGGGCAGAGGAGGGCGATGCGTGTGGAGCAGCGCGAAGACCAGAGGGAGACCCGGACGGATGGGCGGGCGCCTTCAACGGCGGTAGAGTAGGCGCCCTAGCTAGAGCCGCCTTGAATAGGACGACCGGTGGGACGCCGGTCGGTGCGCCGAAGACCGACGGCCGAAGCCTCCATCGCCGGTCGGTGCGCGAACTCCGGCCCCGTTTTCTCCCTCCTCTGGCTGCTGTAGCGTTTTTGTTGTTCGGTGAAGGCCTCGGCTTCGGTTTGTATCCTGGCGGAGCCGAGACCCCTCTGTTTAAGCAGCGCCCTCTACCTGCTCGACGAAATGCCTGAGTGAGATCTGATTGTCGATTCGTCATCCCGAGCCGGAGCTGGAGTCGGGCCGTCCGAACGTTGCTCTACCTATGCTGAGGCGTTCCGGTGATCCTTTAGTGCCCTGGGCGCAGCCGACACCACCTGACCCGCAACCGCCGTCACGGTGATCCGTGGAGGCCACGGGTCTCCTCTGTTTTGGGGTACAAGCGCCAGCGGCCGTCGTGGAGGCGCCGCTGGCCAGATGAATGCCAAGGGATCTTGCATAACTTTTAGTTAAAAGAGTGAGCAGTGAATTTTTTTCCAAGTATCATGTTGGTAGTTACTAACATTTTCATGAAATTATCAACATTTTCCATAATATGGACATTACTAATTAGTGTGCTAAATTATCAACTTTTATTTGCATAAGCTATTAACGCTTTGAATTTACTCTCTCTCTTATATGAACTTGAAAACCTAAATTATAGTAAATTATAGCAATTTACCAATTTTTTTATATTAAAAGCTTATCAACTAGTTTTGGATTAGCAAGGATACTTTGAATTAGTTATGACCATTTTCTACTTTACCTACTTTGTACTGAGTTGTCAACTTTATTTGCCTTGATTAGCAACCCCTTACTAACGCTTTTTAAATGTTACAAATCTAATTTGTTACGATTCATTAAAATTTCTTCCATAACTGTACTGGTTTACCAACTCCAATTCGAGCTTTGCTTAATTTTCCAACTTTTCTTTTCCTTTTATCAACTTTTGCACGTGTTTCGTCACAACACATTCAATTTACCCATTTTTTTTCCTAAAAATCACCGACTTGATTTAAAGTTGATTACCAAAATTTTCCTTTTTCGGCCATTAGTTATGGGTTAGGAAGCACCGATACTTTCTGAAAGCCTTTGTGTTATGTCGGACACTTTGACATGTGTTCGACACTCTTGGACACTCTTTGAAACTCGGTCAACACATGTCGAAAAATTCAACACCTAGTCAATTTTTTCGACACTCTTTGACACTTGAGTCGGAATTTTGACATGTGAGTTTCCGATACACGATTCCGACATATGAGGTTAATTTTAAATTTTTTAATAAATGAAAGATCAAAATATACATGTGAAAAAATAAAAATCAATAATAAAAATAACAAATTAGGAAAGAAGAAAAACCTAATATTTTCTTCTCATCCTTTTTTACTTTTACTTTCCATGATATACAATTTACCCTCAAGTTTTTTCTTTTTTCTTTCGACACGTCTGATATGCAAGTTTAGAATGTGAATTACTTTTTTTTTTTTCCAAATTTTATGGATTTATTAAAATGGAGATGAATTTGTCAAATTGAAACAACGAAGGATATCAATAAATGGTGAATTAATGTTTTCATTGTATATTTATTTAGAATTTTATTATTATCTATTTATTTGTGAATTTGAATAAGATTAATAATAATTTATATATATATATATTTATAATATACATATAATATACAACGTGTCCCAACGCATCGGAATTCTCTATTTTTTGAGAAATGACGCGTCGGCATATCGTGTCGTGTCATGTCGCGTGTCGTGTGTCCGTATCGATGCTACTTAGGTTACGGGTTACCAACTCTTGTTTGATTCATTTGCTGAATTTATTTTTCTTTTAATCATTAACTTTTATTATGAAAGCAAGCTGAATAGCTCCATTGAAGTGCGCTATTAATCCGAAATTGGCAGAGTAGCTTCCGTAAGGAGTCCACAGAGACCGCCTTGGACGCCCGAGTTCCGGAGCATTCTCATGTATCCTTTCTCGCCCCAAGTCTCGCCCCACGAGTTCTTGAGCAGCCAATAGTTGACACCGTTGGGGGTCTTCCCGTATCCGACGTGACGGCGTGGTTAGTGGTCTCCCCACAAGGGCCATTGAAGACGCCCTCACTGTACTGCTTGAATCCAGGGCTGGCACCCTCGATGGCGACCGAGACCAGTTGCCTCGCCACAGCCTACAATAGTAGGTCTTCACTCATGGGGATCTTCTCATACCCTTTTAATCGTGCTACAGCAATGGAGGCGGCTCGCTCGCCGCAAGTGCCCTCGACGCCACTGTAAGGGTAATTGCTTTCATAGGTCATGCCGTGGTTTTGGGCAATGTATTCGTAGGCTAGGTACATCCAACCCCACTTGCATCTGTAGTTTAGTTTGGAGCAGTCAATAAGCTGTTGCTCGGACAAGTCAACTAGTTTACCGGTCTTTATCGCTAGAATTGATTTCACAGTTGCAGTCGCTGCGAATGCCCAGCAAGATCCTATTCAAGAATTAAAATGAGAAGCGCAATGGTGGTTATGGCTAGTGTATGTATGCAGATGGAATAAACACCGGAATTAGCTTGATAGTGTATGATTCGGAGTCACTAGGATTAAAGTTATGCCGAAATATTTCTCACATGCTACTTGTGGTTAGTGCCGCAATAATGTAATTCAATTGGCAGCATGCAACTATAACTATGTGGTTCGAATTACTTTAGATGACCTATTTTGAATTGGAACATGATTTAGTTTTATGGATTCAATTATGCGGTTTGAATTAAACCAATTATGAAATAGTATAATTTTTCTACCAATAGATCCATTGAATCCCATAGTCCCGAGCCACCCAGAGAGAAATGCGTTAACGTAGTGAAAAAACCATTGTCTCTTATCCACTATATATAATATATTACACATCATTATTGTTAAAAATGTTTTATTGAGCTTATGTAGCACATCTGTTGATTGTTTTCGAGGGCTACAGAGAATATTCATTGTTTCATATGAAAAAATTGTACGCAAACAAAGCCACAAGACAAGAAAATATTGGGTTAAGGACCTCGGAGGATTATATTGTTTCGCTTGCTTTGAAATAAAAAGAAAAAAAATCACAAGACCAGAAAAAACGTGCCGTTGGACAATACTATAATATGATTTTGTTACTCTCTTACCGCATCCTCCCTGATTTTTTATGCTGCCGACAACTCCTTTCTCGACCCAGTTTAAACTATCCGGGACTTGAGTCGTACTGTACTTGAAAGTGGTGGCCGCGGATGAATTCGAGCTCCTCGACGTCGCTCTAAACCCGGTGTATCTCGGGACAAACTCTTCCGTTGTTGAAGTCTTCGATGAAGCGCAAGGTCTCTAGGAAGATCCCGTCCGCTTCTCCTTCTCGAGATTATTCTTGTAAATCCGTCCGTGGCGGGCCATCCACTGCTCGAACTCGGCCAATGTGGAATTCGCGGGCGTCACGGCCGAAGTCCAAGCCCCTGCACATAACAATACCATCAACATGTAGACCTTGATTTGCCTCTCGAGCCACGGAGCCATTGTCGCCGAAGCGTATCAACGATGGATTGATGGCTTGGTAGTATGCTTTGGGCTAATGTAGAGAAACATGAGCAAGCCACGTTAATTATATATCCTCAAGATTATGGTAATAAATCATGGAACTTTGCTAATAATCTGGTGAGTCATTTTCTCTTCTTTTTCTTTCCCAAATGAATGTTACTGTTTAGGTAAAAATGTGAGTGTTACACGATTGTGAATTGTCTATACATGTCAAGCCATGTCTATTTGTAGACCCTCATGGGCAACTTGATTAATCATGGAACTTTGCAATCGATCCAGTCAAGATTCATTTCCTTCACTGATTAGCTTTTGACCTCTTCGTTTTCTTTCCCAAATGAATGCTGCTGTTTAGGTTAAAAACCGAATGTTTCGCAATTGTAAATTGTTTATACATGTCCACTCGAAATAAAGTTGCGAGTTTGTAGATGCATACTTAAAGCGAATCGGATGTGGATGGTCTAGCTAACAATCAACTGGATAGAATAAAATTTCCCAATGTGTATAGCTTAAATTGATGAGGATTTTTTTCAGGGTGGTGCTATTTCCAATCCTTATGGTTATGTTTGGTCATCCGAATTTCTAATTGGAATATAATTGGATAGGATAAGATATGGAATCTTGGGAATTTTTTATATCCCGTTATTGTTTGGTGAATCGCAATATTAAAGTTGGATAAGTTTACATCATATCATGTACATTTTTTTATATATAAACGGCATATCATTATAAATGAACCTAATATATGATTAAGTCCACCCATTTTACCAAAAAGAGAAAATTGCCCTCTATTGTTCAATTCCAATTTAAATTAACGATCCTAAATTTATTTCTACATCTATGTAGGATTAATTTACCATAAATAATGATTTGATTTGTTTAATTTTTGTTTATAGCAAATTTTCCATATGTATTAAATGTTTTGTCACTATGTTTTTATTATGGATAAATTGTTAAGTAAATTAATTTATTAAATAAAAAATTGCATAAAGTAAGATTTTTTTTTCTTATGAAATTGGTAGTGAAATATCATTATTTTTATTGACAAAAATTAAAATCATCTATGAACTATTTATAGAAAAATATAAGGATACCTTATTGTGTATAATTTTTAGTGTATTTCTATATATTCCTCAAATGTCTTAAATGCTATGTAGAAAAGCATTTCATCAGTATAATAAGGAAAAAGATTAATAATTTACTAAGAAAGTGAGCTTTTGAGATAAGAGGGCCAAAAAATAGATAATTTGTTATAAGATAAATGAAGAAGAAGATACTTCTTAGCTTTATACTATATCAAAGAGTGTAACCCACCCCATTGTAAATACGTTGGTTCGGGTGAAAATGAAGGATGGCATCTCTCTCCAATGCCTCATTGGACCTGCCATGTTTAATAGCCTAGCATCACCATAGGCCAAGCCTCCCTTCTTGCCTGGGAGAAGTATACTATTGGTGCTATAAGTTGTATACGACGCTCGCTTTGGTGCCAGAAGTTTCCGTCGGATCACTTACGTGCCAAAGTTTTTTTTAAAAACGATCACTTTGGTGTCATCGTCGATATTGTTGGCCGGAAATCCAACGTGGCAGTTTTTTTTATTAATTTTTGATGCCGACGTGTATCGCCGAAGAATACAATCAGCATACAAATAACAAAACGGCGCCGTTTATCGTCTTCCCCCAAATAAGAAACCCTAAATCCCCAATTTCGACTAGAACCGGAAGTTGAAAACCCTAAATCCTCAATTCGACCATTTTGAGTGCATACTTCGATTTTCTCCCAAAGTTATCTGCTCACTCTTGTAAATGAAGGACATAAGCTTCAGCAGCGGCTCACATTCCTCTAAGAAAAGCGAATTAGATGGTGAGTATTACTATTATTGTGGGTTATCGAGTTCGAGAAGAACATCTTGGACTCGGTTGAATCCCGGAAGAAAATTCCATGGGTGCGGCAGATATAGAGAAGGCTCGAAGTGCCAATATTTCAAATGGGTTGATAGGAAATTCTCTGATCGAGTGACAGAGGTAATATTGGAGTTACTTGAAGGCCGAAATCAACCTCCACCTACGTTAATGGACGAGTTGGAGGATGTCGACTCAATACAAGCTCAAATGAAGCGTTTAACATCTCTAGTGGACCATTTGAAGAGGGAGGTTTCAAGGTTGAAAATTGAAAGAAACTTTTATCGAGCGTTGATTATGTTCTTATTCTCGTGGGTAGTTTATTCAAATCTAAAATGAGTAATGAGAAGAAGTTTGTTGCATTTTTTATTTGGTAATGATTTACCGGTTTGCTGGTTTGCTGTAACTACAAATCATGGTGAAATTAAAGGATGGTGGCAAATTTACGATTGACCATTTTAGTGCCATAAGTTGTAAATAGTGATCGCTTGAGTGCCAAATTTTTATAAAAGTGATCATTTAAGTGCTATTCGCGATTACAAAGTGATCACTTATGTTGCACAAGTTTTTAAAAAATAACATGTTAGTGCCAAATGTCACATTCCAATGCACCTTGTTCTTGCACCAGTTGGATTGCTGGGGCATCTTTTTACACCAGCTCATACAAGTGTTGATATAACAAGATATACCAGCATCCAAAATGTTCTTGCAGCAGCACATATAACTAGAACCCCATAAATTCATTATAGTCCACAACTTCAACTAGCAACAACAACAACATTACAGCAACAACAAAAATAAAATATACAGCATAACTGACTTGCTAGCATTCTAGGAGAAACCAACACAAGAGAAAATAATTATTCCAGTACTTGCCATTAACATTTATTGATTGTTTACAAGAAAAGAAAAACATGTCTAACTTTACTCCCCAATCACCGAAAGTTCAGCACCCTCTTAAAAAAAAAAAAAAACAATGGCAATATGCATGTAGCAACTACCGTCAATGATATAATATCCAGCACCCTCCTAAAAAAGGAAAACATGAAAAGAGACCATGTTCAGCACCCTCCTATCAGTCAATATTGACAACACCTTAATCTCATTTTCCTCTTGAAGCTTTGAATTGATTCATAATCCGAGCACTCTTTCGAACTGGATATGCAATTTTTTTAATTGGGCTTTCTATCACCTCAGTTTTCTTTTCCTTATTTTTGACGGCGGTTATTTTTGTTCTAGCACGTGTCATGTGTTGGTCCATATCATCACTACTGCTCCCAATCGTTGGTTGAGATGGAACTAGTACTGGGTTCTTTTTGGATGGCTATTTGCAGCTATACTGCTGTCTTCTTCTTCTTTGGAGTACTCTTCTTTGGCTGCGCCCTTGATTCTTGAGTTGGCCCACCTTGAGAGAGAAGTACCTCTGAAATTCTCTCAGGCTATAAGAACATAGTGATATTGTCAACCAAATGAATTGAAGTATAACAAATTAAATGCATGAGGCCTATAAATCTTACATTCAAAATAGTCATTCCAGTATGTTCATCTGTGTAAATTCCATAACCATATTGCCTTAATCTTTTTCCAAGAGCCTCTCTTGTTTGTTGTGATGCATCATTTTCAGTAGAACAATCCTTGTAGCAACCTCTGTAACTTGTGCAGTTGCTTGTCTTCTCATTTGAGAAACATATAACAAATGTAAATTTCAGCTCATAAAAGACCAAACATAGTGATGTATAACTTACATGATATTTTTTTCTTATTTGCTCAATAGTGGACTCAGTTGTTGTTGTTGTTGTTCTGCCCATTCTAGTCCCTGTCCTTGCATTTGAGCCTACATCATGGCCTTTTTGTGGCCCTTTAGTAGGCCTTACAACAATGTACTGTATTAGGATTATGATCAACTATAATAAATAGTTAGACATCTACTCATTTTCATGGTGGAAACAAATGGAGAAAAATTCTCAAATTACAAGTGCATGATAGAGGAAAAGCACAAGAGAAGCCAGTACACATGGTCAACTATCAAACTCTATCGAATAAGAACAATAAAGTTAGTGAGACAAAGATGATACTTACCTTACAGCATGGCTTTCTGTTTGCCCTTCAGTAGGCATTATAGCAGGGCCTTCTGTCCTCCCTTCAATAGGCTTAACAAGAAATTCTTCAGTAGGTTCTGTCTCTAGCACTGAATCAGCCATTACATCTTGCCGTTGATGTTGCTTTTTTAACTCACAACCTTTTTTATTGTGCCATTCCTTGCGGCAATAAGAGCATTTCATCTTTGACCCAGTCCTACTCATCCTCTGACTTGATGTCTCTTCTTGCTGCATTCTTCGTCTCTTTTTGGGCCTTCCTATTTGCTTCTTCAGCGGTAAAGATAGAGGGCTTTCATGATTTATTGGCTCCCAAAATTTGCTGCTTTTGATAGGCTGTATTATGAATTGGTATGAAGCAAGGTATGCGTTTTTTTGGGTACCAATCATGTAAGTAATCATCTGGGTTTTCTTGCTTCATTTGAATAGCACAAATGGCATGGGCACATGGAATTCCATTCAGTTGCCAGGCTCGGTATGAATACTTTCTTCTATCTAGGTTGACAACATACTTATCCTGATTTTGAATAATCTCATATCCATTATTCCATTCCAAACTGGATGGCAAAACCTACTACCAGCAATGTTTGCATCGAATCTTTTCACAATCCTAGGGCCACAGTCTCTACTCCATTTCATAGCCTCATCTCTTTGCTTATGCAGTCTAGTCATAACCATAACTCGAATATTATCAAGCACGCCGATGATTGGTTTGCATCTGGCTTCTAAAATTATACCATTGAAAGCTTCACTGAGGTTGTTATTAATGATATCACATTTAAACTCTTCACTGAAGAAGGCCCGACACCAGTGTTTAGCTTATGTCTGGAAGAGTGCATCAAAATCTTCATTTGTCAGCTGTAACAATCTTTATTTGGCTAATATGAAATTAGCCATGTTCGGAACTCTTTGCTATCTGCCAAAACTGCTTCTGCAGCCTATCTCCTTCGAAGTTCCTTGACCAGTTTGCATATATGTGTCTCGTGCACATTCTATGCTCAGCATGTGGCATCAACTCAGCTAATACAAGAATAATCCCTACAAAAATTCAAACCAATAAATACAAGTAAGGAAAAATATGTAAATGATTAATATTAAAAGGGAGTGAATTAATTGACAATGAAATTACCTTTTGTTGGTTGCTCATGAATGCCCATCCTCCTCCATCAGTTATCTCAAGGTCGGCCATTAAATTTTTTAGGAACCAGGACTAAATATCCTTATTCTCTATCTTCACCACCGCCCAAGCTATCGAGAACATTGATTATTGGCATCTCTCCCCACAGTAGCCAACAACTCCCCCTTGCATAAACCCATTAGAAAGCATCCATCCAATCCTATAACTCTTCTACAACCAGCCAAGAAGCCCCGTTTGCATGCATCAAAATAGACATAAAATCTATCAAATCTAGGCTCAAGATCAGGGAGTGGCCTCTTCACAACCTTTACATATACCCTACTAGATGGGTTTTGAAACATGCATTTGCTAGCATAATCCTATACCTGTGCATATTCTTCCTTAGACCCACCCATCAATAACTTCATCACCCTCATCTTAGCTTTTTTACATTGATTCCTTGACACATTAACCCCCACTTGCTCATCCACTAACTGTTGAAATTGAGGATTCTTGATTTCGGACATTGCTTTGATAGTATTGAAAAAAAATACTTTGATAACCACACACTTGTTACCATTTTATTGTTAAAGATAATTGGACAAGTATGCTCCTCTTGGAAGGACCTAATATGGAATGACCCCTTCTTACTCAGCGTGCCATAGAGCTTCCATAAACAATTGGGTTGTGAGCATTTAGCTCCCACAAATTCCTTTGTGTTTCTAATGAATTTAACGCTCCTCTGTTCACCAATGGAGTTCTTCACAACAGCTTCCTAGAACTGTTTGGCATCGTCAAATTTCATGCCCATCGCAAAATAGGTTTATCAACAGTCGGATCATAATAAGGGTACTTAGTTTTTCTTTGACGATCAAGTTTTTCACCATCATTGTCAAGCTTATTTTCCGAACCAGCAACTTCATCGCCGCAGCTTTCTTCATCTTTACTTCTATTACCTTCAGCTAGATCTCCATCCCTATTTACTGGCTCGTGCCTCTTTGCTAAAGCTGCAAGTTTTTCTTAGAAATTCCCTTTGCCTTTTTCTTCACTGTGCGAGTTCATCATCATCTTCGTCACTTGGGAAATTTACTAAAGCTAAACATTCATCTTCTGATTGACCAGATAAAATAATTTCCCATTCTAATCCAATGAAGTCTTCATCGCCCACATCTTCACCCAAATCTTCACCCAATATTTCAAGACATCTCCCTCTTTGTTCATCTCTATCAATATGACTTCTTTCCCTCTCATTTTGCCATTCATCTAACCTAAACTCATCCCTGACTTGATTACTCGCTTGAACAGGATCCCTCACTTCTCCTCCTTCAGTGGTGGTTTGCTCATTCCCATCTTCATCCTCATCCCCACCATCCTCATCCTCATCCTCACTATAATACTTAACATATACCTTAACTTCTTCACCATGAAGATAATGGTAAATGATATCCTTAATGCCATTATCGTCATTAAAAAATCTCAACCCATTCTTCAATTCCTTCCCAGGAACACAGTAATGTAGTTTTTGCACTTTGTATCGTAAAAAATACACCAAATCCCTCAGAAAATCAATATATGATGGCTTCCAAACATTGATATAGATAGTATCTTTATTTCCACCACTATATTCCCCATCTTCAGTGCCAAAAACAAACTCTCCACCATAGCAAACAATGACGCCTATCTAATTCGCGTTCATGTCGATGCCGCACCCAATGAAAAAAAAGAAGAAAAAGAGTTATTGTCGTTTTGTTTGGACCACATGACAGAATCGACAACTTTACATGCATATCCTTGTCGTTTTGTTGTCAAGAAACAAATGCGACTAAAGTCTCCTCAATTCGGTGCATTTACAAAAACAAAAGAAACCGAATTAAATAAAAAAAGTGAGATCCCCATCACCCATTTTTCAATTCAATCACATTCACATTCGGTCCCCCCAGTCTAATTAATTAAATAAACAAATTTGCTCTCACCATTGTTTCCCTCCAAGTCAAGTCCCTCCGCGCCCTATTATTCTATTTGGTCCCCACAATAGAAAGCGAATGAATGATGGAAGAATCAATTTTTCTATTCCATCCCCATAAAAGTGACATCCCCATCACTTTCCCCACTACTTTCCTCCTGAGCCAAACTCTCAATTTGCCTTTCGCGCCCTAACTTGCTCGTCGGAACCCTAAAATTTTCGGTAAATTGACCCATGTAGAGAACATGACAAACATGAGTGAGCGAGAGTTGGGGACGTTGCCAGCGAACGATTGTGAATGACGGCGCAACTACAGCAGTGGCCAAGCAACGGCAAACGAGAGATGACGGGCGAGCGAACGACGGTAGGTGAACGACGGTGGGTGAGTGAGCTACGGCCGGCGTCAAGAACCGTATACAAACCTTATTTTACTCCCTCTTAAGCGACATCGTTTTTTGTTATGGAGCAACGCGGTGTCGGTTTTTTTATGTGAATCCAGGGTGGATGGCAAGAAAAGACGTTGTTTCGTACGAAGAAAGGAAAACGGCGTCGTTTTGTGCCATTCACTGTGGACAATCTTAAGACACGTCGATTTTTTTTTTTTAAATATAAAAATCACGTAATCATTTTAGCCGGAATTTCTCGCTGGTAGCACCAAAGTGATCATTTTTCCTTCGATTTGGTACTTAAGTGATCCGACGGAAATATTTGGCACCAAAGTGAGTGCTGTACATAATTTATGGCACCAACAGTGTACTTCTCCCCTTCTTGCCCTGAAACGGCACATCACCAATGATCCCACTATGGCTTGCCTGCCGCGGCTCAAGTACCTATTCTTGAATGGCAATGGCTTATCAGGAGTCCATTATCAATATTTTCCATAGTATGGACATTACCAATTAGTGTGCTAAATTATCAGCTTTTATTTGTATAAGCTATTAACGCTTTGAATTTACTCTCTCTCTCTCTCTCTCTCTCTCTCTCTCTCTCATATGAACTTAAAAACCTAAATTATAGCAATTTACCAAATTTTTTAGATTAAAAGCTTATCAATGAGTTTTGCATTACCAACGATACTTTGAATTAGTTATGATCATTTTCTAATTTACCAACTTTGTATTGAGCTGTCAACTTTATTTGCCTTGATTAGTAACCCCTTACTAACGCTTTTTAAATGTTACAAATCTAAATTGGTACGATTCATCAAAATTTCTTCCATAACTATACTAGTTTACCAACTACAATTCGAGCTTTACTTAGGTTTCCAACTTTTCTTTTCCTTTTGCACGTGTTTCGTCACAACACATTAAATTTACCCATTTTTTCCCTAAAAATCACCAACTTGATTTAAAGTCAATTACCAAAATTTTCCCTTTTTCAGCCATTAGTTACGGGCTAGGAAGCACCGACACACTCTGAAAGCCTTCGTGTCGTGTCGGATACTTCGACATGTGTCCGACACTCTTGAGCATTCTCTGACACTCAGTCAACACGTGGTGGAAAATTTAACACTTACTCAACTTTTCTGATACTTTTTGACACTTGAGTCAGAATTTCGACATGCGAGTTTTCGACACATGATTCCGATATACGAGGTTAATTTTAAAATTTTCAATAAATGAAATATCAAAATATATATGTGAAAAATAAAAATTAATAATAAAAATAACAAATTACGAAAGAAGAAAAACCTAACATTTTATTCTCTTCTTTTTTTACTTTCACTTTCCATGATATACAATTTACCCACAAGTTTTTTTTTTTTTTCTTTCAACACGTCTGACACGCAAGTCTAGAATGTGAGTTACCTTTTTTTTTTTTTTTTTTTTTCAAATTTTATGGTTTTATTGAAATGGAGATGAATTTGTCAAATTGAAACAACGAAGGATATTAATAAATGGTGAATTAATGTTTTCAATGTAAATTTATTTTAGAATTTTATTATTATCTATTTATTTGTGAATTTGAATCAGATTAATAATAATTTATTAATATATAAAATATACATATAATATATAACGTGTCCCAATGCGTCAGAATTCTTTATTTTTTGAGAAAAGACGTGTCAGCATGTCGTGTCGTGTTATGTCGCATATTGTGTGTCGATGTCGATGTTACTTAGGTTACAGGTTACCAACTCTTGTTTGATTCATTTACTGAATTTATTTTTCTTTTAATCATTAACTTTTATTATGAAAGCAAGCTGAATAGCACCATTGAACTGCACTATTAATATGCAATTGGCAAAGAAGCTTGCGTAACAAGTCCACAGAGACCGCCTTGGACGCCCGAGTTCCGCAGAATTCTCATGTATCCTTTCTCGCCCCAAGTCTCGCCCCATGAGTTCTTGAGTAGCCAATAGTCGACACCGTCAGGGGTCTTCCCGTATCCGACGATTGCGACGGCGTGGTTAGTGTTCACCCCACAAGGGCCATTGAAGATGCCCCCACTGTACTGCTTGAATCCGGGGCTGGTCCCCTCGATGGCGATCGAGACCGGTTGCCTCGCCACAGCTTGCAATAGGAGGTCTTCACTCATGGGGATGTTCTCATACCCTTTTAACCGCGCTACAGCAATGGAGGCGGCTCGCTCGCCGCAAGTGCCCTCGACACCACTGTAAGGGTAATTGCTTTCATAGGTCATGCCATGGTTTTGGACAATGTATTCGTAGGCTAGGTACATCCAACCCCACCCGCATCCGTGGTTTTGTTTGGAGCAGTCAATAAGCTGTTGCTCAGACAAGTCGACTAGTTTACTGGTCTTCATTGCTAGCATCGATTCCACAGCTGCAGTTGCTGCGAATGCCCAACAAGATCCTATTCAAGAATTAAAATGAGAAGCGCAACGGTGGTTATGGCTAGTGTATGTATGCAGATGGAATAAACACCGGAGTTAGCTTGATAGTGTATGATTCGGAGTCACTAAGATTAAAGTTATGCCGAAATATTTCTCACATGCGACTCGTGGTTAGTGCCGCAATAATGTAATTCAATTGGCAGCATGCAACTATGTGGTTCGAACTATTTTAGATGACCTATTTTGAATTGGAATATGATTTAGTTTTATGGATCCAATTATGTGGTCTGAATTAAACCGATTATGAAATGGTATAATTTTTCTACCAATAGATCCATTGAATCCCACAGTCCCGAGCCACCCAGAGAGAAATGTGTTGACGTAGTGAAAAAAAACCATTGTCTCTTATCCACCATATATAATATATTACACATCATTATTGTTAAAAATGTTTTATTGAGCTTAGGTAGAACATCCGTTGATTGTTTTCGAGGGCTACAGAGAATATTCATTGTTTCATATGAAAAAATTGTACGCAAACAAAGCCACAAGACAAGAAAATATTGGGTTAAGGACCTCGGAGGATTATATTGTTTCGCTTGCTTTGAAATAAAAAGGAAAAAATCACAATACCAGAAAATAACGTGCCGTTGGACAATAATATAATATGATTTTGTTACTCTCTTACCGCATCCTCCCTGATTTTTTATGCTGCCGACAACTCCTTTCTCGACCCAGTTTAAACTATCCGGGACTTGAGTCGTACTGTACTTGAAAGTGGTGGCCGCGGATGAATTCGGGCTCCCCGACGTCGCTCTAAACCCGGTGTATCTCGGGACAAACTCTTCCGTGGTCAAATCCGAAAATTGGTTCAGACCCACTTTGTAGCTCTGATTAGCCGCTTTGCTGTTGAAGTCTTCGATGAAGCGCAAGGTCTCTAGGAAGATCCCGTACCGCTTCGCCTTCTCGAAATTATCCTTGTAAATCCGTCCGTGGCGGGCCATCCACTGCTCGAACTCGGCCAATGTGGAATTCGGGGGCGTCATGGCCGAAGTCCAAGCCCCTGCACATAACGATACCATCAACATGTAGACCTTGATTTGCCTCTCGAGCCATGGAGCCATCGTCGCCGAAGCGTATCAACGATGGATTGATGGCTTGGTGGTGTGCTTTGGGCCAATGTAGTGAAACATGAGCAAGCCACGTTAATTATATATCCTCAAGATCATGGTAATAAATCATGAAACTTTGCTAATAATCTGGTGAGTCATTTTTTCTTCGTTTTCTTTCCCAAATGAATGCTACTGTTTAGGTAAAAAAGTGAATGTTACACGATTGTGAATTGCCTAAACATGTCAAGCCATGCCTATTTGTAGACCCTCATGAGCAACTTGATTAATGATGGAACTTTGCAATCGATCCAATCAAGATTCATTTCCTTCACTGATTAGCTTTTGACCTCTTCGTTTTCTTTCCCAAATGAATGCTGCTGTTTAGGTTAAAAACCGAATGTTTCGCAATTGTAAATTGTTTATACATGTCCACTCAAAATAAAATTGCGGGTTTGTAGATGCTTACTTAAAGCGAATCGGATGTGGATGGTCTAGCTAACAATCAATTGGATAGACTCCAATTTGCCAGTGTGTATACCTTAAATTGAGGGGGTATTTTTTTTTAGGGCGGTGCTATTTCCAATCCCTATGACTATGTTTGGTCGTCCGAATTTCTAATTGGAATATGACTGGATATGATAAGATATATAATCCTATGATTTTTTTATATCTTGTTCATTGTTTGGTGAATCGCAATATTAAAGTTGGATATGTTTACATCATATCATGTACATTTTTATTATATTTTTATAAACGGCATATCATTATAAATGAACCTAATATATGATTAAGTCCACCCATTTTACCAAAAAGATAAAATTGCCATCTATTATTCATTTTCAATTTAAATTAATGATCCTAAATTTATTTCTACATCTATGTAGGATTAATTTACCATAAATAATAATTTCATATGTTTAATTTTTGTTTATAGCAAATTTTCCATATGTATTAAAGGCACTATGTTTTTTTTATTGTTAGATATTACTTCAATACTAATATGTTTTGTCAAAAAGAGAAATATCAAGAAATATCAAAGAAATCTATTTCTTTTCCACATTGTCAATCATATTTATGGATAAATTGTTAAGTAAATTAATTTATTAAATAAGAAATTGCATAAAGTAAGATTTTTTTTTTCTGAAATTGGTAGTGAAATATCATTATTTTTTATTGACAAAAATTAAAATCATTTGTGAACTATTTATAGAAAAATATCAAGATACCTCATTTTGTATAATTTTTAGTGTATTTCTATATATTCCTCCAATGTCTTAAATGCTATGTATAAAAGCATTTCATCAGTATAATACGGAAAAAAGATTAATTATTTGAGATATATATTTTAGAAATGCAATTTATATACAATTTACCAAGAAAGTGTGCTTTTGAGATAAGAGGGACAAAAAATAGATAACTTGTTATAAGATAAATGATGAAGAAGAGACTTCTTAGTTTTATACTATATCAAATAATGTAACCGCTGCCTTTGTGGCCGCGATGGTTTGGGTTCTCTCCCCCTCACGAAGAGGAGTTTGAATCCCCTCACAGTCGCTTGGGGTCTTAAGTGGTTAGTGTGCTAAATTATCAACTTTTATTTGTATAAGCTATTAACGCTTTGAATTTATGCTCTCTCTCTCTCTCTCTCTCTCTCTCTCTCTCTCTCACATATGAATTTAAAAACCTAAATTATAGCAATTTACCAAATGTTTTAGATTAAAGCTTATCAACTAGTTTTGGATTACCAATGATACTTTGAATTAGTTATGACCATTTTCTACTTTACCTACTTCAACCCCTTACTGACACTTTTTAAATGTTACAAATCTAAATTAGTACGATTCATCAAAATTTCTTCCATAACTGTACTGGTTTACCAGCTCCAATTCGAGCTTTACTTAATTTTCCAACTTTTCTTTTCCTTTTATCAACTTTTGCACGTGTTTTTGTCACAACACATTAAATTTACCCGTTTTTTAACTAAAAATCACCGACTTGATTTAAAGTCGATTACCAAAATTTTCCCTTTTTCGGCCATTAGTTATGGGCTAGGAAGCACTAACACTCTTTGAAAGCCTTCGTGTCGTGTCAGATACTTCAACATGTATCCTACACTCTGGGACATTCTCTGATACTTAGTCAACACGTATTGAAAAATCTGACACCTAGTCAATTTTTTTGACACTCTTTGACACTTGAGTCACAATTTCAACATGCAAGTTTTCGACACACGATTCCGACATGTGAGGTCAATTTTAAAATTTTCAATAATAGAAAGATCAAAATATATATGTGAAAAAATAACAAATTAGGAAAGAAGAAAAACCTAACATTTTATTCTCTTCTTTTTTTACTTTCACTTTCCATGATATACAATTTACCCACAAGTTTTTTCTTTTTTCTTTCGACACATTTGACACGCAAGTCTAGAATGTGAGTTACTTTTTTTTTTGCTTTCCAAATTTTATGGATTTATTGAAATGGAGATAAATTTTGTCAAATTGAAACAACGAAGAATATTAATAAATGGTGAATTAATGTTTTCAATGTAAATTTATTTTAGAATTTTATTATTTTTTTATTTATTTGTGAATTTGAATCAGATTAATTTGATTAATAATAATAATAATAATAATAATAATAATAATAATAATAATAATAATAATAATAATAATAATAAAATAATTTATTTATATATAAAATATACATATATGCATGTCCCAACGTGTTGGAATCGACATGTCGGCATGTCGTGTCTTGTCATGTTGCGTGTCAGTGTCGTGCTACTTAGGTTACGGGTCACCAACTCTTGTTTGATTCATTTACTGAATATTTTTCTTTTAATCATCAACTTTTATTATGAAAGCAAGCTGAATAGCACCATTGAACTGCGCTATTAATCCGCAACTGGCAGAGTAGCTTGCATAACGAGTCCACAGAAACTGCCTTGGACGCCTGAGTTCCGCAGAATTCTCATGTATCCTTTCTCGCCCCAAGTCTCGCCCCACGAGTTTTTGAGCAGCCAATAGTCGACACCGTCGGGGGTCTTCCCGTATCCGACGATTGCGACGGCGTGGTTAGTGGTCTCCCCACAAGGGCCATTGAAGACGCCCCCGCTGTATTGCTTGAATCCAGGGCTGAAACCCTCGATGGCGATCGAGACCGGTTGCCTCGCCACAGCCTGCAATAGCAGGTCTTCACTCACGGGGATGTTCTCATACCCTTTTAACCGTGCTACAGCAATGGAGGTGGCTCGCTCGTTGCAAGTGCCTTGGAAGCCACTGTAAGGGTAATCGCTTTCATAGGTCATGCCATGGTTTTGCGCAATGTATTCGTAGGCTAGGTACATCCAACCCCACCCGCATCTGTGGTTTTGTTTGGAGTAGTCAATAAGCTGTTGCTCGGACAAGTCAACTAGTTTACCGGTCTTCATCGCTAGCATTGATTCCATAGCTGCAGTTGCTGCAAATGCCCAGCAAGATCCTATTCAAGAATTAAAATGAGAAGCGCAACGGTGGTTATGGCTAGTGTATGTATGCAGATGGAATAAACACCGGAATTAGCTTAATAGTGTATGATTCGGAGTCACTAGGATTAAAGTTTCTCACATGCTACTCGCAGTTAGTGCCGCAATAATGAAATTAAATTGGCAGCATGCAACTATGTGGTTCGAATTACTTTAGATGACCTATTTTAAATTGGAACATGATTTAGTTTTATGGATCCAATTATGCGGTTTGAATTAAACCAATTATGAAATAGTATAATTTGTCTACCAATAGATCCATTGAATCCCATAGTCCCGAGCCACCGAGAGAGAAATGCGTTAACGTAGTGAAAAAACCATTGTCTCTTATCCACTATATATAATATAGTACACATCATTGTTGTTAAAAATGTTTTATTGAGCTTGGGTAGCACATCCGTTGATTATTTTCAAGGGCTACAGAGAATATTCATTGTTTCATATGAAAAAATTGTACGCAAACAAAGCCACAAGACAAGAAAATATTGGGTTAAGGACCTCGGAGGATTATATTGTTTCGCTTGCTTTGAAATAAAAAGAAAAAATCACATGACCAGAAAATAACGTGCCTTTGGACAATAATATAGTATGATTTTGTTACTCTCTTACCCCATTCTCCCTGATCTTTTATGCTGCCAACAACTCCTGTCTCGACCCAGTTTAAACTATCCGGGACTTGAGTCGTACTGTACTTGAAAGTGGTGGCCGCGGATGAATTCGAGCTCCTCGACGTCGCTCTAAACCCGGTGTATCTCGGGACAAACTCTTCCGTGGTCAAATCCGAAAATTGGTTCAGACCCACTTTGTAGCTCTGATTAGCCGCTTTGCTGTTGAAGTCTTCGATGAAGCGCAAGGTCTCTAGGAAGATCCCGTACCGCTTCGCCTTCTCGAGATTATCCTTGTAAATCCGTCCGTGGCGGGCCATCCACTGCTCGAACTCGGCCAATGTGGAATTCGGGGGCGTCACGGCCGAAGTCCGAGCCGCTGCACATAACCATACCATCAACATGTAGACCTTGATTTGCCTCTCGGGCCTTGGAGCCATTGTCGAATGCCGAAGCGTATCAACGATGGATTGATGGCTTGGTGGTGTGCTTTGGGCCAATGTAGAGAAACATGAGCAGGCCACGTTAATTATAGATCCTCAAGATCATGGTAATAAATCATGGAACTTCGCTAATAATCCGGTCAGTCATTTTCTCATCGATTAGCTTTCGACCTCTTCGTTTTCTTTCCCAAATGAATGCTACTGTTTAGGTGAAAAAGTGAATGTTACACGATTGTGAATTGTCTATACATGTCAAGCCGTGTCTATTTGTAGACCCTCATGAGCAACTTGATTAATCATGGAACTTTGCAATCGATCCAGTCAAGATTCATTTCCTTCACTGATTAGCTTTTGACATCTTCGATTTCTTTCCCAAATGAATGCTACTGTTTAGGTTAAAAACTGAATGTTTCGCAATTATAAATTGTTTATACATGTCCACTCGAAATAAAATTGCGGGTTTGTAGATGCATACTTAAAGCGAATCGGATGTGGATGGTCTAGCTAACAATCAATTGGATAGAATCAAATTTCCCAGTGTGTATAGCTTAAATTGACGGGGTATTTTTTTTAGGGTGGTGCTATTTCCAATCCTTATGGCTATGTTTGGTCATCCATATTTCTAATTGGAATATGATTAGATATGATAAGATATGGAATTCTGGGATTTTTTTTTTATATTATGTTCATTATTTGGTGAATTGCAATATTAAAGTTGGACATGTTTACATCATATCATGTACATTTTTTTATTATTATATATAACCGGCATATCATTATAAATGAACCTAATATATGATTAAGTCCACCCATTTTACCAAAAAGAGAAAATTGCCGTCTATTATTCAATTCCAATTTAAATTAATGATCCTAAATTATTTCTACATCTATTAATTTTATTTCTACATCTATGTAGGATTAATTTACCATAAATAATAATTTCATATGTTTAATTTTTGTTTATAGCAAATTTTCCATATGTATTAAAGGCACTATGCTTTATTATTATTATTATTTATTGTTAGATATTACTTCCATACTAATATGTTATGTCAAAAAGAGAAATATCAAGAAATATCAAAGAAATCTATTTCTTTTCCACATTGTCAATCATATTTATGGATAAATTGTTGAGTAAATTAATTTATTAAATAAAAAATTGCATAAAGTAAGATTTTTTTTTCTGAAATTGGTAGTGTAATATCATTATTTTTTATTGACAAAAATTAAAATCATCTATGAACTATTTATAGAAAAATATCAAGATACCTCATTGTGTATAATTTCTAGTGTATTTCTATATATTCCTCCAATGTCTTAAATGCCATGTATAAAAGCATTTCATCAGTATAATAAGGAAAAATATTAATAATTTGAGATATATATTTTAGAAATGCAATTTATATACAATTTACCAAGAAAGTGAGCTTTTGAGATAAGAGGGCTAAAAAGTAGATAATTTGTTATAAGATAAATGATGAAGAAGAGACTTCTTAGTTTTATACTATATCAAAGAATGTAACCCACTCCACTGTGGAGGTGTTGGTTCGGGTGAAAATGGAGGACGGCATCTCTCTTCAATGCCTCATTGGACCCGCCATGTTTAATAGCCCAGCATCACCATAGGCCAGGCCTCCCTTCTTGCTCGGGAGAAGTACACTATTGGTGTCATAAATTGTGTACGGCGCTCACTTTGGTGCCAAAAGTTTCTGTCGGATCACTTAAGTGCCAAATATTTTGAAAAACGATCACTTTGGTGCCATCGACGATTTGGTTGGTCGGAAATCCGACATGGCAGTTTTTTTTTTTTTTTGATGCCAATGTGGATCTCCGGAAAATACAATCAGCATACAAAAAACAAAACGACACCGTTTACCGTTTTCCCCTAAATAAGAAACCCTAAATCCCAAATTTCAACTAGAACCGGAAGTTGAAAATCCTAAATTCCCAATTCAACCATTTCAAGTGCATACTTCAATTTTCTCCCAAAGTTGTCCGCTCGCTCTTGCAAATGGAGGATAGAAGTTTCAGCAACGGCTCACATTCCTATAAGAAAACGAATTATATGGTGAGTGTTACTATTATTGTGGGTTATCGAGTCCGAGAAGAACATCTGGACTCGGTTGAATCCCGGGAGAAGATTCCATGAATACGGCAGATATAGAGAAGGCTTGAAGTGCCAATATTTCAAATGGGTGGATAGGAAATTCTCTGATCGAGCGATAAAGGTGATATTGGAGTTACTTGAAGGCCAAAATCAACCTCCACCTACGTTAACAGACGAGTTGGAGGATGTTGACTCAATGCAAGCTCAAATGAAGGGTTTAACATCTCTTGTGAACCATTTGAATAGGGAGGTTTTAAGGCTGAAAATTGAAGGAAAATTTTATCGAGCGTTTGTTATATTCTTATTCTCATGGGTAGTTTATTCAAATGTAAAGTGAGTAATGAGAAGAAATTTGTATGTCTACCATAGTCGAAGACGTGGAATATGCACTTGTATTAGATTATTTATAAGTAAAATGTGTTTTTGGTTTGCTGCAATTTTTGTATGGAGCAGAAGGTTTTGTTGTTGTAATCTATGGGTATAAATGCAAGGTTGGACTTGTAATGCATTAGTTGTGAGCACTTAAAAGTTTTGTTGTTTAGTTGTGTATTGTCATTGTTTGTTTTGGTTAGTTTTTGCTTCAAATATAATGGTTTGCTGCATTTTTTATTTGGTAATAGTTTGCTGCATTGAAAGCTTTTAGTAATTGTTTGCTGCATTTTTTATTTGGTAATGGTTTGCTACATTTTTTATTTGGTAATAGGCTATGACCTTGCCACGCTGCATCAAAACACATCCCAATCCTTTGTGAGATGCATCACAATACACCGTAAAACCATCAGATCATGTCGGTATAGTCAAGATTGGAGCTAAGGTCAATTTTCTTTTAAGCTCCTGAAAACTCCTTTCACATTCCCCATTCCATTCAAACTTTACGTTCTTTCGAGTCAATTTTGTTAAAGGACCCGCCAGTCGTGAAAATCCTTCAATAAACCTTCTATAGTAGCCAGCAAATCCTAAGAAACTCCGTATTTCAGTAGGTGTCGTCGGTCTTGGCCAATTTGTTACCATTTCAACTTTTGCCGGGTCTACTGCAATTCCTTCTCCTGATACCACATGCCCTAAAAATATTATTTGGTCTAGCCATAATTCACACTTGCTAAATTTGGCATACAACTTATGATCTCTCAAGGTTTGCAAAACTATTCTCAAATGCTATTCATGCTCTTTAGGCCCTCTTGAATATATCAGAATATCATTAATAAAATAATCACAAACTGGTCTAAATAAGACTTAAATACCCTATTCATTAGATCCATAAATGCAGCCGGTGCATTTGTCAATCCAAATGGCATCACCAGGAACTCATAATGTCCATAACGAGTCCTAAATGCAGTCTTAGGAATATCCTCTTTCTTAATTCTTAGCTGATGGTATCCCGACCTTAAGTCAATCTTAGAGAAGACCGAACTTCCTTGGAGTTGATCAAATAGGTCATCAATTCTAGGCAAATGATATTTATTTTTAATGGTTATTTGATTCAGTTGCCTATAGTCAATGCACAAGCGCATCGACCCATCTTTATTTTTCACAAACAAAACTGGTGCACCCCAAGGTGAAGCACTTGGCCTAATGAATCCTTTGTCAAGCAACTCTTGTAGTTGTACCTTTAATTCCTTTAACTCGACTAAGGCCATCCTATACGAGGCTTTAGATATTGGTCCCAGACATTAATTCAATTTCAAACTCAACTTCCCGCTCTGGTGGTAATCCAGGCAACTCCTCGGGAAATACATCTTGAAATTCATTAACCACTCAAACTTCCTCAAGTTTAGGCTCTTCCCTAGTATAATCTCTAACCATAGCCAGGTACCCTTGACATCCCTTGTCAAGTAACGCATGAGCTTCTATTCCTGAGATAAGTGCTATAGGTAGATTGGTCTAACCTCCCAAAAATTCACAACTAGACTGATCAGGTAAGACAAATTGGATCACTTTTCTATAACAATCCATTTTGGCCCAATACTTACGAAGCCGATCCATTCCTATAATAACATCAAAATCATACATAGCCATTACGAACAAGTCTATTTCCATATCTTTTCCTCCCATTGATATTTTACAATTTTCACACACCAGCCTAGACAATACCATATTCTTTAAAGGCGTGGAAACACAAAGAGGCATCTCAGGGGGTGTAACTTCTATTTTACTCAAATGCCTATATCTTTCATACACAAACGTATCGAACAATGCATATGCCTTTTTACCATTTATAAGGATCATACCTGAGATAACGTTTTTGGAAGCTTCCGCTTCCTCTTGGGTGACCGCATACACCCTTCCTTGTGCTGGTGGCCTCTGAGGATTCCTTGGTAAGTTTGATCTAACAGCACTCTGTTATCCCTGTCGCACCGAGCCAACACTCATTTGTGACCTTTCTTGTGGGCAACTTCTCCTAAGGTGGCCCACTTGTCCACAACCAAAACATCTCAGTCGTCCATTGCAAGGTCTTGGGCCATGTCGCCCATTACACCTTTGACAAACATCAGGCTGATAGGGTGCTTTCCCTATATTCAGGCCATTTCTTGCTCCCTCAAAATTTCCAAAATTGCTCTTTTTCTTCACATTCCAAGTCTGACCTTGACCAGGATAGGGTCTCTTACCCCTTCTCACATCATTAAAGTTAAGCTATTTCTTAAACTTTGATCGTTCTCTCATCTACTCCTGCTCCACTAATTGTGCCCTTTCATAAATCTCATGGTAATCCCTTATGTTCAAAGGCACTAGTTGTTTCCTGATATCGATTCTCAACCCTTTCAGAAATCTCTTAGTTTTTTCTTCCTGATCCTTAATTAGCCTAGGAGCATATCTAGATAATTTAGAAAATCTAGCCTCATATTGGTCTACTGTCAGCTCCTTTTGTTCTAACTGAACAAATTTTGAAATTTTCTTGTCCTTAGCACAATCAGAAGAATGCTTTCTATTAAAAGCTCTCACAAACTCTCCCCAATTAACATTAGTACCTGGTGGAAAAATTATGTCCTTCGAAGCTCTAAACCAAAACTTTGCATTTCCCTCTAGCTGGTACTCTGCCAAAGTTATTTTCTCAACATCATTGCAGTCCAACAATCGGAAAATTCATTCCATTCCATCAATCCAATGCTCCGCCTCCTCAGGACTTCCCATTCCACTGAACTTAGGTGGTTTCAGCTTCAGAAATTACTCCACCAGTCCTTGAGTACGGCGTTCTGCTCCGGGTTATTTCTGCGCTTGTCTTTCCATCAAATTTCCTATATTGGCCAATGCCTGCAGGATATCTTCCATCCGGGGTTTAGCCTTTGCAGCAGAGGCTTCAGCCCTAGGCGGATGATGACTTCCATATCGTACCGTGATTTTCCTGCAGTTTCCAAGCATTTGCCTTAGGAAATATCTGTGACTCAATGTCTTCATTAAAAACAACAACACTAAGGAAAATAAGTAACATAACCATGTTACTGGTACCTAAAAGCAATTCATAATAACTACTAGGGATCTACGAGTGAATACCCATCACTCGTTATTCAAAGTTACCCAACTATTCTAGTCAATATCCTATGGTGTGCATTGTCATCATGTTCCTCAATTTCCGAATGAGGCTCCTGATCACTCCAATCTATAACCATTGCTCCGATACCAAAAAAGGTAGCCGTGGCACCCCGAAACACCTAAGGACGCCACGGGTACTTATCGCTCCACCTAATAAACACTAGTACATCTCTTAGTAGAAGCGTCGTAGTTCATAGGCATTTTTTTTTTTTTTTTGAAAATGGTCCCAGTGCAGCTTATTAGCAGAAGCATAATTGAATATCACAATCTCTCCCTCCAACAATCATGATACAATGCACACCACTAAGCACCATAGGAAAAGATAAAGCCAAGCCACTTTTATTTACATATTTTCATGATGGATTTTCTCGGGTCAATATAACAAAAGAAAGCCAAGATTTTTAACTACACTTGGCCACATCCCAAAAGGATATCTCGACCCCTATAACGATCACGTGTCATCCTCCATCTATCAGTGTCGGCTACCCCCCAAAAAGAAACGTCAGCTCTCTACCCCTCACGCGGCCATCACACCCATCCTGGCGCGTCAGGCGGCGGCGGTGGCAACATCCCCTTAAACACTCCATCTCGGCGGACGTGGATCGACAGAAACTCCTGTATGACCGGCCCCCAGCTAGGCCCATATCGTACATGACCAGCACTCGAACTCGCATAAACGTCAGACCGGGGATAGTAACGCCCGAACACTCTACCTCCACGTCAGATGGGAGGCCATAGAAGGTACCTCGCGTGATAGTAGGGAGCGGCATCTTTTTAATTTAAAATGTTGGTCCCCGAAGGGGTGAGTACAATTACTCAGCAGATAAAAGATCCAATAAACCACTCAATACATCACACAATGCAATCATAACATTCATAGCATAGTACATGTCATTAATGCATCCAAGCATAACTTACCTTGCGGCCATGCATATGTCATCATACCATATGTACATACCTCCTCATGTACTCATCACCATCATGTGATACATATACCATGCCATAGGTGCACGCACAACCATGCACTCATCATCATCATGTCATACATGTATCATCATGCCATAGGTGGACACACAACCATGCACTCATCATCATCATGTCATACATATATAATCATGCCATAGGTGCACATACAACCATGCACTCATCATCATCATATCATATAGCCATGCATATGTCATCATATCATATGTGCATGATTCAATTTCTACTTTTATCTTTCAATTTGATCACCACATCTTTCTTTCCCGGGACCAGTAATTGCATCCCACATTTTTATCACTTGCACCCCAACCTGGCATCGCGAGAAACCTCCGGCACACACCATCGGGCATCCGGCACCCCCACATTCCGGGCACTCGCATTCTAACCGGCATCACGAGGCATTCCCCGGGCACAAACCTCTGAGGTTTCCAGCACTCAACCATTCCGGGCATCTCAAAACTCCCAAGGACATCCGAGCATGTATCACAATACAACTGGGCATCTGGCACCCCCCATCCTGGGCATCCTGATACTCCCAGGGCATTATCGACCCACCTTCAACAGTTTCCTCATTCATCATAATTCATACTCACCAATTTATGTCTCACAATCAACATGGCACATGATGTAATGACAACAAAGTCAAATTCAGCATTTGATTCTATATGCAATGCCAAATATCATCACATGCTCAGCAAGATTCAATCACCTCAACCAATATAACTAGTAGGGCTCATCCGAAACAGAATAATCATAAATTTCAGCATTTGAAATTCGCACAATCCAGCTTGCACAGTTTTAGAAAATATTTCCATTAAATACCCAAATGATCTTTAAAAATTATGAAATTAGAACATGTGATATTCAAGACATAATGGAAGATATTTTATGAAGGAAACTGTACCAAAAGATCCTCATAAAATTTGATATAGATCATGCATCACAGCATTTCTATTCTATCAATACAGCTTGCACAGTTTTTGAAACATTTTTGGTTAAATAGGCAATTGAACTTGAAAAAATATGAAATTTGAATATGTTACAGAGAAGACATACAGAAAGATACTTCGTGAAGAACACTTTGCTGAAAGAGCTTCATACAAAAATATATGACCCATGCATTGAAGCTGACTAAATGCGAACGCGTCAGATTACTCGGTTTTTGAAATATTTCCGATTAAAAAAATACTCCAACGACCTTAAAAAATTATGAAATTTAAATATGTGGTAGTCAAGATCCTAAAGTAGATTTTTCATGAAGACATCAAAGTCAGATTTGTCCTAGATAATTAATTATGGATGGTTGAAGCCCCTGTTCCTAGTACCAAACATTTCAGGTTTAGCCATCTTCGAAAATCACAATTTCACCTACTTATCTTCCATCTTTTCCTCCGAAACTTTTAACACGTCTCTGGACTCTGATCATCTCTCCTGTCGTTCTTTCTCTTCCCGCTAAGGGATAACGTTGCTCGACTTGGTCTTATATGGACTTCATTAATGGAATGATTGCACCGGAGATTGAGACAGTGTACCCAGAGCGAGAAGGCTAAGTCCTTAATGGCTTCTTTGCCTTGGCCATCAGCTCCATATGGTCCCCAGGACAAGAACCAGAGGCCCTCCCTCTTTATGGAGGATTTGTTTTGTCCTCGTGGTTGGTAGACTGTCTTACTTAGATTCATCGCTGAAGATACCGTTCAGGAAACTTTGTGACTGTTCTTCATGACTTTTCTGCTCCACACGATGCGCGATATAAGTCCCATTGCAATCTCGTGTATCCAGGGGGCCATGCGTGTACTTTGGAATCTCCCAGGTCGAAATGAAGAATGGCGCGACAATTCTCCTGCAGTTGCAAAATAAAAGAAGCCGAGAACGAATTGAAGAAGAAACTACGTACCAAATGAGAGGTTAAATGGGGTGTGAAGAATACGGAATTTCTCTCTTGCCTCACATCCCTTATTTAACAAGTAACATAGGATAAACTTTTTAACAAGAAAATGGGAAAAATTACCAAAAAAGTATTGAACCTATTATATGGTGATTAATGCAATTCTAAATGTTTTAGTTATACCAATTTAGCTAATGACCTTGCCAGCTCATAATTGGAAAAAAATACGAAAGATAAGAAAACAAGAAAGATAATAAAAGAAAATAAAAAAAATTACAAAAGTTGTTTATGTTTGCACTAACTATATTATGTAGGATGGCCTTCGTTGATGTCAGTGATTCCTAATCAAAATTGGTTAAAAATATTATACTGGTAAATTGTCAAAAGATTCGGGATAAATTGACATACGTAAAAAATTTATGATTAAATTAGCTACTGTAAAATAAATTTATGACTTTTCGGTAGTTTTTCAAGAAAATGTCGGCTGTACCGTAACCAAATCTGAAATGAAGGCGATAGACTAAGTGAGGCATGATTCTGCCTTTCATGCCACAAGGACGATCCGCGGAACTATTGCCAAGCCAAACTCTCATTTTCACAAAGAAATATTTTATTCTTCAATTTCCACATATGGGTAACTGGGAACACCTGTTTGAGTATTGGCTCCCCCCCAAACAAGGGCTTTTACTCAAGCCCTTGCGTAACGCCTACTCGAACGAATGCTGTCTTCCCGTATAAGGCTTATCATTAGCTTAGTGCTCGATGACCCTTTGGTGACGCATGGTGGGTCCAAATTCGTTATGATTTGTAATCTTCGAGCAGCCCTCAAAAAAAGGCATGTGGGGTTCCTCCAAAATGCACCAATTGTGGGGGCAATTCTCACTGTTCGTTGTTGGGTTCCATCAATCGAAAAGCAAAGTTCACACATTGGTCTTCATGTCATGATTGACAACGGCAACGATAATGCGGCTTGTGGGTTCTCCTTAGCCTCTGGAATTCGCCTCTCTTTTCTTTTGGAAGGATTCCTCCCCCATTGCCATCTAAACTAAATTATTGGGACCTTAGAAGAAACCTACTAATGGACAAACACTACTCAAAGCTGATAAATCTTGAGATACCAAGGAATGAGCGCCTTTTCTTTTAGAAGGTATAATTTACTAAGTCAAGATCATTCATCATGAGATACCCTCAAACTAAAGCTCTTCTCCATAAAAAGGATGGCGCGGACATTAGGAGAGGAGATGCCTTATAAGCTCTACTCATTAGGAAAATGAAATCCTATCCGAGAATTTGAGTAAACACTTCTTTGTTTGGAGTGGTTTCCACTTTCGATTTATAAGTTTCCTTAAATTCCTTTGCTTGCAGAGTTTGATTTTGTATTCGGAAGTGCATATCGTTTAAAATCCATAACACTGTAGAGACATTGATACGTATAATTGTACCAATACTTTAAATAATAAATATGTTTTCTCGAGGTAGGCGCCCAAAAGATGGAAAATCACGAGACTCGTGATCTTGACATATTTTCACTATCATAAATTGAGTTAGACTCTCCTCTTCATTCTCTAACTAAATTCCTAGACCATCTTAATGTCATAATTCCAAATTCGTTATCCAATTAAATTCCTAAACCACCAAAATTTTATACTGGATATTTGGATTCGCATGCTCCTAAATCATCCAAATTAAATTGAATTTGAATTCTAGAAGTTTGCCATATTAGCCAGCATAATGCCGAATTGAAGGGTTAGAAATTCATTTCATAATCCCCGCGTAATAATGAATAAAAAATCAATTTCATGCTCATTTTAGTTTCACATTAAAGAATCCCGGCGTAATAACGGACTGTGCTTGGCTCGTAATACCGATGATATCAATACTCAAAAAGTCGGCAGCTCTCTAGTGTGGATGAGGATGGATAGCCAAAGGCCCTGGAAAGTCTGACTTGGTTATGTGAACCGAAACCTAATACTTGTCATTTTTGGAAAAGTCCTTTCATAAAAATATTGTAAAATCTCGAAACGCCAAATATGTAAAAACAACTTAATTTTCAGAATCATGTATACATAATACATGTATATATATGTATACATAATACATATATGTATATATATGTATATAGTTGATGGCATCAGGTCACAGCACACGCCATGCCATCTTGCATTTTTGCCATATCATCATGCCACGATATCATGCTTTTGTTCTTGTCCTAGTGCTAATGATGATGCATATGCCCTTAAAGACCTGTCGTCATGCATCTTTGCCATGTCATCTGCAGTTATTTGTGTCATTACAATACAACATCATAACACATATCATGTTATATACATCCTCTGCCATGTCATCCATACATGTGTTGCATCATGAATGCATGATGTTTTTAAGATCCACACCAGTAGACCCGACACATGAAGTCACGTTATTATTCGCGTAGTGATGTCAAATTTTCTCCCGAAAGAGAAATATTGACAATATAAATTATGCTTTCAAAATGTAGGAAACCATTCCACATTTGCAAGGTAAGACATGATTAGAGCTGTAGTAAGCAAAGGGAGCCTTGTGTTGTTCCACGTTTGGAGAATTCTTTGTGGAAATGTAAAGACTTTAGGGTAAAAGGATTTTATCAAATGCAAATAACATTTTTTAAAGAGAGAAAATCTTGAGCACCCAACAATCCAACTGTGAATCATTAGAGCTGGCGATCTCGGGCCACCCCACCAAGGATAGCCCGACTGTTCCCACCATCAGCCTACCATACCGTTGCCCTCTCAAACCCCGCCTTTACGTCTCAAGATCTCTCCATCTCAAACTCGGCCGTGCTCGAGTAGGGCTCAAAGTGGCTTTAGATGTAGATGCGCGAGGCATCGGCTGGCGTTGCTTGACCCTCGGCCAACGTCCATGACGTCCTCCTTGAATTCCCAACAAATCAAAGTGTCCTCAGATTTGGCCGTGGGGGGCCTCATACAGTGTCCTTGAACTCCTCCGCCAATGTCACATCACACAAATTTGGCCCTCAAGGGCAAAGATGGAATTTGAGAAAGCTAGTGAGTACAAGATGGGAAGAGGAAAAGTCCTTAAATCCTGGAATTTGCCTTTCGAAAATGCTAAAAGGTCACCTGCTCTTGGGCTTTTAGTTTTGCCAATGTTGGCATTTGTTTAAATTGGTCCAAATTTTTTTTGCCAAACACCCTAGCAATTGGTTAAGGATTTTTAAAGTATCAAAGTCCATTTTTAAAGTTGAACCAAACACTCCATTCTTCACACACGTAATTGAACGTGAGATCCAAGAACTCTAACCTTTGCATTTTGAAGAGTAGCTCTTCGTGCATTAGCACTTTTGGATAATAGTTGACCGTCCCAATAAAAGCCTCCGGATTTTTCGGAGGCCAAAAATGAGTAATCAAAAGGAAACTATTTTAGGTCAAAGATACCCTTCAAATAATGAGGAAAACGAATTCTCCCATTTGAAGAGATGAGAACATTTTTTCGTATGAGCTCTTGAGTGTCTTCTCTGTTTCAAGTTCCAGCATTAGATGCTATAAAAGCTTCAATAGGTTCCACAACAAAAAGATCGGCCTCAACGAAGTCCTATTGTGTCCTTTCTCGGATATGATCAGCCGCCATCTGTCATAGTCGTGCCATTGCTTTGTCAGGTGCTAGCAGCTGCTATTGGGATTTGTTTTGGTAAGTAAGGTAAATTTGAACCAAAATGATTTGTAGCGAAATTAAAAATGCCCATACACGTACTTCCCAAATATTGTTCGCACATTTTAATAAAAAAATGTAGGAATCATAAGGAGGCTAATCACATTACCCTTGATGCTTGTTCAAAAAGTTTGGTTATGTTCTTCAGATTCTGTCTATGAACAGTTGATGTCCTTACATCGTTGATTCTGATGTTCTTCAAATGTGCTCGGATCCACATTGCAAATGCCTAATATCTTTGTAGTATTGGTTTTGACATTCTTTAGATCCTAACTACGAGCGTTTGATCTCCTTGTGATGCAAGTTTTGACGTACTCCAGTTCTAATGTTCTTTAGTTCTAGCCCCCTAAATGTCGGGCCTTTAATTTAGACATACCACCAACTTGTGTCAAACAAAAGAAAGAAATTTGAGAGAGCTTACCACGACAATTGTGTTATCAATTGTTCTCATGCGTGACTATTTGATTAATCATATCATCCATCATTTTTTGATCCTATCTCTCAATGGCTTTTATTACTAGTCCCATATCACATTTAATTTGGCTCATTAACTTTAAAACCGTTTTGGAAAATTAATTTGGCCACAATTGTTGGGAAAATCCCTATGTTGTTCTAAAGATGACAAAGATAATCAAAGGCTACTAATGTGTGTATTGGCTGAGTGGTATTAAGTGATTTATGCTAGGTTGAAACGCAAATGTTGTCATAAATAGCACCCCATTGTCTTAAGTGCTTTGCTGATATTTGAGGTGAATAAGGTATCTTTTGGGCAATAAAGATGTCTACGAGCTGGAAGATCTTTAGATAAGTTGAACTTTTGGAAGATCCCTGATTGAGGGTGAACAAGCTGAGAAGAATGGGATATTCGTGATGGCTTGGAGGTACATAGATCAAGTGAATAGTTGGATAGACTTGATAATGGTGAACAAGCCTAGATGAGGATGTTTGGTAAAGCTTGAAAGGGCCATGAAGATGAACAGCTTAATAGAATTGAAATTGCTAATATGCTTGAAAGGACCAAAAAGATCGAGTGCTGTTAACAATTAAATTTTGGCTAGAAATTTATGATAAAAATTGCGTAAAAAAATTTGGGATTAGTTTGCCCCTAACAAAAATGACTTTTGCATTACCTAGGTCTTAGTTTTTATTTGCTTTTACTAAGTTTTATTTCTATTATTTTACCATATCCCCGGATAAATTAATTATATTTAAAAAATGGGGGGCCCACCTGGGCTGGGCCTTTGCGCCCAGCACCCCTCCTTCTTCTCCTTCCACTAGCGCGGGCCCAGCTCCCCCCTCATGGCCCGGCCCACTCCTTCATCTTTTTCCTCCTGCCTTCCTCGCGTTGCGCACCATGCGCGTAGGGCAACCTAGACAAAGGGAGACCCGGACAGATGGGCGGGCGCCTTCAATGGCGGTAGAGTAGGAAGGCGCCCTAGCTAGAGCCGCCTTGAATAGGACGACCGGTGGGTCGCCGGTCGGTGCGCCGAAGACTGGCGGCCGAAGCCTCCATCGCCTGTCGGTGCGCGAACTCCCGCCCCATTTTGTCCCTCCTCTGGCTGCTGTAGCGTTGTTGTTGTTCCGTGAAGGCCTCGGCTTCGGTTTGTATCCTGGCGGAGCCGAGACCCCTTTGTTTAAGCAGCGCCCTCTACCTGCTCGACGAAATGCTTGAGTGAGATCCGATTCTTGATTCGTCATCCCGAGCCGGAGTCGGGCCGTCCGAACGTTGCTCCACCTATGCTGAGGCGTTCCAGTGATCCTTTAGTGCCCCGGGCGCAGCCGACACCACCCGACCTGCAACCGCTGTCACGGCGATCCGCGGAGGCCACGGGTCTCCTCTGTTTTGGGGTACAAGCGCTAGCGGCCATCGTGGAGGCGCCACCGGCCAGATGAATGCCAAGGGATCTTGCATAACTTTTAGTTAAAAGAGTGAGCAGTGAATTTTTTTCCAAGTATCATGTTGGTAGTTCCTAACATTTTCATGAAATTATCAACATTTTCCATAGTATGGACATTACCAATTAGTGTGCTAAATTATCAACTTTTATTTGCATAAGATTAATAATAATTTATTTATATATAAAATATACATATAATATACAACGTGTCTTAACGCATCGGAATTCTCTATTTTTTGAGAAACGACGCGTCGACATGTCGTGTCGTGTCATGACGCGTCGTGTCATGTCGCGTGTTATGAGTCGGTATCGGTGCTACTTAGGTCATGGGTAACAAACTCTTGTTTGATTCATTTACTGAATTAATTTTTCTTTTAATCATTAACTTTTATTATGAAAGCAAGCTGAATAGCTCCATCGAACTGCGCTATTAATATGCAACTGGCAGAGAAGCTTGTGTAATGAGTCCACAGAGACCGCCTTGGACGCCCGAGTTCCGCAACATTCTCATGTATCCTTTCTCGCCCCAATTCTCGCCCCACGAGTTCTTGAGCAGCCAATAGTCAACACTGTCGGGGTCTTCCCGTATCCGACGATTACGACGGCGTGGTTAGTGATCTCCCCACAAGGGCCATTGAAGACCCCCCCGCTGTACTGCTTGAATCCAAGGCTGGCACCCTTGATGGCGACCGAGACCGGTTGCCTCGCCACAGCCTGCAATAGCAGGTCTTCACTCATACCCTTTTAATCGCGCTACAGCAATGGAGGTGGCTCGCTTGCCGCAAGTGCCCTCGACGCCACTGTAAGGGTAATTGCATTCATAGGTCATGCCATGGTTTTGGGCAATGTTTTCGTAGGCTAGGTACATCCAACCCCACTTGCATCCGTAGTTTAGTTTGGAGCAGTCAATAAGCTGTTGCTCGGACAAGTCGACTAGTTTACTGGTCTTCATCACTAGAATCGATTCCACAGTTGCAGTCGCTGCTAATGCCCAGCAAGATCCTATTCAAGAATTAAAATGAGAAGCGCAACGGTGGCTATGGCTAGTGTATGTATGCAGATGGAATAAACACCGGAATTAGCTTGATAGTGTATGATTCGGAGTCACTAGGATTAAAGTTATGCCGAAATATTTCTCACATGCTACTTGCGGTTAGTGCCGCAATAATGTAATTCAATTGGCAACATGCAACTATGTGGTTCGAATTACTTTAGATGACCTATTTTGAATTGGAACATTATTTAGTTTTATGAATTCAATTATGCAGTTTGAATTAAACCAATTATGAAATAGTATAATTTTTCTGCCAATAGATCCATTGAATCCCATAGTCCCAAGCCACCCAGAGAGAAATGCGTTAACGTAGTGAAAAATCCATTGTCTCTTATCCACCATATATAATATATTACACATCATTATTGTTAAAAATGTTTTATTGAGCTTAGGTAGCACATCTGTTGATTGTTTTCGAGGGCTACAGAGAATATTCATTGTTTCATATGAAAAAATTGTACGCAAACAAAGCCACAAGACAAGAAAATATTGGGTTAAGGACCTCGGAGGATTATATTGTTTCGCTTGCTTTGAAATAAAAAGAAAAAAATCACAAGACCGGAAAATAACGTGCCTTTGGACAATAATATAGTATGATTTTGTTACTCTCTTACCGCATTCTCCCTGATCTTTTATGCTGCCAACAACTCCTTTCTCGACCCAGTTTAAACTATCCGGGACTTGAGTCCTACTGTACTTGAAAGTGGTGGCCGCGGATGAATCCGAGCTCCTCGACGTCGCTCTAAACCCGGTGTATCTCGGGACAAACTCTTCCGTGGTCAAATCCGAAAATTGGTTCAGACCCACTTTGTAGTTCTGACTAGCCGCTTTGCTGTTGAAGTCTTCGATGAAGCGCAAGGTCTCTAGGAAGATCCCGTGCCGCTTCGCCTTCTCGAGATTATCCTTGTAAATCCGTCCGTGGCGGGCCATCCACTGCTCGAACTCGGCCAATGTGGAATTTGGGGGCGTCACGGCCGAAGTCCAAGCCGCTGCACATAACCATACCATCAACATGTAGACCTTGATTTGCCTCTCGGGCCTTTGAGCCATTGTCGAATGCCGAAGCGTATCAACGATGGATTGATGGCTTGGTAGTGTGCTTTGGGCCAATGTAGAGAAACATGAGCAAGCCACGTTAATTATATATCCTCAAGATTATGGTAATAAATCATGGAACTTTGCTAATAATCTGGTCAGTCATTTTCTCTTCTTTTTCTTTCCCAAATGAATGCTACTGTTTAGGTAAAAATGTGAATGTTAGACGATTGTGAATTGTCTATACATGTCAAGCCATGTCTATTTGTAGACCCTCATGAGCAACTTGATTAATCATGGAACTTTGCAATCGATCCAGTCAAGATTCATTTCCTTCATCGATTAGCTTTTGACATCTTCGATTTCTTTCCCAAATGAATGCTGCTGTTTAGGTTAAAAACCGAATGTTTCGCAATTGTAAATTGTTTATACATGTCCACTTGAAATAAAATTGTGGGTTTGTAGATGCATACTTAAAGCGAATCGGATGTGGATGGTCTAGCTAACAATCAACTGGATAGAATCAAATTTCCCAGTGTGTATAGCTTAAATTGATGGGGTATTTTTTTTTAGGGTGGCACTATTTCCAATCCTTATGGCTATGTTTGGTCATCCGGATTTCTAATTGGAATATGACTAGATAGGATAAGATATAGAATCCCGTGAATTTTTTATATTCTGTTCATTGTTTGGAGAATCGTAATATTAAAGTTGGATATGTTTACATCATATCATGTACATTTTTTTTAATTTTTTTTTTATACAAATATCATATCATTATAAATGAACCTAATATATGATTTGTCCACCCATTTTACCAAAAAGAGAAAATTGCCCTCTATTATTCAATTTCCAATTTAAATTAACGATCCTAAATTATTTCTACATCTATGTAGGATTAATTTACCATAAATAATAATTTCATATGTTTAATTTTTGTTTATAGCAAATTTTCCACATTAAGGCACTATGTTTTTATTATTATTTATTGTTAGATATTACTTCCATACTAATATGTTTTGTCAAAAAGAGAAATATCAAGAAATATCAAAGAAATCTATTTCTTTTCCACATTGTCAATCATATTTATGGATAAAATGTTAAGTAAATTAATTTATCAAATAAAAAATTGCATAAAGTAAGATTTTTTTTTTCTGAAATTGGTAGTGAAATATCATTATTTTTATTGACAAAAATTAAAATCATCAATGAACTATTTATAGAAAAATATCAAGATACCTCATTGTGTATAATTTTAAGTGTATTTCTATATATTCCTCCAATGTCTTAAATGCTATGTATAAAAGCGTTTCATCAGTATAATAAGGAAAAAGATTAATAATTTGAGATATATATTTTAGAAATGCAATTTATATACAATTTACCAAGAAAGTGAGCTTTTGAGATAAGAGGGACAAAAAATAGATAATTTGTTATAAGATAAATGATGAAAAAGAGACTTCTTAGTTTTATACTATATCAAAGAATGTAACCTACCCCACTGTGGATGTGTTGGTTCGGGTGAAAACGGAGGACGGCATCTCTCTCCAATGCCTCATTGGACTCGCCATGTTTCACAACCCATAATCACCATAGGCCAGGCCTCCCTTTTTGCCCGGGAGAAGAACACTATTGGTGCTATAAGTTGTGTGAGGTGCTCACTTTGGTGCCAAAAGTTTCCGTTGGATCACTTAAGTGCCAAAAATTTTGAAAAACGATCACTTTGGTGCCACCACTAATTTAGTTAGCTGGAAATTCGACGTGGCCGTTTTTTATTAATTTTTAATGCCGACGTCTGTTGCCGGAAAATACAATCAGCATACAAAGAACAAAACGACGCCGTATACCGTTTTCCCCCAAATAAAAAATCCTAAATCCCCAATTTCGACTAGAACCAGAAGTTGAAAACCATAAATCTCCAATTCGACCATTTCGAGTGCATACTTCGATTTTCTCCTAAAGTTATTAGCTCGCTCTTACAAATGGAGGACAGAAGCTTCAGTAGTGGCTCACATTTCTATAAGAAAAGCAAATTAGATGGTGAGTGTAACTGTTATTGTGGGTTACCGAGTCCAAAAAGAACATCTTGGACTCGGTTGAATCCCGGGAGAAGATTCCATGGGTGCGGTAGATATAGAGAAAGCTAGAAATGCCAATATTTGAAATGGGTTGATAGGAAATTCTCTAATCGAGTGACAGAGGTGATATTGGAGTTACTCGAAGGCTGAAATCAACCTCCACCTACGTTAATGGACGAGTTGGAGGATGTCGACTCAATACAAGCTCAAATGAAGGGTTTAACATCTCTGGTGGACCATTTGAAGAGGGAGGTTTCAAGGCAAAGAAACTTTTGTCAAGCGTTGATTATGTTCTTATTCTCGTTGGTAGTTTATTCAAATGTAAAGTGAGTAATGAGAAGAAGTTTGTATGTCTACTATAGTTGAAGACGTGGAATATGCAATTGTATTGGATTATTTATAAGTAAATTGTGTTTTTGGTTTGCTGCAATTTTTGTATGGAGTAGAATGTTTTGTTGTTGTAATCTATGGGTAGAAATGCAAGGTTGGACTTGGAATACATTAGTTGTGAGCACTTAAAAGTTTTGTTGTTTAGTTGTGTATTGTCAATGTTTGTTTTGGTTAGTTTTTGCTTCAAATATAATGGTTTGCTGCATTTTTATTTGATAATAGTTTGCTGCATTGAAAGATTTTGGTAATGGTTTACTGCATTTTTTATTTGGTAATGGTTTGCTAGTTTACTGGTTTGCTGGTTTGCTAATTTGTTGGTTTGCTGCAATTACAAACCATGACAAAATTAAAGGATGGTGGCAAATTCACGATTGACCAATTTAGTGTCATAAGTTGTAAATAGTGATCGCTTGAGTGTCAAGTTTTTATAAAATTGATCATTTAAGTGACAATCGCGATTACAAAGTGATCACTTATGTTGTACAAGTTTTTAAAAAAATAATATGTTAGTGCCAAATATCACATTCCAAATGCACCTTGTTCTTACATCTTGTTCTTGCACCAGTTGGGTTGCTAGTGCATCTTCTTACACTAGACCATACAAGTGTTGATGTAACAAGATGTACTAGCACCCAAAATGTTCTTACAGCAGCACATATAACCAGAACCCCACAAATTCATTATAATCCACAACTTTAACCAGTAACAGCAATATTGCAGCAACAATAACATTGTAGCAACAACAAAAATAAAATATACAGCATAACTGACTTGCTAGCATTCTAGCCGAAACCAACATAAGAGAAAATAATCATTCCAGTACTTGCCATTAACATTGATTGATTGTTTACAAAAGAAAAGAAAAACATGTCTAACTTCACTCCCCAATCACCGAAAGTTCAGCACCCTTAAAAAAAAAATAATAATGGCAATATGCAAGTAGTAACTACCATCAATAATATAATATCCAGCACTCTCCTAAAAAAGAAAAAACATGAAAAGAGATCATGTTTAGCACCACATAAAAAGAGACCATATCTAGCACATTCCCATTAGTCAATATTGACAACACCCTGATCTCCTTTTCCTCTTGGAGCTTTGAATTGATTCATAATCCGAGCACTCTTTCGAACTGGATATGAAGGTTCTTTAACTGGGCTTTTTGTCACCTTATTTTCCTTTTCCTTATTTTTGACGACGGTTATTTTTGTTCTATCACGTGTCATGTGTTGGTCCATATCATCACTACTGCTCCCAATCGTTGGTTGAGATGGAACTGGTGCTAGGTTCTTTTTGAATGACTGTTTCGCAGATATACCTACTATCTTCTTCTTCTTTGGAGCACTCTTATTTGGCTGCGCCCTTGATTCTTGAGTTGGCCCACCTTGAGAAAGAAGTATCTCGGAAGTTCTTCAATTCTACAAGAACATAGTGAAATTGTCAACCAAATGAATTGAAGTACAACAATTTAAATGCATGAGGCCTACAAATCTTACATTCAAAATAGTCATTCCAGTACGTTCATCTGTGTAAATCCCATAACCATATTGCTTTAATCTTTTTCCAAGAGCCCCTCTTGTTCGCTGTGGTACATCATTTTTAGCAGCAACAATTCTTGTAGCAACCTCTGCAACTTGTACAGTTGCTTGTCTTCTCACATGAGAAAGATATAACAAATCTAAATTTCAGCCCATAAAAGACCAAACACAGCGATGTACAACTTACATGATATTTTTTTTTTGTTTGCTCAACAGTGGACTCAGTTGTTGTTGTTGTTGCTGTCCTGCCCATTCCAGTCCCTATCCTTGCACTTGAGCCCACATCATGGCCTTTTTCTAGCCCTTTATTAGGCCTTACAACAATGTACTGTATTAGGATTACGACCAACTACAACAAATAATTAGACATCTACTCATTTTCATGGTGGAAACAAATGGAGAAAACTTCTCAAATTATAAGTGCATGATAGAGCAAAAGCACAAGAGAAGCCAGTACACATGATCAACCATCAAACTCTATCGAATAGGAACCGTAAAGTTACTGAGACAAAAAAGATACTTACCTTACAGCATGGCTTTCTTTTGCTCTTTAGTAGGCATTATAGCAAGGCCTTCTGTCCTCCCTTCAATAGGCCCAACAAGAAACTCTTCAGTAGGTCCTGTCCCTGGCACTGAATCAGCAATTATATCTTGTTGTTGATGCTGCTTTGTCAGCTCACAATCTTTCTTATTGTGCCTTTCTTTGCGGCAATAGGAGCATTTCATCTTTGACCCAGTCCTACTCATCCTCTGACTTGATGCCTTTTCCTGCTGCATTTTTGTCTCTTTTTTGGCCTTCCTATTTGCTTATTCAACGGTAAAAGTAGCGGGCTTTCATGATTTGTTGGCTCCCAAAATTTGCTGCTTTTGATAGGCTACATTATGAATTGGTATGAAGCAAGATATGAGCATTTTTTGTACAAATCACCCAGGTAATCATCTGGGTTTTCTTGTTTCATCTGAATAGCACAAATGACATGGGCACAGGGAATTCCATTTAGTTGCCAAGTTTGGCATGAACTCTTTCTTCTATCTAGATTGACAACATACTTATCCTGATTTTGAATAATCTCATACCCATTATCTCCATTCCAAACTGGATGGCAAAACCTACTAGCAGCAATGTTTGCATCCAATCTCTTCACAATCTAAGGGCCACAGTTTCTACTCCATTTCGTAGCCTCATCTCTTTGCCTATGTAGTCTAGTCATAACTATAACTCGAATATCATCAAGCATGCTGATGATTGGTTTGCACTTGGCCTTTAAAATTCTGCCATTGAAAGCTTCGCTAAGGTTGTTATCAATGATATTGCATTTGAACTCTTCGCTGAAGAAGGCCCGGCACCACTGCTTAGCTTCTGTCAGGAAGAGTACATCAAAACCTTCATTTGTTAGCTGAAACAATCCTTGTTTGGCTAATATGAAATCAGTCATATTCGTACTCTTTGTTATCTACCAGAACTGCTTCTGTAGTCCATCTCCTTTGAAGTTCCTTGACTAGTTTGCATATATGTGCCTCGCGTACATTCTATGCTCAACATGTGGCATCAACACAGCTAATGCAGGAATAAGTCCCTACAAAAATTCAAACCAATAAATATAAGTCAGGAAAAATGTGCAAGTGATTAATATTAAAAGGGAGTGAATTAATTGACAATGAAATTACTTTCTGTTAGTCGCTCATGAATGCCCATCCTCCCCCATCGGTTATCTCAAGGTCAACCATTAAATTTTTTAGGAACCAAGACCAAATATCTTTGTTTTCTATTTTCACTACTGCCCAAGCTATTGAGAACATTTGATTATTAGTATCTCTCCTCACAGCAGCCAACAACTCCCCCTTGCATAAACCCTTTAGAAACTATCCATCCAATCTTATAACTCTTCTACAACCAACTAAGAAGCCCCGTTTGCATGTATCAAAACAGACATAAAATCTATCAAATCTAGGCCCAAGATCAGGAAGTGACCTCTCCACAACCTCTACATATACCCTACTAGATGGGTTTTGAAACATGCATTCGTTAGCATAATGTCATACCTGTGCATATTCTTCCTTATACCCCATATCAATATCTTCATCATCCTCATCTTAGCTCTCTTACATTGATTCCTCGACACATTAACCCCCACTTGCTCCTCCACTAACTGTTGAAATTGAGGATTCTTGATTTCGGGCATTGTTTTGATAGTATTGAAAAAATATTTTGATAATCACACACTTGTTACTCTTTTATTATTAAAGATAATTGGACAAGTATGCTCATCTTAGAAGGACCTAATCTGGAATGACCCATTCTTACTCAGTGCGCCATAGAGCTTCCACGAACAATTAGGTTGTGAGTACTTAACTCTCACAAATTCCTTCGTGTTTCTAATGAATTTAACGCTTCTTTGTTCACTAATGGAGTTCTTCACAACAGCTTCCTTGAACTATTTGGTATCATCAAATCTCATGCCCACCGACAAAACAAGTTTGTCAACAGTCGGATTATAGCAATGGTACTTACTTTTTTTTCGACGAGCATGTTCTTCATCACCATTGTTAAGCTCATTTTCCGAATCAGTAACTTCATCGCCGCAGCTTTCTTGATCTTTACTTCTATTACCTTCAGCTATATTTCCATCCCCATTTATTGGCTGGGGCCTCTTTGCTGAAGCTGCAAGTTTTTTTTTTTTCTCAAAAATCCCCTTTGTTTTTTTCTTGATTGTGCGAGTTCAATATCATTTTCGTCACTTCAGAAATTTGCTAAAGCCAAACATTCATCTTCCGATTCACTGGATAAAGCAATTTCCCATTCTAATCCAATGAAGTCTTCATCGCCCACATCTTCATCCAAAACTTCACCTAAGATTTCAGAACATCTCCCTCTTTGTTCATCTCTATCAATATGACTTCTCTCCCTCTCATTTTGCCCTTCATCTAACCTAAACTTATCCCCGACCTGATTATTCGCTTAAACATGATCCCTCACTTCTCCTCCTTCAGTGGTGGTCTGCTCATTCCCATCCTCATCCTCATCTCCACCATCCTCATCCTCATCCTCATCCTCACTATAATATTCAACATATACCTTAGCTTCTTCACCGTGAAGATAATGGTAAATGATATCCTTAATACCATTATCATCATTAAAAAATCTCGACCCATCCTTCAATTCCTTCCAGGAACTTAGTGATGTAGTTTTTGCACTTTGCATTGTAAAAAATATACCAAATCCCTCAGAAAATCAATATATGATGACTTCCAAACATTGACATAGATAGTACCTTTATTTCCACTACTATATTCCCAATCTTCAGTGCCAATAACAAACTCTTTACCATAGCAAACAATGACGCCTACCTGATTCGCGTCCATGTCGATGCTGCACCCAAGGAAAAAAAAGGAAAAAGAGTCATTGTCGTTTTGTTGGGACCACATGACAGGATCGACAAGTTCACATGTAGGTCATTGTCATTTTGTTGTCAAGAAACAAATTAGACTAAAATCTCCTCAATTCAGTGCATTTACAGAAACAAAAGAAACCGAATTAAATAAACAAAGTGAGGTCCCCACCACCCATTTTTCAATTCAATCACATTCACATTCGGTCCCCCCAGTCCAATTAATTAAACAAACAAATTTGATCCCACCATTGTTTCCCTCTGAGTCAAGCCCCTCTACGCCCTATTTTTTTATTTGGTCCCCACAACAGAAAGCGAACGAATGATGGAAGAATAAATTTTTATATTCCATCCCCATAAAAGTGACTTCCCCACAACTTTCCCCACTGCTTTCCCTCTGAGCCAACCCCTCAATTTTCCTTCCGCGCCCTAACTTGCCTGTCGGAACCCTAAATTTTTCGCTAAATTGACCCACGTAGAGAACATGACAAACATGAGTGAGCGAGAGTTGGGGACGCAGCCAACGGACGACTGTGAATGACGGCGCAACTACAGCGGTGGCTGAGCAACGGCGGGCAAGTGATGGCGGGCGAGCGAATGATGGTGGGTGAGCGAGTTACGGCCGGCGTCGAGAACCATATACGAACCTTATTTTACTTCCTTTTCAGCGACATCGTTTTTTGTTATGGAGCAATGCGGCGTCGTTTTTTATGTGAATCCACGGTGGATGGCAAGAAACGACATTGTTTCTTATGAAGAAAGGAAAACGGCGTCGTTTTATGCCATCAATCGTGGACAATCTTAAGCAACGTCGATTTTTTTTTTAAATATAAAAGCCACGTAATCATTTTGGCCGAAATTTTTCACCGGTGGCACCCAAGTGATCGTTTCTTCTTTGATTTGGTACTTAAGTGATCCAACGGAAAGTTTTGGCATCAAAGTGAGTGCCGTACACAACTCATGGCACCAATAGTGTACTTCTCCCTTCTTGCCTTGAAACAGCACATCACCAATGATCCCATTGTGGCTTGTCTGCCGCGGCTCAAGTACTTGTTCTTGAACGGCAATGGCTTATCTGGAGTCCATTATCAACATTTTCTATAGTATGGACATTACCAATTAGTGTGCTAAATTACCAACTTTTATTTGTATAAGCTATTAACGCTTTGAATTTACTCTCTCTCTCTCTCTCTCTTATATGAACTTAAAAACCTAAGTTATAACAATTTACCAAATTTTTTAGATTAAAAGCTTATCAACTAGTTTTGGATTACCAATGATACTTTGAATTAGTTATGACCATTTTCTACTTTGCCTACTTTGTATTGAGTTGTCGACTTTATTTTCCTTGATTAGCAACCCCTTACTAACGCTTTTTAAATGTTACAAATCTAAATTGGTACGATTCATCAAAATTTCTTCCATAACTATATTGGTTTACCAACTACAATTCGAGCTTTACTTAGTTTTCCAACTTTTCTTTTCCTTTTATCAACTTTTGCATGTGTTTCATCACAACACATTAAATTTACCCGTTTTTTTCCCTAAAAATCACCGACTTGATGTAAAGTCGAGTACCAAAATTTTCCCTTTTTCGGCCATTAGTTACGGGCTAGGAAGCATCGACACTCTCTGAAAGCCTTCGTATCGTGTCGGGTACTTTGACACGTGTCCGACACTCTCGGACATTCTTTGACACTTGGTCAACATGTGGTAGAAAATTTGACACCTAGTCAATTTTTCTGACACTCTTTGATACTTGAGTCAGAATTTCGACATGCGAGTTTTCGACATATGATTCCGACATATGAGGTCAATTTTAAAATTTTCAATAAATGAAAGATCAAAATATATATGTGAAAAAATAAAAATTAATAATAAAAATAAAAATTAGGAAAGAAGAAAAACCTAACATTTTATTCTCTTCTTTTTTTACTTTCACTTTCCATGATATACAATTTACCCACAAGTTTATTCTTTTTTCTTTCGACACGTCTGACACGCAAGTCTAGAATGTGAGTTACCTTTTTTTTTTTTTCCAAATTTTATGGATTTATTGAAATGGAGATGAATTTGTCAAATTGAAACAACAAAGGATATTAATAAATGGTGAATTAATGTTTTCAATGTAAATTTATTTTAGAATTTTATTATTATCTATTTACTTGTGAATTTGAATTAGATTAATAATCATTTATTAATATATAAAATATAAATATAATATATAACGTGTCCCAACGTGTCAGAATTCTCTATTTTTTGAGAAACGACGTGTTGACATGTTGCGTGTTAGTGTCGGTGCTACTAAGGTTACGGGTCACCAACTCTTGTTTGATTCATTTACTGAATTTATTCTTCTTTTAATCATCAACTTTTATTATGAAAGCAAGCTGAATAGCACCATTGAACTTTGCTATTAATATGCCGTTGGCAGAGAAGCTTGGGTAACGAGTCCACAGAGATCGCCTTGGATGCTCGAGTTCCGCAGTATCCTTTCTTGCCCCAAGTCTCGCCCCACGAGTTCTTGAGCAGCCAATAGTCGACACCGTCGAGGGTCTTCCCGTATCCGACAATTGCGACGGCGTGGTTAGTGCCCCCCCCCCCCCCCCCCCCCCCCCCCCCCCCCCCCCCCCCACAAGGGCCATTGAAGACGCCCTCGCTGTACAACCTGAATCCAGGGCTGGTCCCCTCGATGGCGATCGAGACCGGTTGCCTCGCCACAGCTTGCAATAGCAGGTCTTCACTCATGGGGATCTTCTCAAACCCTTTTAACCGCGCTACAGCAATGGAGGCGGCTCGCTCGCTGCAAGGGCCCTCGACGCCACTGTAAGGGTAATTGCTTTCATAGGTCATGCCATGGTTTTGGGCAATGTATTCGTAGGCTAGGTACATCCAACCCCACTTGCATCCGTAGTTTAGTTTGGAGCAGTCAATAAGCTGTTGCTCGGACAAGTCGACTAGTTTACCGGTCTTCATCACTAGAATCGATTCCACAGTTGCAGTCGCTGCGAATGCCCAGCAAGATCCTATTCAAGAATTAAAATGAGAAGTGCAACGGTGGTTATGGCTAGTGTATGTATGCAGATGGAATAAACACCGGAATTAGCTTGATAGTGTATGATTCGGAGTCACTAGGATTAAAGTTATGCCGAAATATTTCTCACATGCTACTCGCGGTTAGCGTCGCAATAATGTAATTCAATTGGCAGCACGCAATCATGTGGTTCAAACTACTTTAGATGACCTATTTTGAATTGGAACATGATTTAGTTTTATGGATCCAATTATGTGGTTTGAATTAAACCAATTATGAAATGGTATAATTCTTCTACCAATAGATCCATTGAATCCCACAGTCCCGAGCCACCCAGAGAGAAATGTGTTGACGTAGTGAAAAATGTTTTATTGAACTTAGGTAGCACATCTGTTGATTGTTTTCGAGGGCTACAGAGAATATTCATTGGTTCATATGAAAAAATTGTACGCAAACAAAACCACAAGACAAGAAAAAATTTGGTTAAGGACCCCGGAGGATTATATTGTTTCGCTTGCTTTGAAATAAAGAGAAAAAAAATCACAAGCCCAGAAAATAACGTGCCTTTGGACAATAATATAATATGATTTTGTTACTCTCTTACCGCATCCTCCCTGATTTTTTATGCTGCCAACAACTCCTTTCTCGACCCAGTTTAAACTATCCGGGACTTGAGTCCTACTGTACTTGAAAGTGGTGGCCGCGGATGAATTCGAGCTCCTCGACGTCGCTCTAAACCCGGTGTATCTCGGGACAAACTCTTCCGTGGTCAAATCCGAAAATTGGTTCAGACCCACTTTGTAGCTCTGATTAGCCGCTTTGCTGTTGAAGTCTTCGATGAAGCGCAAGGTCTCTAGGAAGATCCCGTACCGCTTCGCCTTCTCGAGATTATCCTTGTAAATCCGTCCGTGGCGGGCCATCCACTGCTCGAACTCGGCCAATGTGGAATTTCGGGGCGTCTCGGCCGAAGTCCAAAGCCCCTGCACCTAACGATACCATCAAGATGTAGACCTTGATTTGCCTCTCGAGCCATGGAGCCATTGTCGCCGAAGCGTATCAACGATGGATTGATGGCTTGGTAGTGTGCTTTGGGCCTATGTAGAGAAACATGAGCAAGCCACGTTAATTATATATCCTCAAGAACATGGTAATAAATCATGGAACTTTGCTAATAGTCCGGTCAGTCATTTTCTCTTCGTTTTCTTTCCCAAATGAATGCTACTGTTTAGGTGAAAAAGTGAATGTTAGAAGATTGTGAATTGTCTATACATGTCAAGCCATGTCTAGTTGTAGACCCTCATGAGCAACTTGATTAATCATGGAACTTTGCAATCGATCCAGTCAAGATTCATTTCCTTCACTGATTAGCTTTTGACCTCTTCGTTTTCTTTCCCTAATGAATGCTGCTGTTTAGATTCAAAACCGAATGTTTCGCACATGTAAATTGTTTATACATGTCCACTCGAAATAAAATTGCGGGTTTGTAGATGCATACTTAAAGCGAATCGGATGTGGATGGTCTAGCTAACAATCAACTGGATAGACTCAAATTTCCCAGTGTGTATAGCTTAAATTGACGGGGTATTTTTTTTAGGTTGGTGCTATTTCCAATCCCTATGGATGTTCGGTCGTCCAGTTTTCTAATTGGAATATGACTGAATAGGATAAGATATGAAATCCTGGGATTTTTTTATATCTTGTTCACTGTTTGGTGAATTGCAATATTAAAGTTGGATATGTTTACATTATATCATGAAGAAGAGATTTCTTAGTTTTAATGTAACCCACCTCACTGTGGACGCGTTGGTTCAGGTGAACATGGAGGATGGCATCTCTCTCCAATGCCTCATTGGACCCGCCATGTTTAACAGCCCATCATCACCATAGGCCAAGCCTCCCTTATTGCCTGGGAAAAGTACATTATTGGTGCCATAAGTTGTGTACGGCGCTCACTTTGATGCCAAAAGTTTCCGTCAGATCACTTAGGGCGTGCATGACAAAATTTCTTTTTCAGAAATTGATTTCTGGCCAAAAATTAATTTCTCAATTTTTATTCTCTTGACAAGTTTTTGAACAAAGAAACTCGTTTGATAACGACTCAAAATTTTTATTTCTGGAACAGAAATCCGTTTGATAACAGAATAAAATTTATATTCCTAGGAATAAAAATTGATTAGATAACAACATAGGAAATTCTCAAATACAAAATAATAGTCGAAATAATACTAATACATTACAAAAGTTGAAAATACAATTTCATGGAATTTTTCGGCATATTATTATCCCTTGCCATTTTATTGGCAATGGTTTTCCTAAGCGTATTTATTTGGTTTCCTTCCTCGGTCAATGTACTCATCCTGCATAAGTTTAGACAAGTACTGCGGAAGCATGAATATGGGTGCCATCAATAGTGCCTATATAGCCTTGTCATTTTATCAAAGACTAGTATTATACAAGATTATCAACAAAATAAAATTGATGGTGCAAAAGAATATATGAGAATTCTACATTGAAGTAACATTTATGGTTAGGAACCAATTGGGGGAAGGTCGGTTTATTTTGATTTTCGAATGAAATCAGTCCAGTTGCTCATTCCTAATTTTTTTATTTTTGCTTCAATGAACTTTTAATGGCCCTTGCATGGCAAGAGAGAGAGATTCTCTTGAATCTCTCGCCTTCGAATTAAAATTCAAGATTGTGTAACAATCTAATTATTTTGACTTTGCAAGAATTTTGAATCCGTAAAGAAATAAGGTTAAATTTCTAGGCACGATTTTATTCATCTATCCAGTAAGAACTTTTTCTTCAACTGGCCATACACGTGCCCTTTCTAGAAGGAAAGAGTCCCATTATTTTTAAGTAAGCACTTAAGAACTTTGGTCATTTTTTAAAATTGGGACCCATTCGATTGCCTTTCATCCGAATGAGGAAGTTATCAAAAAAAAAAATTGAAAAAAAAAACACAAGCAAAATAAGAAAAATAAAGTTAGCAATAATTTGTGAAGTTGTGGCTATGAGTGAATTAAGTGAGCAAGAAAGCACAAGGTTCTTTTATATGGTCTGATTTCAGCTTCTGATTTCTATTTCAGAAATTGAGAGGTTAAAAATTCCAGCTTCTGATTTCTTCGATTTCTCTATTTCTGGAATAGAAATTTGTTTCAGAAATAGAGAAATCAAATTGCATTACCAAACGGATTTTTGTTCCAAACCTGTTCCGGGGAATAGAGAAATAGAGAAATTGAGAAATAGAAATTTTCTCATGAATGTTCTTAAGTGCCAAAAATTTTGAAAAATGATCACTTTGGTGCCACTGTCGATTTGGTTGGCCAGAAATCCGTGGTAGTTTTTTTTTTATATTAATTTTTGACACTGACGTGGATCACTGGAGAATACAATCAGCATACAAAGAACAAAACAATGTTATTTACCATTTTCCCCCAAATAAAAAACTCTAAATCCCCAATTTTGACTAGAACCGGAAGTTGAAAACCCTAAATCCCCAATTCGACCATTTCGAGTGCATATTTTGATTTTCTCTCAAAGTTATCGGCTGGCTCTTGCAAATGGAGGACATAAGCTTCAACAGCGGCTCACATTCCTATAAGAAAAGTGAATTAGATGGTGAGTGTTTCTATTATTGTGGGTTACCAAGTCTGAGAAGAACATCTGGGACTCGGTTGAATCCCGGGAGAAGATTTCATGAGTGCGGTAGATATAAAGAAGGGTTGAAGTGCCAATATTTCAAATGAGTTGATAGGAAATTCTCTGATCGAACGACAAAGGTGATACTGGAGTTACTTGAAGGCCGAAATCAACCCCACCTATGTTAATGGACAAGTTGAAGGATGTCGATTCAATGCAGCTCAAATAAATTTTTGCCTCGAATTTCAAAATGCAGGTTGAATTCGAGATGAGCTTGGTTAAAGAAAATAAATTTTTGCCTCGAATTTCAAAATGCAAGTGATCATTGCGGATGTTGTTGCTACAAAGGAAATACTGGAAAAATATTCTGTTCAACATGCACACGCAACAATTATTTCTATTCGCAAATATTGTCATGATGACAGGGGGAGAAAATAAATCCAAGAAAAAGGAAAGAATCGTGATCATCTCAAAAAGGCAACAAATTGAGGGGGAGCTTTGATCAATTATGGAAAAATCTTTTTGGATTGATCGTGATCTTATTATGAATGGAAGGAAAGGTAAATGTGTCAGAATTTGTTCTAAAAAATCTGGTTAGTACATCTTTTATTACCTTTTGTCATTAACAAATCTCTTATTAATATTATCATTTTATTATGACAAAAAAGGTACATGAATTTTATGATGCATCCGTCGTTTTTATTGGATATTTGCTAATATGATCGAAGTGAGCTATATTGCATATCTTTAATATTCGATTTACTTTATAAAAGCTGATTTTTGGAAATTGTGATTCATGCAAGATATTTGTTATCATTCTCTATGTGATACTTTTTCCATTATTATTGCTTTTTGATTATGACAAAAAGGGGGAGAAGATATGAATATGCATATGTGTTGATTGGTTGATATTATTTATTGCATAATATTGAGCTGCGATTATTTTTCTATATATTGTTATGCTCAATCTATTTGCTATCTTTTGATATCCTTTGATTTAAATTAATATCTTTAAAAGTATGTTTACAAATTTGCATATTCAGAGATTATTTTGTCATCATGAAAAAAAGGGAGAGATTGTTAGGGAAATCCCTTATGATGTTTTGAAGATGAAAAAATAAATCAAAGGCTACTAATGTATTTGATGGTTGAGTAATAGACTATGCAGATGATATAACATGTAAAAGATATTATCAAAGCCTATACTTGGAAGAACCAGAAGACAGACTCTATACTGAAGCTGAACTAGAAGACAGACTCTATGCTGAAGCAGAATATGTTCAGACTCGGATTGTAAATTTTATCGCATTTAGACTCAGATTGTAAATTCTATTGCTCTTAGACTTTACATCCAGATTCGACAGAACGTAACTCAAACCCAATCATATAACGGCTAGTGATCTGGTTTGGATTCCACATCAAGATTGATTTAATTGACTCAATCTATTTGATTGACAATTGGATCTTGAAGACAAGAACTTTCTATACGAAGGAGCTTTACTTATGGAAACCAAGATTCTGTTTGTATGAGCGATCGAAATTAATTTGGGATTCTATCTTTGTCACTCAACAGCTACTAAATCTTCTAGATACAGAGCTGTCCAATGGGTAGATTGGAAGACAATCCTCAAGATACTGTCCAACGGGTAGTTTGGAAGTGGAGGAGTATTTAAGGAGATCATGGACCGATGAGCAAGTAAGAGACGGAGCGTAGAATTTATAATTCCAAAGTTTGAGCGACCTTCGATCATACACTTGTCTTTGGAGAGCTTAAACGTTTGTGATCGTGAGAGAAATACCAAAATAGTGACTTAGTGAGATAGCGTGATCTACTAAGTGTTTGCACTCGAAGTTGTAATCTCTTGTTGATTGCATAGTGGAATCCAGCCAAGAAGGCTGTTAGCGTGGGAGAGTAGATGTAGGCTTGGATTAAGCCGAACCACTATAAATCTTGTGTTCTTATTTTCTTCCCTAACTCATTTGTTTTACTTGAAGTTTATTTTATTCCGCATATATTTGCCAAGATTTATTATAAACACCTATTCACCCCCCTCTAGGTGTTCATTTTAGCACTCTCAGTTATCAATGATATCGCATTTGAACTCTTCACTGAAAAAGGCCCGACACCAGTGCTTAGCTTCTGTCTGGAAGAGTGCATCAAAACTTTCATTTGTTAGCCACAACAATCCTTGTTTGGTTAATATGAAATCAGCCATGTTCGTACTCTTTGCTATATGGCAGAATTGCTTTTGCAGTCTATCTCATTTGAAGTTCCTTGTCCAATTTGCATATATGTGCCCTGCGTACATTCTATGCTTAACCTATCGAGAATATTTGATTATTGGCATCTCTCTCCACAGCAGCCAACAACTCTTCCTTACATAAACCCTTTCGAAAGCATCCATCTAATCCTATAACTCTTCTACAACCAGCCAAGAAGCCATTTTTGCATGTATCAAAACAAATATAAAATCTATCAAATCTAGGCCCAAGATCAGAGAGTGGCCTCTCCATAACCTCTACATATATAATTCTAGATGGGTTTTGAAACATGCATTCGTCAGCGTAATCCCATACCTGTGCATATTCTTCTTTATATCCACCTATCAATATCTTCATCACCATCATCTTAGCTCTCTTACATTGATTCCTCGACACATTAACCCCCACTTGCTCCTTTACTAACTGTTGAAATTGAGAACTCTTGATGTCAGGCATTGCTTTGATAGTATTGAAAAAATGCTTTGATAACCACACACTTGTTACCCTTTTATTGTTAAAGGTAATTTGACAAGTATGCTCCTCCTGGAAGGACTTAATCTGGAATAACCCATTCTTACTCAGCGCGCCTTAGAGCTTCCACGAACAATTGGGTTGTGAGCACTTAGCTCTCACAAATTCTTTTTTATTTCTAATGAATTTAACACTCCTCCGTTCACCAATGAAGTTCTTCACAACAACTTCCTTGAACTGTTTGGCATCGTCAAATCTCATGCCCACCGACAAAATAGGTTTATCAACAGTTGGATCATAGCAAATGTACTTACTTTTTCTTCGACGAGTAGGTTCTTCATCATCATTGTGAAGCTCATTTTCTAAACCAGCAACTTCATCGTTACAGCTTTCTTCATCTTTACTTCTATTACCTTCAGCTAGATCTCTATCCCTATTTACTAGTTCGGGCCTCTTTGCTGAAGTTACAAGTTTTTTTTTTTCTCAAAAATTCCCTTTGCTTTTTTCTTTACTGTGCGAGTTCATTATCTTCATCACTTGGGAAACTTATTAAAGCCAAACATTCATCTTCCGATTCACTGAATAAAGCAATTTCCCATTCTAATCCAATGAAGTCTTCATCGCCCACATCTTCACCCAAATTTTCGTTCATCTTTGTCAATATGACTTCTCTGCCTCTCATTTTGCCCTTCATCTAACCTAAACTCATCCCCGACCTGATTACTCGCTTGAACAGGATCCCTCACTTCTCATCCTTTAGTGGTGGTTTGTTCATTCCCATCCTCATCCTCATCCCCACCATCCTCATCCTCATCCTCATTCTCATTCTCACTATAATACTCAACATATATCTTAGCTTCTTCATTGTGAAGATAATGGTAAACGATATTCTTAATACGATTATTGTTATTAAAAAATCTCAACCCATCCTTCAAATCCTTCCCAGGAACACAGTAATGTAGTTTTTACACTTTGCATTGTAAAAAATACATCAAATCCCTTAGAAAATCAATATATGATGGCTTCCAAACATTAATATAGATAGTATCTTTATTTCCACCACTATATTCCCAATCTTCAGTGTCAATAACAAATTTTCCACCATAGCAAACAATGACGCCTACTTGATTTGCGTCCATGTTGATGTTGCACCCAATGAAAAAAAAGAAAAAGAGTCATCGTCGTTTTGTTGGGACTACATGACAGAATCGACAACTTCACATGTAGGTCCTTGTTGTTTTGTAGTCAAGTGTCGACAACTTCACATGTAGGTCCTTGTTGTTTTGTAGTCAATGATGTTTATCATGGAGTGTGGCACCTCCCGGCGATCCGGTTGGACCGGTTCTTTCACTTTCCTTATTAACATCGGTTAATACAACCATGGGGGTTTACATCTTTTATTAACGGTCCCTTTGCGCAATTTTAACGGAAGCATATCCAACAATTCCCTTCCCTACATTCAGAAATTGATGCACACCAACTAAACATTTATAGGTAAAAGCCGTACACTTTTGTTTACATAACTTGATGAACATCATTAGTCGATACATCAAAATTAGGTCTTTCTATACTTGGCTATATTTTAAAAGATGACCGACATCTTTAATGATGTTCCATATCATCCAAAGGTTCCCTCATTTGCTATCCTTCTCCCACTAATCTATTTTTGGTGGGTCGATTAGAATCCATAAGTAAAGTAATGGGAGAATTACTTCACTGAAGCCATGCGCATACTATCATGCATCATCATACCAATTCATAACACATTCATGTGATCATCATTGTAACATACATGTCATGGCATCATTACATCATACATGACATCATCATCATCGCATCATTTCATCATACATGTCTTGAGCCATATCATATATCATCATCATTAACATTACCATGCATATCATCATGCATATCATATCATAGGTGATCATCATATCACATCACATATCATCATCATCATCATTATCATGCATATCATCATGCATACCATATCATGGGTGATCATCATATCACATCACATATCATCATCATCATGCATATCATCATGCATATCATCATGCATATCATATCATGGGTGATCATCATATCACATCATCATCATCATCATCATCATCATCATCATCATCATCATCATGCATATCATCATCATGGGTGATCATCATTATTTCACATCACATATCATCATCATCATCATCATCATCATGCATATCATCATGCATATCATCATGCATATCATGCCATGCATATCATCATGTCATAGTTTAATTTTCATCTTTATCTTTCAATTTTTATCACCCATTTCAATCTCATCAAAAATGTATCCAAGATACAACCGGGCATCCGCCCCCCACATTTTTTGACCTGGCCTTTACCCTTCTAGCCAGGCATCTCGCATCCAAATCCACGGCATCGCAGGCATTTTGGATTGATTTTAAATCTATTTCCTTAACCGGGCATGTAATGTACGACTAGGCCACCGAGCATCATCCTCCACCACAACCTCTTCCTCATCCACATTTATCCTTTTATCTCAATTTAACATGGCAATTGGCATGGCATCAAACAAATCACACTTGCATTTCAATTCACATGTCATACACATGCCAAAGCTTAATCACATATGCATTTCAATTTAATACATGTACAAAGACCTCATCACACAAGTGCCACACAAATGAAGTTGAATCCATGGCCAAATAAAAATCTATTTTATTTTATTTTATTTTATTTTATTATTATTTTATTATATTTATTTATTTTCATAAATAAATATTAAATTTAATATCTATGATTTTCCCAAAATCATAATATTCAAACAATCACTAAAAAAAATCAATAGGATCACAATTTCATACAAAATTCATGGCCAAATTGAATTTCTCATAGTTTCACAATTTCTACAAAATAGCACCTTATATTCGGATATGGCCAGAGCCTTCAAAAATTACGAAATTTTACAGCGTGATAGCCAACACATTTTCGTGCATTTATCATGAAGAAATCCAAGCCAAATTATTCATAGATTAATTTACACAACTCCACGAAGCTTCTGGAACCTCTACCGTTTCGTCCAAATCACCGAAAAACTTAGGTTTGAAAATCCTTTTCGTTTCCTCTGAAATTCGAGTATGTTATGTATCAATGTGTCCTTTACAAGTTTCATGAAGATATCTAGGTCAAATAGCCAGATTATGGTCACCATTTTAGTCCATGAAGTCTCGGGTGTCTCGGTACACCACACCAGAATCAACCATCTCCGAGGTCTAACCGATTCACCAAGTTATACTTGTTATTTTTGCTTCAAATTTGAGTATGTTGTAGCTTAAGGTGTTTCCTACAACTTTCAAGAAGACAACAAAGTGAGATCTCCAACAGAAATCAACATACAAGTAAGAAATCAACAAAAGGTCAGTGAAGATTTCGCAGATCTGAGGTCTCCGTATAACAAAGCTTTTGACCCCACATATCACCATCGTTTTCCATGAAATTCGCGTATGTCATACTACAAGATGTTATCTTCAACTTTCATGAAGACACCGAAGCCAAAATTGCACTCCAAGTACACATGCAAGCTCGACTAAGATACTGACTACCACAAACCAAACGAAAACAGTCACATAGCTTGAACACATCCAACCCTTACCTCGGTTTTTTTTGCCCAAATCACACCTAAAACCGAACATGCAACCAACAAAACAGACATGCAAGAGAATTTAAGGACTCCACTTGCCTCTAAGATGAACGAACGGCGACGTACGGACGGCGGGACACAGCGAACGGGCGGCGAACGAACGGCGGCACCTCCCTCGGCTCCGCCTCCTCTCCCTCTCGGTCTCACCCTCTCTCTCGCACACCTCTCTCTCTCTTTGGGCGAAAAATGGAGCAAGTAACCGGCCATCTCTCTCTCCTCATCCCTTTTATATTGCATGTGGCCGCCCAAGATGGCCAATGGGGCAGCCACACCTTGCACAGCCTCCACGCCACTTGTCACAACACATGCATGGGCTTGGGCCTTTCTTGGGCCAGCAAATGGGCTGGTCGAATTCCCTCTTGTGGGCTTCCATTTGGGCCGGCCATTCGGCCCACTAAACTTAGACCAATGGGTCTAAGGCCCATTCCAAAAATTAACCCTTTTTCCCCTTTTTTTTTTTTTTGAAATTCTTTTATAAATATTCTTGAATTCCAAATTTTCACCTTGGCCAAAGTCTTGGGATATATTTTAATTATTGAAATTTAATTTATAAAGTACATGGCCAAGCATAAATTATTAATTTATCAAATTTAAATTTTCACAATCATATGCACAAATCATCTAATTAAAGACTAATGGCTAACACATAGAGCATAGGTAATTTCATTACCTAATTATAGGCTTTAATTTCTCTAGAGGATGACTTGAATTTTGGGATGCCACATGGAGTCGCCACTAATCTATTTTTGGTGGGTCGATTAGAATCCAAGTAAAGTAATGGGAGAATTACTTCACTCCTATGAATCAGAGATTGTGAGTTCGGGGACTTGGTTACACTAGATTGCTCTAATGCCCTTTCGGTACCATTCTTTTATTTTCAAAAATGTTTTTTTGTAAGCAGTTTTGGATTGATTTTAAATCTATTTCCTTAACATGTAATGTGATCATGCGAGTGCGCAATCCACCAATTTAACACCCAAGGAAAGCAAATAAATAAAAATGCAGGGACTTACCTCGTAGCAACGAAAGCATCTGCATTGTTAGATCATAATTCATATCAACAGACGTAGATATGATTTCTAAATAACACACAGTTTTTTTCTTTTTGTTTTCACTTATTTAATAAAAATCATGCAATATGCAATGCATGCTTCTAATCTAACATGGAATAATATGACATGATAATATGGCCTAAACTATATGATGCAAATGCGATGTTTTTGTGTTTTCTTAATAAGCATGCAATATATCCTAGAGAATAAAATTAATTCTAAGACAATTCTTTTTGGTATTTTTCATGAAATTCGAAATGAAAATTGTCCAATAATTAAATGTGCAATCTAAATTAATCAAATGGCCTAATTCTAATGACGAGCAATTTCTAATTAAATGAACCTCGCGATAATTACTAAATGATGTGCATTTCATGAACCAAATTCTACATGACATGCGCATGATTTTTTTTAATGAAAATTCGTAATTAAAATTGCTAAAATATAAAAAATCTAACTACAGCTAGACATTATCTATTTTAAGTTAGGATTAGACTAATCTAACTCCTAACTCCTATCTCAACTTAGAAAATTATCTCATCATGCAATTTAATTCAAAAGATTTTATCTAACCTAGATGCCATCTAAACATGCATTTTTACTATCTATTTTATCATGTAATTTTATCTATGAAAATCAATTCTAATCTACATGAAATGCAAATGCAATTCTTTCAGTAATTTTGGGATAAATAAAACAATTAAAAAAACACCAAATCCTCCATAGTTGTTTCGCTAATAAAATCAATAAATTGATCTTAAGCCTTAAAGACCAATATATCAATTTTATTCCTGTGTGATTAATTATTCCATCTAAAGCCTTATAGGTGAAATAAAAAATCATTGTGCAGTTGCGAATTAGGTGATACGTCGGGGATTTCAATCATGCATCAAGAAATATTTCAAATAAAGAAAACAAAACAAAATAAATCTATCTAATTTGGTTCAAGAAAACTACCTAGTTTAGATTATTCCCGGTTGCAAAGGACTCACGAACGGCAGTGACTACACGACTCACAGTGTGGGCGAACTTGCGGAGATGGAGCTCGCGGACGTTGGCAGAGGACGCAAGCTGAAGTTAATGGTCAGGGTGACTTTCGTTTGGCCTCTACCAAAAACAACATATCCCACCAGGTGTTGCTCCACGTGTCTCTCTTCTCTTCACTGCTCAACTATTTGAATTATGTTATCCCCTCGTGAATGCTCAACCTGCATGAAAAACATTTAAAAGAAACTGTTGAAGAATCACCCTGCAGCTCGCGACAAAGGCAAGCTCGGACTGGAGGGGTAGCGTGGCAACAGATGCGGGTTAAGTGCAACTCGGCTGGTCATGCGGCGAGGGTGTCAATACTTAGGAAAGGCTTCTCACGTCTTTCTCCAAAAGACAAGGGATAACCTGCAACACAAAATTCACGAGGAAGGAAAGTCCTCGTTGAAAGCCTAGCTGCCAGACTTCACATGTCAATGTGAATGTCCTGCAAAGAAAGAGAAAGTGGTCTTTTTGTTCCTTTTTTATTTGCTCTTTATGTGCCCCCTTTTCTCTACGTCGGTGGACTTCAGAAGAACGGTGATTCGCCGGTACTACAACTACTCAGTGTTGGTAAAAAAATGGCTTCGAAATTGGGTAGAACAATGAAATCGGATCGAGTAAAACAACTCAGACTTTGAGGCGTGATATCACTTTCTTTAAAGATTTATTTGCCCCACAACGTTGCTAATGGTCACCGGCAAAAATCCTCCAGGATACAACAAAGTCTCGGATGAGAATACTTGATAGCAATTCAAGTATTTCTTCAGGGTCTTTCTAAGAAACAATCGAAAAATTGGCTGCAGTTTTTCTGAAAGAAGACTCGAAAATGACCACACACCTCTTTAAAAAAAAATGACAAGTATATATATGAAACAGTCTTGCAACTCTTCGTAAAATTGCGAACAAACACGTCTTTAGAAAATTGTTCAGATTAACAAACGCGACTCTTCGGAAGAAGTTGAAAACGAACAATTGCAACCCTTCGGGAAAGTTAAAACCGAATAAGTAATTTTCCAAAGGTTGTCTTGAAAAGACATAAATAAAATTCGGAATTTTTTTAAAATAGAATTTCGATTTTTTTTTATTTATATATCATTTCCGAAAATTCTCAAATTAAAAAAGGCAACCTTTGAATTAAAAAAAATAAAAAATAAATAAATAGCAAGGGATTAATGCTAATTAAACCGCGGGCGCGCAGGCGTGCAAAGTGCTAAGTGCGCCAAATAATCGCGCAATTATTCGCACACCCGCACGCGGGTATGGTGGGGTCTATCCCCACCCAATCATTCCTTTAACCACAAAAGGAAATCCCACACTTTTAAACTGACCCACTTGCTCCCACCTTTTCTATGTGGGACAAAGTAAAAAGCACCCATTTTGTTTTAACAAACAAAATTCCAACAATCCCCCACTTTGTTTGTAAAACAAAGATTTCAAAATAAAATTTTAAAAAAACCATACAGCCAAAGTTTCAGTAGGATTAATATACATACTTAAAGGTCTCTTTCGAGTTAAACCTTTACTTGGTGCAAGTATATCAAAGCTCTATCAAAGTGACAAGTAGCTCGGCTTTAAACTTGTACTTTTATGTAATAGAACCGGACATACCACACATACACTAACCTCTTGTTTCAGCGAGAATTTCTATATTACTCCGCACTATTATGGCCTTGTGCTTGATCCTGTTTCATGAGCTCTCTAGAAAGCAACCCTAACTTTCATAAGAAGCGGCACCACTTCTAAGCTCATATAGGTGAAGTATCTATCATGTGTTTCTGTTACTATCAACACACTACAAACTTGTATCATACTTCATTAAGAATTCAATTCAACCTGCAAAACGTAACAGACGATACTGACTTCTCATATCAGGGCTACGTCAGTATCAAATAATCACATTCAATAACTTGTTCTTATCCATTAAACCTTGTAACTAGTGATGTTCTAGAAAAAGGTCGGGTTATCATTATTGGTGATTTCAATTAAAGGGTTTCAACCCCATTTCTTGTGAGGTCGTTATTACCATATGTCTTGGTAAAGCCTTCATCAAAGGATCGGCAAGATTTTTACTTGACCTCACATAGACAATTGTTATGGTACCATCTTTAATCAATTGTCTCACATATTTATGTCTTAGACTAATGTGTCTAGACTTACCATTATAGGTGCTACTATAGGCTCTTGCCAAAGTGGCCACGACTATCACAGTGGATAGAGATAGGAGGCATAGGACTAGGCCATAATTTGATATCCAACAACAAATTTCTAATCCATTCAGCCTCTTTCCCAGTTGCCGCCAAAGCAATAAATTCAGATTCCATTGTAGAGTGAGTTATACATGTCTGTTTCTTGCTCGCCCAAGATATAGCACCTCCAGCTAGTGTGAAGATCCATCCAGAAGTGGAACGTTCATCTCCCACACTTGTAATCCAACTAGCATCAGTGTATCCTTCTAATACAGCCGGATAATTATTGTAGAACAATCCTAAATTTTTAGTTCTCTTAAGATAACCAAAAATTCTAGTAATAGCTCTCCAATGTTCAGTACTTGGATTACTAGTATACCTACTCAACTTGCATACATAATAAGCAATATCGGGTATAGTACAATGCATCGCATACATTAAAGACCCTATAGCACTTGCATATTCTAGTTGTGCCACCGCTCTACCAGTATTATAATTTAATTTAATACTAGAATCAAATGGAGTACTTATTTCTTTAAAACCAAGATGTTGAAATTTATTTAATAATTTTTCAACATAACCACATTGGCTTAAAGAATAACCCCCACTATGTTTCTTAACTTTAATATCTAAGATAGTATCTACTTTACCCAAATCCTTCATTTTAAACATGGAAGTTAGATACTTCTTAGTCTCATTAATTCCAGTCATATTCGTTCCAAATATAAGCATATCATCAACATACAAGCACACTAAGACACCATAGTCTTTAGTGAATTTAGAGTATATACACCTATCAGCACTACTATTGATGAAACCATTTGACAATATGGCCGAATTAAACTTTTCATGCCACTGCTTAGGAGCTTGCTTAAGTTCATAAAGAAACTTAATCAATTTACATACTTTTCTTTCATTTCCATTAAGAACAAAACCCTCCGGTTGTTCCATGTAAATCTCCTCATTTAAGTCTCAATTTAAGAAAGCAGTTTTAACATCCATTTGATGAACACAAAGATCATAAACGGAAGCTAGAGTAAAAAGAACTCGAATAGAAGTTATACGTGCAACAGGAGCATATGTATCAAAATAATCTATTCCTTCTTTTTGTCTATATCCCTTAGCTACAAGCCTAGCTTTAAAAGCTTGAATTGAACCATCATAATGATATTTTCTTCTAAAAACCCATTTGCACCCAATAGGTTTTGATCCTTTCGGTAAATCTACTAATACCCAATTATTATTGGACATAATTGAATCAATTTAATCATTCACAGCTTCTTTCCAAAAAAAAGCATCTCTAGAAGACATAGCATCATTAAAGCTTCTAGGATCATCTTCTAAATTTAATACTAAATGGTATTTATTTATCACGTTATTATCTCCATCTCCTTCAACAAGAAAGACATGAGTAAAAAAATCAGGAACTAAGTCTTTTATTTTCCTAGCTCTAGTACTTCTCCTTAGTTCAATCATGTCTTTAGAATCATTTGTTTCTTTCTCTTGAAAATCACTTTGAGTTTCCATAGATCTTTAATTATTTTCAATAATTTCAGAACTTGTAAAACATTTATTCTCAAAGAATTCGACGTCTCTCGATTCTACTATGACATTAGACTCTAAATCAAGAAGCCTATAAGCTTCACTATTTTCAGCATACCCTATGAAAACACTTTTGATAGCTCTAGGACCAAGCTTTGTTCTCTTAGGATCTGGAGCTCGGTAGTATGCCAAGCACCCCCACACTTTAAGATATGACAAATTTGGCTTTCTACCTTTCCATATTTCATAAGGGGTTATGTTATCTTTCTTGGAAGGTATTCTGTTATGAATATAACATGCAGTAAGTAATGCTTCTCCTCAAAGATTAATTGGTAGCTTTGAATTTGAAAGCATACAATTAACCATTTCTCCAAGAGATCGATTTTTCCTTTCAGCTAAACCATTTTGTTGTGGAGTATATGGTGCTAAAGCTTGATGAATAATACCATGTTCTTCACAAAATGAAGAGAATTCATTTAAGAAATATTCTCCACCTCTATCTGATCGTAGAACTTTGATTTTCTTTTCTAATTGATTTTCTACTTCTGCTTTATATTTCTTAAACATGGTAAATGCTTCATCCTTCGATCTCATGAGATAAACATATAAGAACCTACTACAATCATCCACAAAGGTAATAAAATACCTTTTACCTCCACGTGTTAGCATACCATTAAATTCACATATATTACTATGAACCAAATCCAATAAATTGGAATTTCTTTTAACACTAGGAAATGGCTTTTTAGTAAGCTTTGACTTAGCACAGATTTCACATTTATCAAATTCGTCATTAAAATTTATCAAGTCTAATTTTCTCATATTCTTCAAATAACGAATATTTATATGTGCCAACCTACTATGCCATAAAATTGAAGATTCGACAATATAAGCAGAACTAGAAATATTATTATTGATACTCAGTTGATACATGCGATCATTGGCATAACCCTTCCCAAAAAACAGCCCATTTTTCGACAGGATAACCTTGTCGGATTCAAACAAAACCCGAAACCCCCTCTTACAAAGTAAATCAATAGAAACTAGGTTCTTCCTAATTTCGGGTATAAATAACACATTAAGAAGAGTTATCTTCTTTCCAGAAGTGAAGTCTACCTCCACCGTGCCTTTTCCAGCAACCTTTGCAAGAGTATTATTCGCCATCAGGACCTCTTGAACATTTGAGTCAACAATCTCTTCAAATTGCTTGAACATGTACTTGTCCTTGCACACGTGGACTGTTGCTCCAGAATCTATCCACCAACTAGATTGGACGGTGGTAGAATTAATTTTAGAAACCATAGCCAACGCATCACTGATTTCAGAAATTTCCATGTTCGAAAACATGTTCGAAATCATGGCTACATAATTTTCTTCAACCAGATTTGCATCTGCTTTCACTAACGGAATGTTCTTGTCCTTTGAAATGCTCTTGCGTTGAATGCAATCCTTGGCGTAGTGTCCCTGTTTGCCACAAACAAAACAGCAACCCTTTTGCTTCTTTTGTGTTCTCTAGAATTTATGCCCCCCACTTTTTACTTTGAAGTTCTGTCCGAGTTTCCGTTTTTTATCCACAGCATTCACATTGGAATTGTACAAAACGGAATTATCACGTAAACGTGACTCTTCTTCAATGCGAAGATGTTTCTGTATTTGCTCCAAGGTAAAATCCTCCGACTTGTGAATCAACCTTTTTCCATAGTCTTTCCAACTTAGAGGCAATTTCGCAATAATTGCTCCAACTTGAAAAGCTTCTGGAATTTCAATCTTGAGGGCACGAATCTTATTCACAATCACTTGTAATTCGTGGACTTGTTCCAGCAAGGGTTTAGTATCAATAAACTTAAAATCAAAATACTTTGCGATTAGATATTTGTTGGTACCTTGCTCCTCCGCTTTGTACTTGAATTCCAGTGCATTCCAAATTTCTCTGGCCGACTTCATTTCAGTGAATAAGTCGTACAGACGATCGGAGAGTGTGTTCAGAATGTGTCCTCGACAAAGTAATTCATCCTCCGCACGTTTCTTCTTTTCCTTATTAACCCTCTCAATGACTTCCGCACTTGGCTGTCCTCCTTCGGCAGTAGGCTTAGGATCTTCTATAGGCACCAAATTAGGATCCAGTATGTAGGAAATCTTCAGAGTAGTGAGTAAGAACATCATCTTGTCCCTTTAGCGAGCAAAATTGTTTCCATCGAACCGGTCCAGTTTGACCATATCTTGATTCATAACTTTGATTATCTCCGACTCCATTGTAGCAAGATAAATCCTTAAAATTGTTGGTAAAAAAATGGCTTTCATAAGTAATTTTCCAAAGGTTGTCTTGAAAAGACATAAATAAAATTTGGAATTTTTTTAAATAGAATTTCGATTTTTTTATTTATATATCATTTCCAAAAATTCTCAAATTAAAAAAGGCAACCTTTGAATTAAAAAAAAAAAAAAAATAAAAAATAGGAATGGATTAATGCTAATTAAACCGCGGGCGTGCAGGCGTGCACAAGTGCTAAGTGCGCCAAATAATCGCGCCAAAATTGCGCAATTATTCACGCACCCGCACATGGGTATGGTGGGGTCTATCCCCACCCAATCATTCCTTTAGCCACAAAAGGAAATCCCACACTTTTAAATTGACCCACTTGCTCCCACCTTTTCTATGTGGGACAAAGTAAAAAGCACCCATTTTGTTTTAACAAACAAAATTCCAACACTCAGTTTAGAATGGTCAGGCTCGAGCTTGGACAGCAACTCGCCGTTATTGCTGGGGATTTCACGGATGGCTTGTAGAGCTGGAACTTGACGTCAGGGCAGAGCAGGCGGGTGGCGTTGCCGGTGTAGGACACGGGCAACGGCGGAGGTAGGAGCTGTGATGGGCGAGCAGAGGCACGGCTATGGGTGCAAGCGTCGGGCGAAGGTGCTGCACGTGTCGCAGACTGAGAGGCAGTGGCACGGGCAGCAGCAGCGACGGCGTTCAGGTGGGCTGCTGCAACAGTTGATGTGGTGGTGGCGACGAGCAGAGGTGGCTACTGGTTGCAGGTGTCCGGGACGGTGCTGCTAGTGCTCGGGCGAAGATGGTGGCACGCTCGGAGCTCGCTGGAAGGAGATGCTGGCGTCGGGCAGAGAGATGCGGTGATGCAGCAGCAGTGGGTGGGTTGCAGGTCACGGATGCGGCGCGGTGAGGCTGGTTGCTTACTGCACGGCGAGGGCATGGGATCGCAGCGGTGGCGGACAGATGGAAGCACAGGGAAACGGCGGCGCGGGCTCGCGGCTGAGGCGGTGTGACTGACGGGTGGAGTGGCACAGCGAGTAGGTGTCGCAGGGGGTTGCAGGCGCAGTGGACGACGCGGGCTTGCGGGTGAGGCGGAGCATATGCGGTGACCAGCAGGTGAAGGTGCAGCAGGGCAACAGCTCGGCTATTGTGGGGCGGCGTTAGGCGCTGGGTCACCGGCGACTCGCGGGTAGGCGCGCGGCGGCACGCAAGGCGGTAGCGAGCAGCAGGGGTGCGGCGACTGGCTTGTGTTGCTGCTGCGGCGGCGGTGGCGCAGGCTCGCCGGTGAGGCGGTAGCTCGAATGGCGTGGCGAGCCGGCGGCTCGGGCGGCAAGCGAAGATGCGAGGAAGATGAACAGTTCTTTATGATTTTTTTCCTTTTTCTTTTCTTTCTCCTTTACGTCCACTCTCTCCTCTCTCGTCTTTTCAGCAGACTTTCCTTTTCTGCTGCACTCTGAGTACCCCCTTTCTTTGTTTCTTTCTGACAAAAGTCTCTCTTAATCTATTCTTCTCTTTTTAACTGAAAGAGAAGCCCCTCCCGTGAACTTTTTTCGTTCTGCTCTCTCCCTGACTTCACCTTCGGTTTCTCTCTAACGAGACTCTCAATCTCTCTTAATCTCTTCTTTTTTTTTTCTGTTTTTTCACTCGTCCGTATGTCTCTCTACGGGCCTTTTCATAGATTTTTTCTTAACTCTTCTGGCCTCCACTCGCGTTTGCACTCCCAAGCCTTATTTATAGGCTCAGACTTCACCGCCTCATGTTGCCGACTTCAGTGTGAATTGAGAACAGCCGCAACTTTTTCTTCATGTCCACGTACAAGTTAGCAAGTTGAACCTTGCTTCCCTGTTTCTTGAAGACTCCACTAGCTGCTATAATATATTATAATGTGTGCCCCTTCTTTTGACTTTCTTCTCTAGCCGATTTGCTCTCCAGGAAGGAGAGATTTCCTTGCAACAACACACTATAAAACATTATAAAATTGTGACCCCTTTCTCTTGCGTATCTTCTCACGTCTTCCCCATTTTGTGCATGCATGCATTAATGAGGGAGAGAAAAAGTGGACGCTCATGGATTCTTTTTTCTTTGCTTCATACTTGTGGCTACTTGTCCCTCCCTTCTATAGGATTGCCGCAACTTTTGACTTTTCTTGCTTGTTACTGCTTCTTTCTTTAGCAAATTTCTCGCTGCTTCACCAAGACTGATAACCCACACTTGATAGAGCATATTATATAATATACCATGGGCTCATTTGCTTCGCCGAATTTGTGCATGCATGCGCATGCATTAATGAGGGAGAGACAATGGACGTGCAAGAACTTCCTTCCTCATTTTTTTTTCACTCTTTTGCGTGTTCAGACTAGCGGAGAAAGACCATCCTTTTCGCGCATGTAATCGACCGCGAGCCCCTGCTTCTTGTTGCCTTTTGGTACCGATGCAAATGCAACTACATGAAATGCAATTTTACTATTTTTTTAGGGGTTAAAGATTAATCCCTAATTTTTTTATGCAATTAATTACTAAATGATTAGTCAAAATTTAGGTGTCAACATCAAGAAACAAATGCAACTAAAATTTCATCAATTCAATGCATTTATAGAAACAAAAGAAACCGAATTATTAAATAAAGTGAGGTCCCTACCACCTATTTTTCAATTCAATCACATTCACATTCGATACCCACAGTCCAATTAATTAAACAAACAAATTCGGTGCCACCATTGTTTCCCTCCGAGTCAAGCTCCTCCATGCCCTATTTTTCTATTCGGTCCCCACAACAGAAAACGAACGAACGATGGAAGAATCAAATTTTCTATTCCGTCCCCATTAAAATGACATTCCCACCACTATCCCCGCTACTTTCCCCTGAGCCGAGCCCTCAATTTGCCTTTCATGTCCTAACTTGCCCATCGGAACCCTAAATTTTTCGTTAAATTGACCCACGTAGAGAACTTGACAAACATGAGCGAGCGAGAGTTGGGGACGCACCCAGCGAACAACTGTGAACGACGGCGCTACTACAGCGGTGGTTGAGCAATGGCGGGTGAGCGATGGCGGGCGAGTGAAGGACGATGGGTGAACGATGGTGGGTGAGCGAGCTACGGTTGGCGTCGAGAACTGTATACAAACCCTATTTTACTCCCTCTTCAGCGACATGGTTTTTTGCTATGGAGCGACGCGGCGTCATTTTTTATGTGAATCCACGGTGGATGGCAAGAAATGACGTTGTTTCTTATGAAGAAAGGAAAACGGTGTCGTTTTATGCTATCCACCGTGGACAATCTTAAGCCACGTCGATTTTTGTTTTGTTTTTTTAGATATAAAAGCCACGTAATCATTTTGGCAGGAATTTCTCGCTGGTGGCACCAAAGTGATCGTTTTTCCTCTGACTTGGCACTTAAGTGATCCGATGGAAATTTTTGGCATTAAAGTGAGCGTCGTACACAATTTATCGCACCAATAGTGTACTTCTCCCATTCTTGCCCTAAAACAGCACATCACCAATGATCCGACCGTGGCTTGCCTGCCGCGGCTCAAGTACCTGTTCTTGAACGGCAATGGCTTATCTGGAGTCCATTATCAACATTTTCTATAGTATGGACATTACCAATTAGTGTGCTAAATTATCAACTTTTATTTGTAAAAGCTATTAATGCTTTGAATTTACTCTCTCTCTCTCCCTCTCTCTCTCTCTCTCTCTCTCTCTCTCTCTCTCTCTCTCATATGAATTTAAAAACCTAAATTATAGCAATTTACCAAATGTTTTAGATTAAAGCTTATCAACTAGTTTTGGATTACCAATGATACTTTGAATTAGTTATGACCATTTTCTACTTTACCTACTTCAACCCCTTACTGACACTTTTTAAATGTTACAAATCTAAATTAGTACGATTCATCAAAAAACGCGCTTGGTAATTGTCCAAAATTTTTATTCTTGGAATAGAAATATGTTTGATATGATTCTTAAATTTTTTTTGTTTCTTTTAATTTTTAAATACTTTTATTATATTTTTCTTTTTTTTTTTCCTCTTTTTTATTTTTTCTTTTTTCTTCTTCTTCCTCCTTCTTGGTAGTCGGTCACCGGCCACCACCGTGGCAGGCGATCTGTTGGGTGACGTTCGACAAGCTCGCCAGAGCCTCGCCAAGCTAGGGCAGTGTGCGATGAGCTGATTGAGGCTTGCCTTGCCCTCCCCAAACTTGGGCGAGGTCAGTCTCGCCTTGCCATGGCAAAAGCTAAGGTCGACGAGCCTCGCCGTGGCTTGGTGTCACCATGGGCTGGTGACGCTTCGCAAGGTCACAAGCCAAAAGGAAGGGAAGAAGAGGAGGAAAAAGAAGAAGAGAAAAGAAAAAAATTAGAATTGATTATAAGAATTGTTTCCGGGAACAAAAAGTAACTTTTTTTCACTTTTTGATTTTATTTCAAATTTATTCTCGAAAATAAAAAATTTATTAAACTGATTTCTATTTTTTTTTCACTCTCAAGAACAAAAAAAAAAATAGAATCAGCTGTTATCTGGAGTGTTACCAAACAGGCCATTAATTGCGGGGAGAGATATCTTAATTCCTATATGATTTGTGGGAGCTAAACTCGCATGCGTCATTGATTTAAAGTTGATTTCCAAAATTTTCCCTTTTTGGCCATTAGTTACGGGCTAGGAAACACCAATACTCTGTGAAAGCCTTCGTGTTGTGTCAAACATTTCGACACGTGTCCGACACTCTTGGACACTCTTTGACACTAGGTCAACACATGTCGGAAAATCCGACACCTAGTTAATTTTTCGACACTCTTTGACACTTGAGTCAAAATTTCAACATGTGAGTTTCTGGCACATGATTACGACATACAAGGTCAATTTTAAAATTTTCAATAAATGAAAGATCAAAATATATATGTGAAAAAAATGAAAATCAATAATAAAAATAACAAATTAGGAATGAAGAAAAACCTAATATTTTCTTCTCTTCTTTTTTTACTTTCACTTTCCGTGATATACAATTTATTCTCAATTTGTTTATTTTTTCTTTCGACACGTCTTATACGCAAGTTTAGAACGTGAATTACTTTTATTTTTTTCCAAATTTTATGGATTTATTGAAATGGAGATGAATTTGTCAAATTGAAACAACGAAGGATATTAATAAATGGTGAATGAATGTTTTCAAAGTAAATTTATTTTAGAATTTTATTATTATGAATTTATTTGTAAATTTGAATCAGATTAATAATAATTTATTAATATATAAAATATACATATAGTATACAACGTATTCCAATGCGTTAGAATTCTCTATTTTTGAGAAATGATGTGTCCGCATGTCGTGTTGTGTCATGTCGCGTGTTGTGTGTCAATGCTACTAAGGTTATGGCCACCAACGTTTGTTTGATTCATTTACTGAATTTATTTTTCTTTTAATCATCAACTTTTATTATGAAAGCAAGCTGAATAGCACCATTGAATTGCGCTATTAATCCAAAACTGGCAGAGTAGCATGCGTAACGAGTCCACAGAGACCGCCTTGGACGCCCGAGTTCCGCAGCATTCTCATGTATCCTTTCTCGCCCCAAGTCTCGCCCCACGAGTTCTTGAGCAGCCAATAGTCGACACCGTCGGGGGTCTTCCCGTATCCGACGATTGTGACGATGTGGTTACTGGTCTGCCCACAAGGGCCATTGAAGACGCCCCCGCTGTACTGCTTGAATCCAGGGCTGGCACCCTCGATGGAGACCGAGACCGGTTGCCTCGCCACAGCCTGCAATACCAGGTCTTCACTCACGGGGATCATCTCATACCCTTTTAACCGCGCTACAGCAATGGAGGCGGCTCGCTCGTTGCAAGGGCCCTCGACGCCACTGTAAGGGTAATTGCTTTCATAGGTCATGCCATGGTTTTGGCCAATGTATTCGTAGGCTCGGTATGTCCAACCCCACTTGCATCCGAAGTTTTGTTTGGAGCAGTCAATAAGCTGTTGCTCGGACAAGTCGACTAGTTTACCGGTCTTCATCGCTAGCATCGATTCCACAGTTGCAGTCGCTGCGAATGCCCAGCAAGATCCTATTCAAGAATTAAAATGAGAAGCGCAACGGTGGTTATGGCTAGTGTATGTATGCAAATGGAATAACACCGGATTTAGCTTGATAGTGTATGATTCGGAGTCACTAGGATTAAAGTTATGCCGAAATATTTCTCACATGCTACTCGTAGTTAGTGCCACAATAATGTAATTCAATTGGCAGCATGCAACTATGTGGTTCGAATTACTTTAGATGACCTATTTTGAATTGGAACATGATTTAGTTTTATGGATTCAATTATGTGGTTTGTATTAAACCAATTATGAAATGGTATAATTTTTCTACCAATAGATCCATTGAATCCCATAGTCCCGAGCGACCCAGAGAGAAATGCGTTAACGTAGTGAAAAAACCATTGTCTCTTATCCACCATATGTAATATATTACACATCATTATTGTTAAAAATGTTTTATTGAGCTTAGGTAGCACATCTGTTGATTGTTTTCGAGGGTACAGAGAATATTCATTGGTTCATATGAAAAAATTGTACGCAAACAAAGCCACAAGACAAGAAAATATTGGGTTAAGGACCTCGGAGGATTATATTGTTTCGTGTGCTTTGAAATAAAAAGAAAAAAATCACAACGAGAAAATAAAGTGCCTTTGGACAATAATATAGTATGATTTTGTTACTCCCTTACCGCATTCTCCCTGATCTTTTATGCTGCCAACAACTCCTTTCTCGACCCAGTTTAAACTATCCGGGACTTGAGTCGTACTGTACTTGAAAGTGGTGGCTGCGGATGAATTGGGGCTCCTCGACGTCGCTCTAAACCCGGTGTATCTCGGGACAAACTCTTCCGTGGTCAAATCCGAAAATTGGTTCAGACCCACTTTGTAGCTCTGGTTAGTCGCTTTGCTGTTGAAGTCTTCGATGAAGCGCAAGGTCTCTAGGAAGATCCCGTACCGCTTCGCCTTCTCGAGATTATCCTTGTAAATCCGTCCGTGGCGGGCCATCCACTGCTCGAACTCGGCCAATGTGGAATTCGCGGGCGTCACGGCCGAAGTCCAAGCCCCTGCACATAACAATACCATCAACATGTAGACCTTGATTTGCCTCTCGAGCCATGGAGCCATTGTCGAATGCCGAAGCGTATCAACGATGGATTGATGGATTGGTAGTGTGGTTTGGGCCAATGTAGAGAAACATGAGCAAGCCACGTTAATTATAGATCCTCAAGAACATGGTAATAAATCATGGAATTTTGCTAATAATCCGGTGAGTCATTTTCTCATTGATTAGCTTTCGATCTCTTCGATTTCTTTCCCAAATGAATGCTACCGTTTAGGTAAAAAAGTGAATGTTACACGGTTGTGAATTGTCTATACATGTCAAGCCATGTCTATTTGTAGACCCTCATGAGCAACTTGATTAATCATGGAACTTTGCAATCGATCCAGTCAGGATTCATTTCCTTCACGGATTAGCTTTTGACCTCTTCGTTTTCTTTCCCAAACGAATGCTGCTGTTTAGGTTAAAAACCGAATGTTTTGCACTTGTAAATTGTTTATACATGTCCACTCGAAATAAAGTTGCGGGTTTGTAGATGAGTACTTAAAGTGAATTGGATGTGGATGGTCTAGCTAACAATCAACTGGATAGACTCAAATTTCCCAGTGTATAGCTTAAATTGACGGGGTATTTTTTTTAGGATGGTGATATTTCCAATCTTTATGGCTATGTTTGATCGTCTGGATTTTTTAATTGGAATATGACTGGATAGGATAAGATATGAAATCTTGAGATTTTTTATATCCTGTTCATTATTTGGTGAATCGCAATATTAAAGTTTGATATGTTTACCTCATATTATGTACATTTTTTTTATATATAAATGGCATATCATTAAAAATAAACCTAATATATGATTAAGTCCACCCATTTTACCTAAAAGAGAAAATTGCCCTCTATTATTCAATTCCAATTTAATTAACGATCCTAAATTTATTTCTACATCTATGTAGGATTAATTTACCATAAATAATTTCATATGTTTAAATTTTGTTTATAGCAAATTTTCCATATGTATTAAAGGCAGTATGTTTTTATTATTGTTAGATATTACTTCCATACTAATATGTTTTGTCAAAAGGAGAAATATCAAGAAATATCAAAGAAATCTATTTCTTTTCCACATTGTCAATTATATTTATGGATAAATTGTTAAGTAAAGTAATTTATTAAATAAAAAATTGCATAAAGTAAGAATTTTTTTTCCTTCTGAAATTGGTAGTGAAATATCATTATTTTTTATTGACAAAAATTAAAATCATTTATGAACTATTTATAGAAAAATATCAAGATACCTCATTGTGTATAATTTTTATTGTATTTCTATATATTCCTCCAATGTCTTAAATGCTATGTATAAAAGCATTTCATCAGTATAATAAGGAAAAAAGATCAATAATTTGAGATATATATATTTTATAAATGCAATTTATATACAATTTACAAAGAAAGTGAGCTTTTGAGATAAGAGGGACAAAAACTAGATAATTTGTTATAAGATAAATGATGAAGAAGAGACTTCTTAGTTTTATACTATATCAAAGAATGTAACCCACCTCACTGTGGACATGTTGGTTCAGGTGAACATGGAGGATGGCATCTCTATCCAATGCCTCATTGGACCCGCCATGTTTAATAGCCCAGCATCACCATAGGCCAGGCCTCCCTTCTTGCCAGGGAGAAGTACACTATTTGTGCCATAAGTTGTGTACGACGCTCACTTTGGTGCTAAAAGTTTCTGTCGGATCACTTAGGGCGTGTATAACAAAATTTCTATTTTAGAAAGTGATTTCTGGCCAGAAATTAATTTCTCAATTTCTATTCCCCGGACAAGTTTCTAAACAAAGAAACTCGTTTGATAACGACTCAAACTTTCTATTTCTGGAAGAGAAATCCGTTTGATAACATAATAAAATTTCTATTTCTAGGAATAAAAATTGATTAGATGACAATATAGGAAATTCTCAAATACAAAATAATAGTCGAAATAATACTTATATATTACAAAATTTGAAAATACAATTTCATGGAATTTTTGGCATATTATTATCCCTTGCCATTTTATTGGCAATGGTTTTCCCAAGCGTATTTGTTTGGTCTCCTTCTTCGGTCAATGTACTCATCTTGCGTAAGTTTAGACAAGTACTGCGGAAGCATGAATTTGGGTGCCATCAATAGCGTCTATATAGCCTTGTTATTTTATCAAAGACTAGTATTATACAAGATTATCAACAAAATAAAATTGACGGTGCAAATGAATATATGAGAATTCTACCTTGAAGTAATGTTTATGGTTAGGAACCAATTGGGGGAAGGTCGGTTTATTTTGATTCTCGAATTAAATCAGTCCAGTTGCTCATTTCTAATTTTTCTATTGTTGCTCAATGAACCTTTAATGGCCCTTGCATGGCAAAGAGAGAGATTCTCTTGAATTTCTTGCCTTCGAATTATAATTCAAGATTGTGTAACGATCTAATTATTTTGATTTTACAAGAATTTTGAATCCGTAAAGAAATAAGGTTAAATTTCTAGGCACGTTTTTTATTCATTTATCGAGTAAGAACTTTTTCTTCAACTGGCCATACGCGTGCCCTTTCTAGGAGGAAAGAGTCCCATTGTTTTTAAGTAAGTACTTAAGAACTTTGGCCGTTTTTTAAAATTGGGGACCCATTCGATTGCCTTTCATCTGAATGAGGAAGTTATCAAAAAAAAAATTGAAAAAAAAAAAACACGAGCAAAATAAGAAAAAGAAAATTAGCAATAATTTGTGAAGTTATGGTTATGAGTGAATTAAGTTAGCAAGAAAGCAGAATGATCTTTTATATGGTCTGATTTTAGCTGCTGATTTCTATTTCAGAAATAAAGAAATCAAATTGCATTACCAAATGGATTATTGTTTCAAACCTGTTACGGGGAATAGAGAAACAGAGAAATTGAGAAATAGAAATTTTGTCATGCACGTCCTTAAGTGTCAAAAATTTTGAAAAATGATCACTTTGGTGCCACCGTCGATTTGGTTGGCCAGAAATCCGAAGCGGCAGTTTTTTTATTAATTTTTGACGCCAACGTGAATCGCTAGAGAATACAATTAGCATACAAAGAACAAAACATCGTTGTTTACCGTTTTCCCCCAAATAAGAAACCATAAATCCCCAATTTCGACTAGAACCGGAAGTTGAAAACCTTAAATCCCCAATTCGACCATTTCGAGTGCATACTTCGATTTTCTCTCAAAGTTATTGGCTCGCTCTTGCAAATGGAGGACAGAAGCTTCAGTAGCGGCTCACATTCCTATAAGAAAAGCGAATTAAATGGTGAGAGTTACTGTTATTGTGGGTTACCGAGTTTGAGAAGAACATCTTGAACTCAGTTGAATCCCGAGAGAAGATTTCATGGGTGCGGCAGATATAGAGAAGGGTCGAAGTGCCAATATTTCAAATGAGTTGATAGGAAATTCTCTAATTGAGCGACATAGGTGATATTGGAGTTACTTGAAGGCCGAAATCAACCCCACCTATGTTAATGGATGAGTTGGAGGATGTCGATTCAATGTAGCTCAAAGGAAGGGTTTAACATTTTTGGTGGACCATTTGAAGAGGGAGGTTTCAAGATTGAAAATTGAAAGAAACTTTTATCGAGCATTGATTATGTTCTTATTCTCATGGGTAGTTTATTCAAATATAAAGTGAGTAATGAGAAGAAGTTTGTATGTCTACCATAGTCGAAGATGTGGAATATGCATTTGTATTGGATTATATATAAGTAAAATGTGTTTTTGGTTTACTGCAATTTTTGTATGGAGCAGAAGATTTTGTTATTGTAATTTATGGGTAGAAATGCAAGGTTGGACTTGAAATGCATTAGTTGTGAACACTTAAAAGTTTTGTTGTTTAGTTGCGTATTATCAATGTTTGTTTTGGTTAGTTTTTGCTTCAAATATAATGGTTTGCTGCATTTTTTATTTGGTAATAGTTTGCTGCATTGAAAGCTTTTGGTAATGGTTGGCTGTATTTTTTATTTGGTAATGGTTTGCTGGTTTACTGGTTTGCGGTTTGCTGGTTTGTTGCAACTACAAACCATGACGAAATTAAAGGATGGTGGCAAATTCACAATTGACCATTTTAGTGTCATAAGTTGTAAATAGTGATCGCTTAAGTGCCAAGTTTTTATAAAAGTGATCATTTAAGTGCCAGTCACGATTATAATGTGATCACTTATGTTGCACAATTTTAAAAAAAAAAAAAAAATGTTAGTGCCGAACGTGACATTCCAAATGCATCTTGTTCTTGTACCTTGTTCTTGCACCAGTTGGGTTGCTGGTGCATCTTTTTACACTAGTCCATACAAGTGTTGATGTAACAAGATGTACCAACATCCAAAATATTCTTGCAGCAGCACATATAACCAGAACCCCGCAAATTCATTACAATCCACAACTTCAACCAGAACGGCAACATTACAGCAACAACAACATTGCAGCAACAACAAAAATAAAATATACAACATAATTGACTTGCTAGCATTCTAGTTGAAACCAACACAAGAGAAAATAATCATTCCTGTATTTGTCATTAACATTGATTGATTGTTTACAAAAGAAAAGAAAAACATGTCTAACTTCACTCTCTAATCACCGAAAGTTCAGCACCCTCTTAAAAAAAATAATGGCAATATGCAGGCAGCAACTACCATCAATGATATAATATTCAGCACCCTCCTAAAAAAGGAAAACATGAAAAGAGACCATGTCTAGCACCACATAAAAATAGACCATGTCTAACACCCTCCCATTAGTCAATATTGACAACATCAGGATCTCCTTTTCCTCTTGGAGATTTGAATTGATTCATAATTCGAGCACTCTTTCGAACTGGATGTGTAGGTTCTTTAACTAGGCTTTCCGTCACCTTATTTTCCTTTTCCTTGTTTTTGACGACGGCTATTTTTGTTCTAGCACTGTCATGTGTTGGTCCATATCATCACTGCTGCTCCCAATCGTTGGTTGAGATGGAACTGGTGTCGGGTTCTTTTTGGATGGCTATTTTGCAGCTATACCCACTGTTTTCTTCTTCTTTGGAGCACTATTCTTTGGCTGTGCTCTTGATTCTTGAGTTGGCCTACCTTGAGAGAGAAGTACATCCGAAGTTCTCCTAGACTACAAGAACATAGTGATATTGTTAACCAAATGAATTGAAGTACAACAAATTAAATGCATGAGGACTATAAATCTTACATTTAAAATAGTTATTTCAGTATGTTCATCTGTGTAAATCTCGTAACCATAATACATTAATCTTTTTCTAAAAGCCCATTTTGCTCGCTGTGGTGCATCATTTTCAGCAGCTACAATCCCTGTAGCAACCTCTACAACTTGTGCAGTTACTTGTCTTCTCACTTGAGAAACATATAACAAATGTAAATTTCAGCCCATAAAAGACCAAAGACAGTGATGTACAACTTACAGGATATTTTTTTCTCGTTTGTTCAATAGTTGACTCAGTTGTTGTTGCTACTGTCCTGCCCATTCCAGTCCCTGTCCCTACACTTGAGCCTACAATAAGGCCTTTTTCTGGCCCTTTGGTAGGCCTTACAACAATGTATTGTATTAGGATTATGACAAACTACAACGAATAATTAGACATCTACTCATTTTTATGATGAAAACAAATGGAGAAAATTTCTCAAATTACAAGTGCATGATAGAGGAAAAGTACAAGAGAAACCAGTACACATGGTCAACTATCAAACTCTATCGAATAAGAACAATAAAGTTACTGAGACAAAGAGGATACTTATCTTACTTGTAATTTGAGACAAATAGAACAATAAAGTTCTCGAATAAGTATGTATGGCTTTCTGTTTGCTCTTCAGTAGGCATTACAGCAGGGCCTTTTGTCCTCCCTTCGATAGGCTTAACAAGAAACTCTTCAGTAGGTCCTATCTCTAGCACTAAATCAGTCATTACATCTTGCTATTGATGCTGCTTTTTTAGCTCACAACCTTTCTTATTGTGCCATTCCTTGCAGCAATAAGAGCATTTCATCTTTGACCAAGTCTTACTCATCCTCTGACTTGAAGCCTCTTCCTACTGCGTTCTTCATATCTTTTTAGGCCTTCCTATTTGCTTCTTTAGCGGTAAAGGTAGAGGGCTTTCATGATTTGTTGGCTCCCAAAATTTGCTGCTTTTGATAGATTGCATCATGAATTGGTATGAAGCAAGATATGAGTTTTTTTTTTTATACCAATCATGTAAGTAATCATTTGGGTTTTCTTGCTTCATATGAATAACACAAATGGCATGGGCACAGGGAATTTTATTCAATTGCCAGGCTCGGCATGAACACTTTCTTCTATCCAAGTTGACAACATACTTATTCTGATTTTGAATAATCTCATATCCATTAACTCCATTCCAAACTGGATGGCAAAACCTACTAACAGCAATGTTTGCATCCAATCTCTTCACAATCCTAGGGCCACAGTCTCTACTCCATTTCGTAGCCTCATCTTTTTGTCTATGCAATCTAGTCATAACCATAACTCGAATATGATCAAGCATGCCGATGATTGGTTTGCACTTGGCCTCTAAAATTCTGCCATTGAAAGCTTCACTAAGGTTGTTATCAATGATATCGCATTTGAACTTTTCACTGAAGAAGGCCTGACACTAGTGCTTAGCTTCTATCTGGAAGAGTGCATCAAAACCTTCATTTGTCAGCTGCAACAATCCTTATTTGGCTAATCTGAAATTAGCCATATTCGTACTCTTTGCTATCTACCAGAATTGCTTCTGTAGCCTATCTTCTTTAAAGTTCCTTGAACAGTTTTCATATATGTGCCTCGCGCACATTCTATGCTTAACATGTGGCATCAACTCAGTTAATGCACGAATAAGTCCCTACAAAAATTCAAACCAATAAATACAAGTCAGGAAAAATATGCAAGTGATTAATATCAAAAGGGAGTGAATTAATTGACAATGAAATACCTTTTATTGGTTGCTCATGAATGCCCATCCTCCCTCATCAGTTATCTCAAGGTCAACCATTAAATTTTTTAGGAATCAAGACCAAATATCGTTGTTCTCTCTCTTCACCACCGCCTAAGCTATTGAGAACATTGATTATTGGTATCTCTCTCCACAGCAGCCAACAACTCCCCCTTGCATAAACCCTTTAGAAAGCATCCATCCAATCCTATAACTTTTCTACAACCAGCCAAGAAGCCCCGTTTGCATGCATCAAAACAGACATAAAATCTATCAAATCTAGGCTCAAGATTAGGGAATGGCCTCTCCACAACCTCTACATATACCATACTAGATGGGTTTTGAAACATGCATTTGCTAGCATAATCCTATACCTGCGCATATTCTTCCTTATACCCATCCATCAATATCTTCATCACCTTCATCTTAGCTTTCTTACATTGATTCCTCGACACATTAATCCCTACTTGCTTCTCCACTAACTGTTGAAATTGAGAACTCTTGATCTCAGGCATTGCTTTGATAGTATTGAAAAAAATACTTTGAGAACCACACACTTGTTACCCTTTTATTGTTAAAGATAATTGGACAAGTATGCTCCTTCTGGAAGGACCTAATCTGGAATGATCCATTCTTACTCAGCGCGCCACAAAGCTTCTACGAACAATTGGGTTGTGAGCACTTAGCTCTCACAAATTCTTTCGTGTTTCTAATGAATTTAACGCTCCTCTATTCACCTATGGAGTTCTTCACAGCAGCTTCCTTGAACTGTTTGGCCTCGTCAAATCCCATGCTCACTGACAAAATAGGTTTATCAGCAGTCGGATTGTAGCAAGGGTACTTACTTTTTGTTCGACGAGCAGGTTCTTCATCATCATTGTCAAGCTCCCTTTTCAAACTAGCAACTTCATTGCCACAGCTTTTTTCATCTTTACTTCTATTACCTTCAGCTAGATCTCCATTCTTATCTACTAGCTCGGTCCTCTTTGCTGAAGCTGCAAGTTTTTTTCTCAGAAATTCCTTTTGCTTTTTTCTTGACTGTGCGAGTTCATCATGATCTTCGTCACTTAAGAAATTTACTAAAGCTAAACATTTATCTTCTGATTGACTGGAAAAGCAATTTCCCATTCTAATCCAATGAAGTCTTCATCGCCCACATCTTCACCCAAATCTTCATCCAAGATTTTAGGACATCTCCCTCTTTGTTCATCTCTATCAATATGACTTCTCTCCCTCTCATTTTGTCCTTCATCTAACCTAAACTCATTCCTGACTTGATTACTCGTTTGAACAGGATCCCTCACTTCTCTCCTTTCAGTGGTGGTCTGCTCATTCCCATCCTCATCCTCATCTTCATTCTCACTATAATACTCAACATATACCTTAGCTTCTTCACCATGAAGATAATGGCAAATAATATCCTTAATACCATTATTGTCATTAAAAAATCTTAACCCATCCTTTATTTCATTCGCAGGAACACAGTAATATAGTTTTTGCACTTTACATTGTAAAAAATACACAAAATCCCTCAGAAAATCAATATATGATGGCTTCCAAACATTGATATAGATAGTACATTTATTTCCACCACTATATTCTCAATCTTCAGTGCCAATAACAAACTCTCCACCATAGCAAACAATGACGCCTACTTTATTCGTGTCCATGTTGATACTGCACCTAATGAAAAAAAGAAGAAAAAGAGTCATTGTTGTTTTGTTGGGACCACATGACAGGGTCGACAACTTCACATGCAGATCCTTGTTGTTTTGTTGTCAAGAAACAAATGCGACTAAAATCTCCTTAATTCGGTGCATTTACATAAACAAAAGAAATCGAAGTAAATAAACAAAGTGAGGTCCCCACCACCCATTTTTCAATTCAATCACATTCACATTTGGTCCCCCTAGTAACCGGCCGGCGACTGAGCTGTGACTCGACTCGAGGTTGACCTAACTCGACCCGACCGTTGATCAGTCACCGGTTGGACCGGTCGGACTGGCCATGAGCCGTTTGGCTCACTAGCGCGTGCGCCACTTGCGCCGCGAACTCAGGTGGTGCGTGTGGGCGCATGGAAGCTCTGATTAGAGCGTGGTTGGTAGCGTTTGGTTCGTATGGATGTGCTCCACACTGTGATTTATTTTGAGTTTTAAAAATGTATAAAAATGTGTAGGAAACCCTAAGCACGCATATTTTTGGGGTTTGATGCATAGTTTATTTTTTTTTTTGCCTATATTTTCTTAAGTTTTAGGAAATACAGTAGCTGGCCTGTACGAAAATGATATCAAATAGGCTGAGTAGAGCTTTGGTTCAATGATAGCATGTATATAATGTAATATACTTAGGGTTTTCTAGTTCTAAGAGAATTCAAACAATGGCAGGAAATTCTTGTTTTCCATTACATGTTGAATTATGGTCTTGATTGTAGTTGTAGCACGATTGTTTTTGTATGTCAGTTCAAATCATGCTATGTTTTTGTGTTAATGGAAAAATATAGAAATTACATAAGTTTATGCAATTATTTTTCCTAGTAGGAGTTCATAGGTTGGTAGGATTCAAAAGAGTTTTTACGTATAACTTAAAATTTGCGCAAATTAAACTAATTAATGATAATAGAACAATCGTACATAGAAGCTGATTGGGAACATAGTGAACTTTTGTTTCTATGTCTTTTGTTAAATTATCATCAATTTAGTTTGTCTTTGCTGGAAATTAAATGTGTGTTACCCTGAAAAGTGTGCTAGTATTGATTCTGCGTTTATTATGTTAATGTGTTATAGCAATTGATTATGGCTTTGGCATTCAAGACCATTGTGGTTGACCTCAATAAGGGTGAGAAGCTGAATGGTGACAATTATGATATTTGGCACGGAAAGGTTAAGTATATCATTGAGGATCAAGAGGTTTTGGAAACCCTCAACCACACCATGGATGAACCTGAGCATGGAACTTCAGTTCAACACAAGAGAGATCTAGAAGCTTATCAAGCTTGGAAAAAGAAAAATAACATTACTCGCATCACGTTGCTGAGCTGTATGCAAGATGATCTCATGTATGAGTTTGAAAGTTATGATAAGACTCAAGCTATGTGGGTTGCCTTAAAATATAAGTTTGGGGGTACATCTGCCACTAAGCTAAGGAGACTCACCATCAAATTTGACACATACCGAAAGCGCCTAAATATAACGATGAGGCAGCATATTCATGAAATGTCAAACATGATTTGTGAGCTGAAGTCGACAGGTCACTCCCTTATTGATGAACAGCAAGTTCAGGCTGTTATAAAGTCTCTTCCCTATAATTGGGAGTATATGAAGATCAATATGACACATAATGAGAATATTGTCACTTTTTGATGATATAGCGCATTATTTGGAATTAGAGGAGGAGTGCCTGGAGGCTGCGAGATCCTCTACCCATGCTTATGTTGCTGAATCAAGTTCGTGCAAAACTTCGGGTTTCAAGCGCAAAAAGAATCATAAATTCAACAACAAAGGGAAGATGACTGATCGGGCACCTAAGAGGGCTAAGACCTTCCAAATGCAAGAAGCATGGTGGGAAGAAGGACAAGGCCAAGATGAAGCGTTACAATTATGGCAAAATGGGTCACTTTACTCGTGAATGCACTAGGCCGAAAGAGGTACCCTATTACTCCATTACTTTAAGTAATGATTTTGTTTCTAGTATTGTAATGCTTGCTAAATCTCATCTAATGTAGAATGTAGACTTAGGAGCAACAGACCACGTAGCTAGAGACCGAGAAGCATTTGTGGAGTATCGTCGGATTCAGCCTGGAAGAAGATGTATATATGTTGGGAATAACTCAAGAATTGAAGTAAATGGTATCGGCATATGTAAATTAATTTTATGTGATGGTCGAAATCTATTCCTATACGATATCCTTTATGCTCCAGATATTCGACTAAACTTGGTCTCCGTAGTTGTTCTTTTTAGCTTAGGTTATGTATTAAATTTTCATGGTGATTGTGTTGACATTTTGTATGAAACAGTTTATTATGGTTCAGGTCATGTATCAAATGGTTTTATGGTGTTAGACATTAACTATGATCATTACAATATTAATGTTGATGGTTGTTTTTCTTTAATTGCATCTTCGAGTAATGTTGATATTGATGCAAGTACATGTCATGCTATATTAGGTCACATTGGGTTGCAAAGAATACAAATATTAGTTAGAAAATGCCTTTTAGGATCACTCACTAATGTTAATATGCTCGTATGTGAACATTGTCTAGCAGGAAAAGTAACTTGAAAACCATTCGGTAAAGGAACTAGAGCCGAATTTCCATTACAACTCATACATTACGACATTTGTAGTCCTTTGAATGTGAGGGAGAGGCATGGAGCCTCATATTTCATCACTTTCATAGATGACTTCATGTGTTTCGGTTATGTCTTTTTGATCTCTCATAAGTCAGAAGCATTATACTGCTTTAGACGATATATATCGATGGTAGAGATTCAATTGAATAAAACAATAAATGCATTGAGAACCGATTGCAGACGTGAATATCTATCGGAGCAATTCAAGGCTCTTTGTGATGAAAAGAGAATTGTATGACAATTGACTATTCATAATACTCCACAACAAAATGGGATAGCTGAGAGAAGGAATAGGACCCTGTTGAAAATTGTTAGGTCTATGATGGCGCAAGCAAATTTACCTATCTTCTATTGGGGAGATGCGTTATTGACTGCTGCTTATATATTTAACTGAGTGCCCTCAAAATCGATCACTTCCACCCCTTATAAATTATGGACTGGAGGAAACCAAACTTAAGTAGTCTATGTCCATGGAGATGTGTAGCTTATGTTCATGATTCTTCCCATAAATATGACAAATGAGGTCATAGAGGGAAATGAAGATTTACCTCAACACACAAGACCTAGTGGGAGTGTTGCATCACTTGACGAATTAAATTCAGGAGAAATTCAATTGCGTAAAGGTAATTGTAAAAGTATTCCCCATCGTTGTTTTGAGATTGAAGGGGAAGCATTTATGATTGCTAAAAAAGACAATACCGAGCCTAAGACTATTCAAGAGGCTCTCTCATCCTCTGATAAGGAAGAATGTAGAAAAGTTTTGGAAGATGAAATGGAGTTAATAAGGGCAAATCATGTCTAGGACTTGGTTGATCTACCACCCAATCGCAAGGCCATTGGAAACAAATGGGTCTTTAAGATTAAGCGAAGGGCGGATGGATCAATTGAAAAGTATAAGGCTTGCTTTGTGGTGAAAGATTATACTCAACAATAGGGTATAGATTATGAGGAAACCTTTTCACCAGTTATAAGGTTTGTCTCAATACACCTTATCCTAGCCATCGTTGTACATTTGGACCTTGAATTACATCAAATGGATGTAAAGACAGCATTTTTCAATGGAGAACTAGATGAGAAATTCTATATGAAGCAGCCAATAGGTTTCATAGCTAAAGGTCAAGAGCATAAAGTTTGCAAGTTTCATCGCTCAATATATGGCCTTAAGCAATCATCTAGACAGTGGTATCTTCGTTTTCATCGAGCCATAACCACTTTTGGTTTCATGATAATCGAAGAAGATCATTGTGTATATGTCAAGTGGTCCGAAAATAAATTTGTGATTTTGTCACTTTATGTGGACGATATTCTATTAGCTAGAAATGACAAGATTTTGGTTATCACCATAAAAGAATGGTTGTCCTCCAATTTTGAAATGAAGGACATGAGAGAAACTGCTTATATATTAGGAGTTAAGATCAAAAGAGATCGATCAAGGAAACTCCTTACTTTATCACAAGAGTCTTATATTATGAAGATTTTTGAACGTTTCAATATGCAGCATTGTAATCCCATTGATATCCTTGTCATGCAAGGTGAAGGCTTAAGTACTGAGATGTGTCCTAAGATTTTAGAAGAAATTAAAATGATGGAAATTGTTCCTTACACTAGTGCGATCGGAAGTTTGATGTATGCTATGATGTGTACTTGACCCGACATATGTTATGCTGTGGGATTGGTGAGCTTGATATAAATCAAATCCCGATCAAGCACACTGGAAAGCAGTGAAGAGAATCCTAAGATACTTGAAGGGCACCATGGACTATCGACTTTGTTACCAAGGGAATGATTTACGCCTATTGGGCTATTCAGATGTGATTGGGGTGGAGACCTAGATGAGCATAAATCGGCTTCTGGATACGTTTTCTTGCTCAATGGAGGTGAGATTTCTTTGAATAGCAAGAAACAGACATGCACGGCCTTATCTACGATGGAGGCTGAATTTATTGCAAGCTCTGCTGCAGTGCAAGAAGTAGTATGACTAAAACGTTTCTTTGAAAATTTAGCCACTGTCACGGAGGTTCAAGACCAGTGATAGTTTATTGAGATAGTCAAGCAGCCATTGCCTATGTGAAGGATCCCAAGTATCATGGAAGGACGAAGCACATTAACATAAAGAACAACTTCATCAGAGATATTATAACGCAAAAAGAAGTGATTCTACTATACATTTCAACCGATAGAATAGTTGAGGATCCATTTATGAAGGTTGTTCCTAGAATATATTCTTGACCCACATGATGTCACTAAGATTACGTAGAATATGATATGTGTTATTGTAGAGGATCATTGGTTTATGTATATATGGACATATGTATTGTACCTATTTGTTTAGTGATGACTTGATATTTTTTCAATAAGTACAAATCCATTATGAGACTAGCACAAGCACATATATTATTGGAAAGTATGTCAGCAGGCAATGATTGGCTCACTTACACGAGCAATCGCCTCGAGTGCTAATAGCACGTTGAGATGAGACATTATGTACAAATAAACGCTAAAGAGCAAGTTTGATACATAAAATAATATGTCGCATTGATTGAAGTCAAGATGAGGTCTGTGATTTGTTTATAACAACACCAAACATGATAGTCCCACAATCATGTATGCCTGAAAGATGCCGGATGTGAGTACTTAATTGGGTGCTATAGAAAGCGAGTTGATATAGCACTCGAGCTAAACATGAGTACGTGAGAATCACGTGACTATGTTTAGGCTAAGATCCGTATAGTAGATATATTTAAATTATGACATATGCTCTTATCAAAAGAGAAATCCACTATAGCATATAATTCATAATACATGTGCATTGTACGACTGACAAGGGAAGGTGAGTGAAATTATCCATATTTACTTATCGTGTGAGTCATTGAGATAATTTATAATTTACCTCATTCGTGCCCTATGTTACTTCTGATTATGTTCTCGAAATGAAAGATGAATGTTGCTACTTTAGCATGTTATCGACGGTCATGAATAGATATGGCCTTATGGGACGTGTCTAGGAAAGCAGTTGTTCTGAAATAGAGAGAGGCATGAGTGCGAAGGAAGACTATTGTTGTTTTACATCCATCACGTATATTTACTGGTCAACCAATTATATCGCCTTATATGGTTGTGGATATAATTATAAATACATTGTGTTTTTTTAGAATAGTCAAGTATAACCTTTAAGGAATAGGTATACTTAGACTGATGTAACAAAATATGTTTGGGGCATTGTGAGACATCGATTGTTTATTTCTTTTCGGGGTTGTAGCCATTATGTCATCCCTAACAAGTGCATAATTTGAGCTCTCAAATGCAGATGTACTCACTGGTCGCATGGCTTACTTGCTAGTATGAATTGTTTTGTAAAGTTGATGAGTGTTGAACGCCTTATATTCTTGAAAGAGAGCTATCAAGCCCATCATGTCCGAGTGGGAGATGTGGTATTTTATTCATTAATACGTCTATGATGGGGTGCGATTGGCATGCACCATTTCGCCTTGATATGCTACGATGAAGGAATGTGATGGGATCATATAAAAGACCATTGAAGACAACCATTGGACTAGTTGGACGTATGTACGTTGAGAAAGTTTTCTTCCCTTCTCTCCCCTTTCCATCAAGGCGTTCCATTTCTTCTTTACGAGAACAGTTTGCATTTACGCCGTGGAAATCGGATGCTTTCCTCGTGATCGCATTCAGACCAACGTGAGGTATTTTGTTCGTGATTCATCCACAATTCAACAATCATTTCGGGTCATTTATTGTTTGCGTATCGGATAAAGGTAAGTTGTCTTTTGCCGACTTGATTTCCAACATCTACTTTACCTACTTTGTATTGAGTTGTCAACTTTATTTGCCTTGATTAGCAACCTCTTACTAACGCTTTTTAAATGTTACAAATCTAAATTGGTACGATTCATCAAAGTTTCTTCCATAACTGTATTGGTTTACCAACTCCAATTCGAGCTTTACTTAATTTTCCAACTTTTCTTTTCCTTTTACAACACATTAAATTTACCCGTTTTTTTTTCCTAAAAATCACCAACTTGATTTAAAGTTGATTACCAAAATTTTCCCTTTTTTGGCCATTAGTTACGGGCTAGGAAGCACCAACATTTTCTGAAAGCCTTCGTGTCATGTCGGATACTTCGACACGTGTCTGACACTCTCGAACATTCTCTGACACTCGATCATCACGTGTTGGAAAATCTGACACATAGTCAATTTTTTTGACACTTTTTGACACTTGAGTCAGAATTTCAACATGCAAGTTTTCGACACACGATTCTGACATACGAGGTTAATTTTAAAATTTTCAATATAGGAAAGATCAAAATATATATGTGAAAGAATAAAAATTAATAATAAAAATAACAAATTAGGAAAAAGAGAAAACCTAACATTTTATTCTCTTCTTTTTTTACTTTCACTTTCCATGATATACAATTTACCCACAAGTTTTTTTCTTTTTCTTTTGACACGTTTGACACGCAAGTCTAGAATGTGAGTAGGGGTGTGCAAAATACCCGGGAATCGCCTGGACTGCCCGGAACCGGACCGGAACCCCCCGGAACTGGCGGTTCTTGAGGGAACCGGTACGGTTCTTGGTTCCAATTTATGAGAACCCGATGGGTACTGGTCCGGTTCCCAGTTCCATGGGCGGATCCACCCGCCCGCTTAGTCGGACCGGACCAAAACCTTTATAATATTAAAAAAAAATTATTAAAAGAAACCCTAGATCTTATCTCACTCCCTTCATCTTCTGTTCTCTCTGTTCTCTCTGTCTCTCTCTTCCTCGATTCCTCCTAATCCTATCGCCATTTCGATTAGCGTTGACGCTGCCGCTCCTCCGCCTCTGTTGCAGCCCCTACAACGACGATAGACGACGCTAACAGATCTCAAACTAGTCGTTGTGCCTCCATCGCTGCCTACGACTACTTCCTCACCATTAGTGCCTTCGACTACTTTCCCCTCACTGCTATTCGCCCTCTCGCTTTGGGCCCCCTCCGCCAGCAATCCGACACCGTTGCAAACCCTACAGCCACAACAACTAACGCCAGCAGATCCCCAACCGGTCGCTGCTTACGACCACTTCCTCACCGTCGGTGCCTAGACTAATTCATGTACTCTCTCTCTCTCTCTCTCTCTCTCTCTCTCTCTCTCTCTCTCTCTCTTGAGAAGCCTAATTTCCTTGGTTCTATCTTGCTTCCTGGATCGAATTCTCAAATGGGCCTTTTTTTTTGGGTGAAGGAGATGTGTCGGGGTGCTGTTTGGAGTGAGAGCAGAGGCAAGAATGCGATTTTGGAGGTGGAACGGTTTTGCTACGATTGCCCCAACCCTATTTTGCAGGTTCTCGCTTGCTGCGAAAGTTCTTTCTTTTCTCCCCACCCATGATGTGCAATTCTTGATTCTTGTTGGAATCGTAGTCGGGGAATTGCTTGTTTCCGAAATGCTTGATTTTGGAGCTTGAGGACCCCTCTGAGTCAACTCCCAAGCAGTAATCTTCATCTGCGTTAAGTCTATTATTTCAAGAAGATACATGTATGTAGACATCACTTGACATAGCGCTTTGCATGTGTAAATCGTATTTGTAAATTCGCTACATTTACTTCTCCTGCAGTCCACATCTCCACAAACTTAAATTTGGTTTTTATTTCTTTGATTTGCTTTGATGTCACGTAGTCGTTCTATATTGAAAACCGAAATTGTTTCGCGTCAAGATCGGTTCCATGGATTCACCCGGGAACCGGATTGGACCGGCGGTCTGGTTCTCGGGTGGATCCATGCAACAAACGGGTAGATCCCGGTTCCAATTTTTTGGAACCGGTCCTTAGCGAGCGGTTCCCGATTCTAGGTCGGGAACCCCCCGCCGGACCATGCACACCCTGAAAAGTCAGTTACTTTTTTTTTTTTTTCTTTCCAAATTCTATGGATTTATTAAAATGGAGATGAATTTGTCAAATTGGAACAAGGAAGGATATTAATAAATGGTGAATTAATGTTTTCAATGTAAATTTATTTTAGAATTTTATTATTATCTATTCATTTGTGAATTTGAATTAGATTAATAATAATTTATTTATATATAAAATATACATATAATATACAATGTGTCCCAACGCGTCGGAATTCTCTATTTTTTGAGAAATGACGTGTCGGCATGTCGTGTCAGCATGTCGTGTCGTGTCATGTCGCATGTTGCCTGTCGATGTCGGTGTTATTGAGATTACGGGTTACCAACTCTGGTTTGATTCATTTACTGAATTTATTTTTCTTTCAATCATTAACTTTTATTATGAAAGCAAGCTGAATAGCACCATTGAACTGCGCTATTAATATGCAATTGGTAGAGAAGCTTGCGTAACGAGTCCACAGAGATCGCCTTGGACGCCCGAGTTTCGCAAAATTCTCATGTATCCTTTCTCGCCCCAAGTCTCACCCCACGAGTTCTTGAGTAGCCAATAGTTGACACCGTTGGGGGTCTTCCCATATCCGACGATTGCGACGGCGTGGTTAGTGTTCTCCCCACAAGGGCCATTGAAGACGCCCCCGTTGTACTGCTTGAATCCATGGCTGGCACCCTCAATGGCGATCGAGACCGGTGGCCTCGCCACAGCCTGCAATAGCAGGTCTTCACTCATGGGGATGTTCTCATACCCTTTTAACCGCGCTACAGCAATGGAGGTGGCTCGCTCGCCGCAAGTGCCCTCGACGCCACTGTAAGCGTAATTACTTTCATAGGTCATGCCATGGTTTTGGGCAATGTATTCGTAGGCTAGGTGCATCCAACCCCACCCGCATCCGTGGTTTTGTTTGGAGCAGTCAATAAGTTGTTGCTCGGACAAGTCGACTAGTTTACTAGTCTTCATTGCTAGCATCGATTCCACAGCTGCAGTCGCTGCGAATGCCCAGCAAGATCCTATTCAAGAATTAAAATGACAAGCGCAACGGTTTATGGCTAGTGTATGTATGCAGATGGAATAAACACCGGAATTAGCTCGATAGTGTATGATTCGGAGTCACTAGGATTAAAGTTATGCCAAAATATTTCTCACATGCGACTCGCGGTTAGTGCCGCAATAATGTAATTCAAATGGCAGCATGCAACTATGTGGTTCGAACTACTTTAGATGACCTATTTTGAATTGGAACATGATTTAGTTTTATGGATCCAATTATGTGGTTTGAATTAAACCAATTATGAAATGGTATAATTTTTCTACCAATAGATCCATTGAATCCAACATTCCCGAGCCACCCAGAGAGAAATGTGTTGACGTAGTGAAAAAACCATTGTCTCTTATCCACCATATATAATATATTACACATCATTATTGTTAAAAATGTTTTATTGAGCTTAGGTAGCACATCTGTTGATTGTTTTCGAGGGCTACAGAGAATATTCATTGGTTCATATGAAAAAATTGTAAGCAAACAAAACCACAAGACAAGAAAAAATTGGGTTAAGGACCTCGGAGGATTATATTGTTTCGCTTGCTTTGAAATAAAAAAAAAAAAAATCACAATACCAGAAAATAACGTGCCGTTGGACAATAATATAATATGATTTTGTTACTCTCTAGCCGCATCCTCCCTGATTTTTTATGTTGCCAACAACTCCTTTCTCGACCCAGTTTAAACTATCCGGGACTTGAGTCATACTGTACTTGAAAGTGGTGGCCGCGGATGAATTCGAGCTCCTCGTCGTCGCTCTAAACCCGGTGTATCTCGGGACAAACTCTTCCGTGGTCAAATCCGAAAATTGGTTCAGACCCACTTTGTAGCTATGATTAGCCGCTTTGCTGTTGAAGTCTTCGATGAAGCGCAAGGTCTCTAGGAAGATCTCGTGCCGCTTCGCCTTCTCGAGATTATCCTTGTAAATCCGTCCGTGGCGGGCCATCCACTGCTCGAACTCGACCAATGTGGAATTCGGGGGCGTCATGGCCGAAGTCCAAGCCCCTGCACATAACGATACCATCAACATGTAGACCTTGATTTGCCTCTCGAGCAATGGAGCCATTGTCGCCGAAGCGTATCAACGATGGATTGATGGCTTGGTAGTGTGGTTTGGGCCAATGTAGAGAAACATGAGCAAGCCACGTTAATTATATATCCTCAAGATCATGGTAATAAATCATGAAACTTTGCTAATAATCTGGCCAGTCATTTTCTCTTCGTTTTCTTTCCCAAATGAATGCTACTGTTTAGGTAAAAACGTGAATGTTACACGATTGTGAATTGTCTATACATGTCAAGCCATGTCTATTTGTAGACCCTCATGAGCAACTTGATTAATCATGGAACTTTGCAATCGATCCAGTCAAGATTCATTTCCTTCACTGATTAGCTTTTGAGCTCTTCGTTTTCTTTCCCAAATGAATGCTGCTGTTTAGTTTAAAAACCGAATGTTTTGCACTTGTAAATTGTTTATACATGTCCACTCGAAATAAAATTGTGGGTTTGTAGATGCATACTTAAAGCGAATCGGATGTGGATGGTCTAGCTAACAATCAATTGGATAGACTGAAATTTTCCAGTGTGTATAGCTTAAATTGACGGGGTATTTTTTTTTTAGGGTGGCGCTATTTCCAATCCTTATGGTTATGTTTGGTCGTCCGGATTTCTAATTGGAATATGACTGGATAGGATAAGATATGGAATCCTGGGATTTTTTTATATGTTTACATCATATCATATCATTATTTGGTGAATTGCAATATTAAAGTTTGATATATTTACACCATATCATGTACATTTTTTTATATATATATAAACGGCATATCATTATAAATGAACTTAATATATGATTAAGTCCACCCATTTTACGAAAAAGAGAAAATTGCCCTCTATTATTCAATTCCAATTTAAATTAACAATCCTAAATTTATTTCTACATCTATGTAGGATTAATTTACCATAAATAATAATTTCATATGTTTAATTTTTGTTTATAGCAAATTTTCCATATGTATTAAAGGCACTATGTTTTTATTATTGTTAGATATTACTTCCATACTAATATGTTTTGTCAAAAAGAGAAATATCAAGAAATATCAAAGAAATCTATTTCTTTTCCACATTGTCAATCATATTTATGGATAAATTGTTAAGTAAAGTAATTCATTAAATAAAAACATTGCATAAAGTAAGATTTTTTTTTTCTGAAATTGGTAGTGAAATATCATTATTTTTTATTGACAAAAACTAAAATCATTTACGAACTATTTATAGAAAAATATCAAGATACCTCATTGTGTATAATTTTTAGTGTATTTCTTTATATTCCTCTAATGTCTTAATTGCTATGTATAAATAGGGGTGAGCATGGTCCGGGTTGGCTGGGCCACCCCCTAACCTTAGGACCAACTCGTATAGTGTCGGTCCTCAATTTTTAGGACCGAGGATCGACCCTATTGAGCCTGGGACTAAGAACCGGACCGACCTAATGGGTTCGGTCTAGTTCCAGGGTCAACCCGGGACTGATCGATAATTTTTTTCGTTTTATTTTTTATACTCCCTAAAAAAGCAAATCTACAAATTCAAATTACACATCCATCGACAATGCGACATTGTGCAACTAATCTATAAATACCAATACATATTTAACAAATTTAAGATGACACAATAATAGAAATTTCGTACATGCTAACCGCTCATCAAGATATGGAACAAGATGGAAAGTTCTTGTAACCATCTATCTTTAATATTCATAACACCATATGCAAAAACGTTTTCCTGCTTTTGATCATGTAGAGTCCACTCAACCAAAAAATGAGCTTCACACCACTTGACTAGCAAATCACGGTAGCAACTGCAATACTACTCTACTCTTCAAAAACTTCTACCATTTGACACAAATTGAAAAGCAAAGTGCAGCTGAAATTCATTAGTAAAATACAATTAAACCATAAAAAGTTCAAAATACTTAATATAAACCATGAATATATAATTTCAAATCTTGTTAATTCACTTGAACTTCTAAACACCTGAAAACCAAACAAACGACACATAATTAATACTCAACAAAAGTTTTAAATTGAAATTACTATTAGTGCTATTAATAAAACATCTCAATATAATATAATACAACAGACATTTTACTTATGTTTGAATATATAAAAGAATTATAAATAATATAATATAATATAATATAATATAATATACAGGGTTGGTCCGGGTTTGGACTGGCCAAAAACTCTTAGGACCGAGGTCAACCCACATAGTGTTGGTCCTAGAATTTCAGGACCAAGGACCGACCCAGTCCCCTTAGGAATCAGACCAGGACTGGCAGGGTTGGGCCGGTCCAGGGTCGGTCCAGGGTAGACCCTAGACCGTTGCTCACCCCTATGTATAAAAGCATTTCATCAGTATAATAAGGAAAAAGATTAATAATTTGAGATATATATTTTAGAAATACAATTTATATACAATTTACTAAAAATGTGAGCTTTTGAGATAAGAGGGACAAAAAATAGATAATCTGTTATAAGATAAATGATGAAGAAGAGACTTCTTAGTTTTATACTATATCAAAGAATGTAACTCACCACACTGTGGATGCGTTGGTTCGAGTGAAAATGGAGGATGGCATCTCTCTCTAATGGCTCATTGGACTCGTCATGTTTAATAGCCCAGCATCACCATAGGCCAGGCCTCCCTTCTTGCCCGAGAGAAGTACACTATTGGTGCCATGAGTTGTGTACGGCGTTCACTTTGCTGCCAAAAGTTTCCATTAGATCACTTAGGGCATGCAAGACAAAATTTCGATTCCAGAAATTGATTTCTGACAAGAAATTGATTTCTCAATTTCTATTATCCGGACAAATTTCTGAACAAAGAAACTCGTTTGATAATGACTCAAAATTTCTATTTCTGGAATAGAAATCTGTTTGATAATAGAATGAAATTTCTATTTCTAAGAATAAAAATTGATTAGATAACAACATAGGAAATCCTCAAATACAAAATAATAGTTGAAATAATACTAAAACAATATAGAAATCCTCAAATACAAAATAATAGTCGAAACAATACTAATACATTACAAAAGTTGAAAATACAATTTCATGGAATTTCCAGCATATTATTATCCCTGGCCATTTTATTGGCAATGGTTTTCCTAAGCGTATTTATTTGGTTTCCCTCTTTGGTCAATGTATGGTTTGCAAGCTCATCCTGCGGAAGTTCAGACAAGTACTGCGGAAGCATGAATATGGGTGTCATCAATAGCACCTATATAACCTTGTCATTTTATGAAATACTAGTATTATACAAGATTATCAACAAAATAAAAATTGATGGTGCAAAGGAATATATGAGAATTCTACCTTGAAGTAACGTTTATGGTTAGGAATTAATTGGGGGAAGGTCGGTTTATTCTGATTCTCGAATTAAATCAATCCAGTTGCTCATCCCTAATTTTTTATTGTTACTTAATAAACCTTTAATGGCCCTTGCATAGCAAAGAGAGAGATTCTCTTGAATCTCTTGCATTCAAATTAAAATTCAAGATTGTCTAACAATCTAATTATTTTGATTTTGCAAGAATTTTGAATCCGTAAAGAAACAAAGTTAAATTTCTAGGCACGTTTTTTATTCATCTATTGCATAAGAACTTTTTCTTCAACTGGCCATACGCATGCCCTTTCTAGGAGGAAAGAGCCCCATTGTTTTTATTTAAGCACTTAAGAACTTTGGTCATTTTTGAAAATTGGGGACCCATTCGATTGCCTTTCATCCTAATGAGGAAGTTATCCAAAAAAAAAAAAATTTGAAAAAAAAAACACGAGTAAAATAAGAAAATAAAAATTAGCAATAATTTGTGAATTTGTGGTTATGAGTGAATTAAGTTAGTAAGAAAGCACAAGGTTCTTTTATATGGTCTGATTTCAGCTTCTGATTTCTATTTTAGAAACTGAGAAGTTAAAAATTTTAGCTTTGGATTTATTCGATTTCTCTATTTTTGGAATAGAAATTTGTTTTAGAAATAGAGAAATCAAATTGCGTTACCAAACGGATTTCCGTTCCAAACCTGTTTCGGGGAACAGAGAAACAGAGAAATCAAGAAATAGAAATTTTGTCATGCGCGCCCTTAAGTGCCAAAAATTTTGAAAAACGATCACTTTGGTGCCATTGTCGATTTGGTTGGCCGGAAATCCGACGTGGTAGTTTTTTTTTTTATTAATTTTTGATGCCGACGTGGATTACCGGAGAATACAATTAGCATACAAAAAACAAAACGACGTCGTTTACCGTTTTCCCTCAAATAAAAAAACCCTAAATCCCCAATTTCGAATAGAACCGGAAGTTGAAAATCCTAAATTCCCAATTTGACCATTTCGAGTGCATACTTCAATTTTATCCTAAAGTTATAAGCTCGTTCTTACAAATGGAGGACATAAGCTTCAGCAGCGGCACACATTCCTATAAGAAAAGTGAATTAGATGGTGAGTGTTATTACTATTGTGGGTTATTGAGTCCGAGAAAAACATCTTGGACTCGGTTAAATCCCGAGAGAAGATTCCATGGGTGCGGCAGATATAGAGAAGGGTTAAAGTGTCAATATTTCAAATGGGTTGATAGGAAATTCTCTGATCGAGCGACAGAGGTGATATTGGAGTTACTTGAAGACCGAAATCAACCTCCACCTACGTTAATGGACATGTTGGAGGATGTCGTCTCAATGCAAGCTCAAATGAAGGGTTTAACATCTCTGGTGGACTATTTGAAGAGGGAGGTTTCAAGGCTGAAAATTGAAAGAAACTTTTATTGAGCGTTGATTATGTTCTTATTCTCGTGGGTAGTTTATTCAAATGTAAAGTGAGTAATGGGAAGAAGTTTGTATGTCTAACATAGTCGAAGACGTGGAATATACATTTGTATTAGATTATTTATAAGTAAAATGTGTTTTTGGTTTGCTGCAATTTTTGTATGGAACATAAGGTTTTGTTGTTGTAATTTATGGGTATAAATGCAAGGTTGGACTTGGAATGCCTTAGTTGTGGGCATTTAAAAGTTTTGTTGTTTAGATGTGTATTGTCAATGTTTATTTTGGTTTGTTTTTGCTTCAAATAAAAGGGTTTGCTACATTTTTTTATTTGGTAATAGTTTGCTGTATTGAAAGCTTTTGATAATGGTTGGCTGCATTTTTTATTTGGTATGGTTTGCTAGTTTGCTGGTTTACTGGTTTGTTGGTTTGCTAGTTTGTTGATTTGCTGGTTTGCTGCAACTACAAGCCATGACGAAATTAAAGGATGGTGGCAAATTCACGATTGACTATTTCAATGCCATAAGTTGTAAATAGTGATCGCTTGAGTGCCAAGTTTTTATAACAGTGATAATTTAAGTGCCAGTCACGATTATAAAGTGATTATTTATGTTGCACAAGTTTTTTTAAAAAAGAACATGTTAGTGCCAAACATCACATTCCAAATGCATCTTGTTCTTGCACCTTATTCTTGCACCAGTTAGGTTGCTAGTGCATCTTCTTACACCAGTCCATACAAGTATTGATGCAACAAGATGTACTAGCATCCAAAATGTTCTTGCAGCAGCACATAACCAGAACCCCACAAATTCATTACAATCCACATCTTCAACCAACAACAGCAACATTGCAGCAACAACAACATTGCAGCAACAGTAAAAATAAAATATACAGCGTAACTGACTTGCTAGCATTCTAGCCGAAACCAACACAAGAGAAAATAATCATTCTAGTACTTGCCATTAACATTGATTGATTATTTACAAAAGAAAAGAAAAACATGTCTAACTTCACTCTCCAATCATCGAAAGTTCAGCACCCTCTTAAAAAAAAAAACAATGGCAATATGTAGGCAGCAACTACCATCAATGATATAATATCCAACATCATCCTAAAAAAGGAAAACATGAAAAGAGATTATGTCTAGCACCACATAAAAAAAAGACCATGTCCAGCACCCTCCCATTAGTTAATATTGACAACACCATGATCTCTTTTCCTCTTGGAGCTTTGAATTGATTCATAATCCGAGCACTCTTATGAACTGGATGTGTAGGTTCTTTAACTGAGCTTTCTGTCACATTATTTTCCTTTTCCTTGTTTTTGACGGCGGCTATTTTTGTTCTAGCACGTGTCATGTGTTGGTCCATATCATCACTACTGCTCCCAATCGTTGGTTGAGATCGAATTGATACCGGGTTTTTTTTTGGGTGGCTATTTCGCAGCTATACCTGTTGTTTTCTTCTTCTTTGTAGCACTCTTCTTTGGCTGCGCCCTTGATTCTTGAGTTGGTCCACCTTGAGAGAGAAGTACCTCCGAAGTTCTCCCAAGCTACAAGAACATAGTGATATTGTCAACCAAATGAATTGAAGTACAACAAATTAAATGCATGAGGCCTATAAATATTACATTCAAAATAGTCATTCCAATTTGCTCATCTGTGTAAATCCCATAACCATATTTCCTTAATCTTTTTCCAAGAGCCCCTTTTGCTCACTATGATACATCATTTTCAACAGCAACAATTCTTGTAGCAACCTCTGCAACTTGTGCAGTTGCTTGTTTTCTCACATGAGAAACATATAACAATTGTAAATTTCAGCCTATAAAAGACCAAACACAGCGATGTACAACTTACATGATATTTTTTTCTCGTTTGCTCAACAATGGACTCAGTTGTTGTTGTTGTCGTCCTGCCTATTTCAATCCCTGTCCCTGCACTTGAGTCTACAACATGGCCTTTTTTCTGGCCCTTCATTAGGCCTTACAACAATGTAATGTAATAGGATTATGACCAACTACAACAAATAATTAGACATCTACTCATTTTTATAGTGGAAACAAACGGAGAAAACTTTCAAATTACAAGTGCATGATAGAGGAAAAGCACAAGAGAAGCCAATACACATGGTCAACCATCAAACTCTACCGAATAATAATTGTAAAGTTATTGAGACAAAGATGATACTTATCTTACATCATGGCTTTTTGTTTGCCCTTCAGTAGGCATTACAGTAGGGCCTTATGTCTTCCCTTCAATAGGTCCAACAAGAAACTCTTCAGTAGGTCCTATCCCTAGCACTGAATCAGCTATTACATCTTACTATTGATGCTTCCTTTTCATCACAACCTTTCTTATTGTGCCATTCCTTGCGGCAATAGGAGTATTTCATCTTTGACCTAGTTCTACTCATCCTCTGACTTGATGCCTCTTCCTGCCGCATTCTTCGTCTCTTTTTTGACCTTCCTATTTGCTTCTTCAACGGTAAAGGTAGAGGGCTTTCATGATTTGTTGGCTCCTAAAATTTGTTGCTTTTGATAGGTTGCATCATGAATTGGTATGAAGCAAGGTATGAGCTTTTTTTGTACCAATCATGTAGGTAATCATCTGGGTTTTATTGCTTCATCTGAATAGCACAAATGGGATGGGCACAGGGAATTCGATTCAGTTGTCAGGCTTGGCATGAACACTTTCTTCTATTCAGATTGACAACATACTTATCCTGATTTTGAATAATCTCATATCCATTATCTCAATTCCAAACTGGATGGCAAAATCTACTAGCAGGAATATTGGATGGCAAAATTTACTAGCAGCAATATTTGCATCTGATCTATTCACAATCCTAGGGCCACAGTCTCTACTCCATTTCGTACCCTCATCTCTTTGCCTATGTAGTCTAGTCATAACCATAACTCGAATATCATCAAGTATGCTGATGATTCGTTTGCACCTGGCCTCTAAAATTCTGCCATTAAAAACTTCACTAAGGTTGTTATCAATGATATCGCATTTGAACTTTTCTCTAAAGAAGGCATGACACCGGTACTTAGCTTCTATCTGGAAGAGTGTATCAAAACCTTCATTTGTCAGCTGCAACAATCCTTGTTTGGCTAATCTGAAATTAGCCATGTTCGTACCCTTTGCTATTTGCTAGAACTGCTTTTGCAGCCTATCTCCTTTGAAGTTCCTTGACCAGTTTGCAAATATGTGCTTCGCGCACATTCTATGCTCAGCATATGGCATCAACTCGGTTAATGCAGGAATAAGTCCCTACAAAAATTCAAGCCAATAAATACAAGTCAAGAAAAATATGCAAGTGATTAATATTAAAAGGGAGTGGATTAATTGACAATGGAGTTACCTTCTATTGGTCGCTCATGAATGCCTATCCTCACCATCGGTTATCTCAAGGTTAGCCATTAAATTTTTTAGGAACCGGGACCAAATATCTTTGTTCTCTATCTTCACCACTGCCCAAGCTATCGCGAACGTTTGATTATTGGCATTTCTCCCCACAGTAGCCAACAACTCTCCCTTGCATAAACCCTTTAGAAAGCGTCCATCTAATTCTATAACTCTTCTACAACTAGCCAAGAAGCCCTATTTGCATGCATCAAAACAGATATAAAATCTATCAAATCTATGCCCAAGATCAGGGAGTGGCCTCTTCACAACCTCTATATTTACCATACTAGATGGGTTTCGAAACATGCATTTGCCAGCATAATCTCATACATGCACATATTCTTCCTTATACCCACCCATCAATATCTTCATCACCATAATCTTAGCTTTCTTATATTGATTCCTTAACACATTAACCCTCACTTGCTCCTTCACTAACTGTTGAAATTGATGACTCTTAATCTTGGGCATTACTTTGATAGTATTGAAAAAATGCTTTGATAACCACACACTTGTTACCCTTATTGTTAAAGATAATTGGACAAGTATGCTCCTCCTAGAAGGACCTAATCTGGAATGATCCATTCTTACTCAGTGCACCATAGAGCTTCCACGAACAATTGGGTTGTGAGCACTTAGCTCTCACAAATTTCTTCGTGTTTCTAATGAATTTAACATTCCTCTTTCCACCAATGGAGTTTTTTACAACAACTTGAACTGTTTGGCATCGTCAAATCTCATGCTTACCAACAAAATAGGTTTATCAACAGTCGGATCATAGCAAAAGTACTTACTTTTTCTTCGACGAGTAGCTTCTTCATCATTATTGTTAAGTTCATTTTCCGAACCAGCAACTTCATTGCCGCAGCTTTCTTCATCTTTACTTCTATTACCTTCAATTAGATCTCCAATCCTATTTACTGTTGCTAAAGCTGCAAGTTAGTTTTTTTTTTTTCCAGAAATTCCCTTTGCTTTTTTCTTGATTGTGCAAGTTCATCATCATCTTCGTCACTTGGGAAATTTATGTGGCATCCTAAAAAAAAAAAAAAAAAATTCTTTGCCAGTCATTAGGGGTGCTCAAATTAATGTCTTGTATTAACGACTATGGCCGAGTTTTAGTGGATAGATTTTGGAAAATGATGACCTATCTTTGGCTATATGTATTGTGGATTAGAATTTATGGATTTGTGATATCAAGTGTATAGTTATTTAATTTTTACACTATAGTTCTTTGGTTCAATAAAGATCTAATTAGTATTAAAAAAAGGGGTTAAAATTTGATTTAATTAGGCTTGGGTCTTAGGCCCAAGAGTGTGGACCTATGATGGGCCAAAAGGGTGGCCCATGAAGCCATGAAAGGCTGCCGTCGACCACAAGGAGAGAGGGGAGAGGCCTGCCCACCTCTAAGCTCATCATGCATGGGTTTTGCCAAGTGGCAAAAAGGGGACTTCACCTATTGGCCATTGTGGGTGGCTTCTAATGATGGCTAATGATGGTTTTAAGGGGGAAATAAAAGGAAGAATGGCCGGTTTAGGGGGCTGTTGTCCAAGCCGAGAGAGAGAGAGAGAGAGAGAGAGAGAGAGAGAGAGAGAGAGAGAGAGAGAGCTGCCAAGAGAGTGAGGAACCGAGAGAGAGGAGGAAGAAGCCGTGCGTCCGTCCGTCTGCTCATCCATCGACCGTCCGTCCGTGCGTCCGTAGCCATCCGTGTGCCGTTGTTTGCTTGGTACAAAGGCAAGTTGGGATCCATATTCTACTCTTGCATGTTGTATCTTGCATGTGTGTTTGAATGGTGATGAATCTCGGACGTTTAGGGTATGAGAAAACCGAAGCTTGAGTGTGTTGTTTCTGAAATAGCATTCTGTTTTTGAGTTTACTGCCTGACCCCGAACGTTGTAGAGGCTTGCATGCATGTTTTGAGTTTGATTTTGGCTTTGACTTCTGCACAAAAGTTGTAGAAAACATCTCAAAGTACAACATACTAAAATTTGAGATAAAATGGTTAAGTTTTGAGGGGTGAAACCCTCCCTCTACGAAAACGCTGGATCTGGAACTGTTTTGTTGACCTCTTGGTGGTTTTGTGTGTTGCATGTCACTTTTTACCGAAAATTTCACTTTGACTTCTTCATGAAAGTTGTAAAAAAACATCTCAAAGTACAACATACTAAAATTTGAAATAAACTGAACAAGTGTAGTCTAGTGAAACGATTGTTCCTTTGAAGACGATAGATCTGGAAGTATTGTACTGGACTCCAGCGACTTTGTGAACTATAAAGTGACTATCCTTCACGAATCTCACTTAGATCCCTTAATGAAAGTTGTAGTGGATTTTTTAAGGTCATTCGTGTATTTAAATTGAAATATTTCAAGAACCGCGCAATCTGATGTGTCCAAATTTTGCAAGTTATAATGTGTGAGCTATATCTTTTTGTGTGAAGTTCTTTTGGGCATGTGTTCTTCATGGAGTTGCTACCTTTGTGTCTTGACTATCATATGTTCAGATTTTATAATTTTTTAAGACCATATGGATATTTAATTTATATGCTTTCCGGAATTGTGCAAGCTGGAATTTGGTAAGTTTAAAAAAAAAAAAAAAGTCATGATGTATGGATTATTCTATGTTGTATGGACCCCATGGATTGTGTTGTCATAAGTGATTGGATCTTACTGCATATATGATGATGATTGGGAATGCATATAAGAATCAAATGCTGAAAATGATCTTGTTGCCATCATATTATATGCCATGTTGTAAATGTGAACTATGATAAATGAGAAGGCCATCGGAGGTGTGAGCCGATAATGCCTCGGGAGTGTTGGGATGCCTGGCTAGGGAGTGTAAAAGCCGGATGCCCTGTGGCCTTAAATGGCTGAATGCCGGAGGGTCCTCGGGAGTTTCGAGATGCCCGGAGAGTGGGGGTGCCGGAAGCCCGGAGGTGTGAGCCGGGGGATACCTTGTGATGTCAGTTGGGGTACGAGATGCCCGGAGGTGTGTGTCGGATGCCCAGAGGTTTGTGCCGGAGGTTCCTCACGATGCCAGGTTGGATGCGAATGATAAATGTGGGATGCAAATATTGGTCTCGGGAAAGAGAAATGTGGTGGCCCAAAATGAAATAATAAAAATTGGGAAATTGAAATTGAATTATGCATGAATTTGATTATGCTTCCGCAAATAAGATGCGTTGGGACCGTTTCAAAAAAAAAAAATGCCTAGGAACTAAGGTTCTTCTTTGGTATCTGTGGTGACCTTAGGCGCTTCGAAGTGCCACAATTTACTAAAGACAAACATTTATCTTCCGATTCACTGAATAAAGCAATTTCACATTCTAATCCAATGAAGTCTTCATAGCCCACATCTTCACCCAAGATTTCAGGACATCTCACTCTTTGTTCATCTTTATAAATATGACTTCTTTCCCTCTCATTTTGCCCTTCATCTAACCTAAACTTATTCCCGACCTGATTAATCCCTCACTTCTCCTCATTCAGTGGTGGTCTACTCATTCCCATCCTCATCCTCATTCCCACCATCCTCATCCTCATCCTCATTCTCATCCTCACTATAATACTCAACATATACCTTAGCTAATTCACCGTGAAGATAATGGTAAATGATATCCTTAATACCATTATCATCATTAAAAAATCTCAACCCATCCTTCAAATCTTTCCTAGGAACGCAGTAATGTAGTTTTTGCACTTTGCATCATAAAAAATACACCAAATCCCTCAGAAAATCAATAAATGATAGTTTCCAAAACATTGACATAGATAGTATCTTTATTTCCACCACTATATTCCCAATTTTCAGTGCCAATAACAAATTCTCCACCATAGCAAACAATGATGGCTATCTGATTCGTGTCCATGTCGATGTTGCACCCAATGAAAAAAAAGAAAAAGAGTCATTGTCATTTTGTTGGGACCACATGACAAAATCGGCAACTTCACATGTAGGTCATTGTTGTTTTGTATTCAAGAAACAAATGCGACTAAAATCTCCTCAATTCAGTGCATTTACAGAAACAAAAGAAACCGAATTAAATAAACAAAGTGAGGTCCGCACCACCCATTTTTCAATTCAATCACATTCACATTCAGTCCCCCCAGTCCAATTAATTACACAAACAAATTCGATGCCACCACTATTTCCCTCTGAGTCAAGCCCCTCCGCGCCCTATTTTTCTATTCGGTCCCCACAACAAAAAGCGAATGAATGATAGAAGAATCAATTTTTTCTATTCCGTCCCCATAAAAATGACATTCCCACCACTTTCCCCACTACTTTCCCCCTGAACCGAGCCCCCAATTTGCCTTCCACGCCCTAACTTGCCCGTCGGAACCCTAAATTTTTCGCTAAATTGACCCACGTAGAGAACATGACAACACACGAGTAAGCGAGAGTTGGGGATACAGCCAGTGAATGACTGTGAATGACAGCGCAACTACAACGGTGGCCGAGCAACAGCGGGCAAGAGATGGCGGGCGAGCGAACAACGGTGGGTGAACGATGGTGGGTGAGCAAGCTACAGTCGGCGTCGAGAACTGTATATGAATCCTATTTTACTCACTCTTCAGCGACATCGTTTTTTGCTATGGAGCAACACGACGTCATTTTTTATGTGAATCCACGGTGGATGGCAAGAAACATCATTGTTTCTTATGAAGAAAGGAAAACCGTGTTGTTCTATGCCATCCACTGTGGACAATCTTAAGCCACGTTGATTTTTTTTTTTTTAAATATAAAAGCCACGTAATGATTTTGGCCGGAATTTCTCATCGGTGGCACCAAAGTGATTGTTTTTCTTCCGACTTGGCACTTAGGTGATCTAACGGAAATTTTTGGTACCAAAGCGAGCGTCGGACACAACTTATGGCACCAATAGTGTACTTCTCCCCTTCTTGCCTTGAAACAACACATCACCAATGATCCCACCGTGGCTTGCCTGCCGTGGCTCAAGTACCTGTTCTTGAACAACAATGGCTTATCTGGAGTCCATTATGAACATTTTCCATAGTATGGACATTACCAATTAGTGTGCTAAATTATCAACTTTTATTTGTATAAGCTATTAACGCTTTGAATTTACTCTCTCTCTCTCTCTCATATGAACTTAAAAACCTAAATTATAGCAATTTACCAAATTTTTTAGATTAAAAGCTTATCAACTAGTATTGGATTACCAACGATACTTTGAATTAGTTATGACCATTTTCTACTTTACCTACTTTGTATTGAGTTGTCAACTTTATTTGCCTTGATTAGCAACCCCTTACTAACGCTTTTTTAAATGTTACAAATCTAAATTGGTACGATTCATGAAAATTTCTTCCATAACCATATTGATTTACCAACTCCAATTCGAGCTTTACTTAATTTTCCAACTTGTCTTTTCCTTTTATCAACTTTTGCACATGTTTCGTCACAACACATTAAATTTACCCGTTTTTTTTTCCTAAAAATCACTGACTTGATTTAAAGTCGATTACCAAAATTTTCCATTTTTGGCCATTAGTTATGGGCTAGGAAGCACCGATACTCTGTGAAAGTCTTTGTGTTGTGTCAGACATTTTGACACGTGTCTGATACTCTTGGACACTCTTTGACACTAGGTCAACACATGTCGGAAAATCCGACACCTAGTTAATTTTTTCGACACTCTTTGACACTTGAGTTGGAATTTCTACATGTGAGTTTCCGGCACACGATTCCGATATAGGAGGTCAATTTTAAAATTTTCAATAAATAAAAGATCAAAATATATATGTGAAAAAATAAAAATCAATAATAAAAATAACAAATTAAGAAAGAAGAAAAACCTAATATTTTCTTCTATTCTTTTTTTACTTTCACTTTCCGTGATATACAATTTATTCTCAAGTTTTTTCTTTTTTCTTTCGACACGTCTTATGTTTAGAATGTGTATTACTTTTTTTCTTTCCAAATTTTATGGATTTATTGAAATGGAGATGAATTTGTCAAATTGAAACAATGAAGGATATTAATAAATGGTGAATTAATGTTTTCAATGTAAATTTATTTTAGAATTTTATTATTATCTATTTATTTGTAAATTTGAATCAGATTAATAATAATTAATTAATATATAAGATATACATATAATATACAACGTGTTCCAACGTATCAGAATTCTCTATTTTTCGAGAAACGACGTGTCAGCATGTCGTGTCGTGTTATGTCGCATGTTGCGTGTCGGTGCTATTAAGGTTACGGGCCACCGACGCTTGTTTGATTCATTAACTGAATTTATTTTTCTTTTAATCATCAACTTTTATTATGAAAGCAATCTGAATAGCACCATTGAACTGCGCTATTAATATGCAACTGGCAGAGTAGCTTGTGTAACGAGTCCACAGAGACTGCTTTGAATGCCCGAGTTCCGCAGAATTGTCATGTATCCTTTCTCACCCCAAGTCTCGCCCCACGAGTTCTTGAGCAGCCAATAGTCGACACCGTCGGAGTCTTCCCGTATCCAACGATTGCGACGGTGTGGTTAATGTTCTCCCCACAAGGGCCATTGAAGAGGCCCCCGCCATACTGCGTGAATCCAGGGCTGGTCCCATCGATGGTGACCGAGACCGGTTGCCTCGCCACATCCTGCAATAGTAGGTCTTCACTCATCAGGATGTTCTCATACCCTTTTAACGGCGCTACAGCAATGGAGGCGGCTCGCTCGCCGCAAGGGCCCTCGACGCCACTATAAGGGTAATTGCTTTCATAGGTCATGTCTTGGTTTTGGGCAATGTATTCATAGGCTTGGTACATCTAACCCCACCCGCATCCGTGGTTTTGTTTGGAGCAGTCAACAAGCTGTTGCTCGGACAAGTCGACTAGTTTACCGGTCTTCATCGCTAGCATCGATTCCACAGTTGCAGTCACTGCGAATGCCCAGCAAGATCCTATTCAAGATTTAAAATGAGAAGCGCAACGGTGGTTATGACTAGTGTATGTATGCAGATGGAATAAACACCGGAATTAGCTTGATAGTGTAAGGTTCGGAGTCACTAGGATTAAAGTTATGCCGAAATACTTCTCACATGCTGCTAGTGGTTAGTGCCGCAATAATGTAATTCAATTGGCAGCATGCAACTATGTGGTTCGAACTACTTTAGATGACCTATTTTGAATTGGAACATGATTTAGTTTTAGGGATTCAATTATGCGGTTTGAATTAAACCAATTATGAAATGGTATAATTTTTCTACCAATAGATCCATTGAATCCCAGTCCCGAGCCACCCAGAGAGAAATGCGTTAACGTAGTGAAAAAACCATTGTCTCTTATCCACCATATATAATATATTACATATCATTATTGTTAAAAATGTTTTATTGAGCTTAGGTAGCACATATGTTGATTGTTTTCGAGGGCTACAGAAAATATTCATTGGTTCATATGAAAAAAATTGTACGCAAACAAAACCACAAGACAAGAAAATATTGGGTTAAGGACCTCGGAGGATTATATTGTTTCGCCTTCTTTGAAATAAAAAGAAAAAAATCACAAGACCAGAAAATAACGTTCCTTTGGACAATAATATAATATGATTTTGTTACTCTTACCGCATCCTCCCTGATTTTTTTATGCTGCCAACAACTCCTTTCTCGACCCAGTTTAAACTATCCGGGACTTGATTCATGCTGTACTTGAAAGTGGTGGCCGCGGATGAATTCGAGCTCCTCGACGTCGCTCTAAACCCGGTGTATCTCCGGACAAACTCTTCCGTGGTCAAATCCGAAAATTGGTTCAGATCCACTTTGTAGCTCTGTTTAGCCGCTTTGCTGTTGAAGTCTTCGATGAAACGCAAGGTCTCTAGGAAGATCCCGTACCGCTTCTCCTTCTCGAGATTATCCTTGTAAATCCGTCCGTGGCGGGCCATCCACTGCTCGAACTCGGCCAATGTGGAATTTGGGGGCGTCACGGCCGAAGTCCAAGCCCCTGCACATAACGATACCATCAAGATGTAGACCTTGATTTGCCTCTCGAGCCATGGAGCCATTGTCGCCGAAGCGTATCAACGATGGATTGATGGCTTGGTAGTGTGCTTTGGGCCAATGTAGAGAAACATGAGCAAGCCACGTTAATTATATATCCTCAAGATTATGGTAATAAATCATGGAACTTTGCTAATAATCTGGTCATTCATTTTCTCTTCTTTTTCTTTGCCAATGAATGCTACTGTTTAGGTAAAAATGTGAATGTTACACGATTGTGAATTTGTCTATACATGTCAAGCCATGTCTATTTGTAGACCCTCATGAGCAACTTGATTAATCATGGAACTTTGCAATCGATCCAGTCAAGATTCATTTTCTTCACTGATTAGCTTTTGACCTCTTCGTTTTCTTTCCCAAATGAATGCTGCTGTTTAGGTTAAAAACTGAATGTTTCGCACTTGTAAATTGTTTATACATGTCCACTCGAAATAAAATTACGGGTTTGTAGATGCATACTTAGAGCGCATCAGATGTGAATGGTCAAGCTAACAATCAACTGGATAGACTCAAATTTGCCAGTGTATAGCTTAAATTGACAGGGTGTTTTTTTTTTAGGGCGGTGCTATTTCCAATCCTTATGGCTATGTTTGGTTGTCCGAATTTCTAGTTGGAATATGACTGGATAGGATAAGATATGGAAATCCTAGGATTTTTTTTATATCCTGTTCATTGTTTGGTGAATCGCAATATTAAAGTTGGATATATTTACATCATATCATTTACATTTTTTTTTTAATAAACAACATATTATTATAAATGAACCTAATATATGATTAAGTCCACCCATTTTACCAAAAAGAGAAAATTGCCCTCTATTATTCAATTGCAATTTAAATTAATGATTCTAGATTTATTTCTACATCTAGGTAGGATTAATTTACCATAAATAATAATTTCATATTTTTATTTTTTGTTTATATCAAATTTTCCATATGTATTAAAGGCACTATTTTTTTTTATTATTAGAATTTACTTCCATACTAATATGTTTTGTCAAAAAGAGAAATATTAGGAAATATCAAAGAAATCTATTTCTTTTCCACATTGTCAATCATATTTATGAATAAATTGTTAAGTAATTTAATTTATTAAATAAAAAATTGCATAAAGTAAGATTTTTTTTTTTTTTTTGAAATTGGCAGTGAAATATCATTATTTTTTATTGACAAAAATTAAAATCATCTATGAACTATTTATAGAAAAATATCAAGATACCTCATTGTGTATAATTTTTAGTGTATTTCTATATATTCCTCCAATGTCTTAAATGCTATGTATAAAAGAATTTCATCAGTATAATAGGAAAAAGATTAAAATTTGAGATATATATATTTTAGAAATGCAATTATATACCATTTACCAAGAAAGTGAGCTTTTGAGATAAGAGGGACAACAAATCGATATTTTGTTATAAGATAAATGATGAAGAAGAGACTTCTTAGTTTTGTACTATATCAAAGAATGTAACCCACCCCACTGTGGACGCATTGGTTCTGGTGAAAATGGAGGACAGCATCTCTCTCCAATGCCTCATTGGACGCGCCATGTTTAACATCCAGCATCACCATAGGCTAGGCCTCCCTTCTTGCCCTGAAATAGCACATCACCAATGATCCCACCGTGGCTTGCCTACCGTGGCTCAAGTACCTATTCTTGAATGGCAATGGCTTATCTGGAGTCCATTATGAACATTTTCCATAGTATGGACATTACCAATTAGCGTGCTAAATTATCAACTTTCATTTGTATAAGCTATTAATGCTTTGAATTTACTCTCTCTCTCTCTCTTATATGAACTTAAAAACCTAAATTATAGCAATTTACCGAATGTTTTAGATTAAAAGCTTATCAACTAGTTTTGGATTATTTCGGTTTCCTTCTTGTTTGATAATTGGCATCCCAAAGGGCCGCTTAACTTGTTGTTCTCCAATACTGAGATCTACCGTTCGCGACTCCCTAAAGGAGCATCCGTGGCTGACTTTTTAGCATTCCCAGAGCATACATCTGGGGTGTTGAATGATATTTTGGCTTGGGATGACCCCCTCCCGGAGCTTAATTATGAACGTGATCATTTCCTTTGGTTGGGTAACCCGTCTTGCACTTTCTCTGCTGCTTCGGCGTGGGAGGCTATTCGGCCAAGAAGCCAGAAATTGCGATGGGCTCCTTTCATTTGTAATAAAGCGTTGATTCCCCGATATCAATTCCTACTTTGGTTGATCACCAGAAACAGGCTTCCAACACAGGTTTTGCTTCTTACCTATGGCCGTATCCTAGCTGTGAAATGTGCCTTTTGTTCTTGTCGTCCAGACTCGGTCGACCATCTGTTTTTTGGGTGTTCCATTCCTGCCGCTCTAGCAACCTTTTGGGCTTCTAGATTCAATTTTGCTTGGACGAACAAATCTTGGGTGGATAACCTGCACTGGGCGATCAAGTATTTGTCTGGGAATTCTTTCCGTTCCACCCTTGGCCGATTTGCTTTTGCAGCCGTTTGCTACATCATTTGGAAGGAGCGAAATAATGTTCTCTTTCGGGGGACGCCACCATCCCTTCCAGCTATGAAGTTGCAATTAGAGAAGGTTGTCAGAGTCAAAGCATTGTCTTTTAACCATGTCCCTTCCAACACCACGAACTGTAGATTACTGCATTGTTGGTCTGTAAACCCTTCCATTTTGGCGGACTAATCTACCGCCGGGTTCCTTGCTATACCTGTGTTGTTGTTGGGGTCTTTGTTCTTTTGGCTCCCTGTTTAGGCCATTTGGTTTGCTTTTGCCGTTGTTTTGGCATTCCTTTGCTCCTGTGCAGGTGGGCTTGTTTTACTTTAACACCCTTCCACTCACTTTGACTATTCTTGTCTTCGGGAGTGTAAGTTCTTGGTGCTAAGTTCTTGTTGTATAGCTTCTTGCTTCTCTTTGGCTTAAGTTAATATATTTCTTACCTTTTAGTCAAAAAAAAAAAAAAACTAGTTTTGGATTACCACCCCCGCCCGAGGTGGTCGCGATGGTTAGAGCTTTCTCCCCCACCGAGGAGGGAGGGGTTCGAAACCCTGCGTCCCCATTGCACGACTCACCTAAGGCTGGGTTTGTGGTGGCGGCCTAGTTCGCCCTAGGTGTACCCCATCGGCTGCCAGCTGTACAGGGGGTTCCCGGGTCATCGAAAAAAAAAAAAACTAGTTTTGGATTACCAACGATACTTTGAATTAGTGATGACCATTTTCTACTTTACCTACTTTGTATTGAGTTGTCAACTTTATTTGCCTTGATTTGCAACCCCTTACTAATGCTTTTTAAATGTTACAACTCTAAATTTGTACGATTCATCAAAATTTCTTCCCTAACCGTACTGGTTTACCAACTCCAATTTGAGTTTTACTTAATTTTCCAACTTTTCTTTTCCTTTTATCAACTTTTGCACGTGTTTCGTCACAACACATTAAATTTACCCCTTTTTTCCCTAAAAATCACTGACTTGATTTAAAGTCGATTACCAAAATTTTCCCTTTTTCGGCCATTAGTTACGGGCTAGGAAGCACCGACACTCTTTGAAAGCCTTCATGTCGTGTTGGACACTTTGACACGTGTCCGACACTCTCGGACATTCTTTGACACTTGGTCAATACATGTTAGAAAATCCGATACCTAGTCAATTTTTTTTTAACACTCTTTGACACTTTAGTCGGAATTTCGACATGCGAGTTTTCGACACACGATTCCGACATATGAGGTCAATTTTAAAATTTTCAATAAATAAAATATCAAAATATATATGTGGAAAATACCATTGCCCTGGTGGCGCTGCTGGTTTCGGGCTTTTTCTCCCTCATAAATGGGAGAAGTTCGAATCCCAAGCACGTCAGAGGTGGACTTACCCGCTTCATGGGGGTGGTGAGTTCCTCCTTGGGCCCCAGGATTTGCCCGTCGACTGTCAGCTTACAGGTTTCCCTAGATCATCAAAAATAAAAAAATAAAAAAATATATATGTGAAAAACTAAAAATCAATAATAAAAATAACAAATTAGGAAAGAAGAAAAACCTAATATTTTATTCTCTTATTTTTTTACTTTCACTTTCCATGATATACAATTTACCCACAAGTTTTTTCTTTTTTCTTTCAACACTATACGCAAGTCTAGAATGTGAATTACTTTTTTTTTTTTCCCAAATTTTATGGATTCATTGAAATGGAGATGAATTTGTCAAATTGAAACAATGAAGGATATTAATAAGTGGTGAGTTAATGTTTTCAATGTAAATTTAATTTAGAATTTTATTATTATTTATTTATTTGTGAATTTGAATCAGACTAATTTGATGATGATGATGATGATAATAATAATAATAATAATAATAATAATTTATTTATTTATTTATAAAATATACATATAATATACAATGTGCCCCAATGCGTCGGAATTCTTTATTTTTTTATAAACGATGTGTCAGCACGTCGTGTCATGTTATGCCGCTTGTTGCATGTCGTTATTAGTGCTACTTAGGTTACGGGTTACCAACTCTTGTTTGATTCATTTATTGAATTTTTTTTTTAACCATCAACTTTTATTATGAAAGCAAGCTGAATAGCACCATTGAACTGTGCTATTAATATGCAATTGGCAGAGAAGCTTGCGTAACGAGTCCACAGAGACTGCCTTGGACGCCTGAGTTCCGCAGCATTCTCATGTATCCTTTCTCGCCCCGTCTCGCCCAATGAGTTCTTGAGCAGCCAATAGTCGACACCGTCGTGGGTCTTCCCGTATCCACCGATTGCGACGGCGTGGTTACTGGTCTCCCCACAAGGGCCATTGAAGATGCCCCCTTTGTACTGCTTGAATCCAGGGCTGGCACCATCGATGGCGACTGAGACCGGTGGCCTCGCCACAGCCTGCAATAGCAGGTCTTCACTCATGGGGATGTTCTCATACCCTTTTAACCGCGCTATAGCTATAGCAATGGAGGCGGCTTACTCACCGCAAGGGCCCTCGACGCCACTGTAAGGGTAATTGCTTTCATAGGTCATGCCATGGTTTTGGGCAATGTATTCGTAGGCTAGGTACATCCAACCCCACTCGCATCCGTAGTTTAGTTTGGAGCAGTCAATAAGCTATTGCTTGGACAAGTCGACTAGTTTACCGGTCTTCATCGCTAGCATCAATTCCACAGTTGAAGTCGCTGTGAATGCCCAACAAGATCCTATTCAAGAATTAAAATGAGAAGCGCAACGGTGGTTATGGCTAGTGTATGTATGCAGATGGAATAAACACCGGAATTAGCTTGAAAGTGTATGATTCGGAGTCACTAGGATTAAAGTTATGCCGAAATATTTCTCACATGCTACTCGGGGTTTGTGCCAATATAATGTAATTCAATTGGCAGCATGCAACTATGATGTTCGAACTACTTTAGATGACCTATTTTGAATTGGAACATGATTTAGTTTTGTGGATTCAATTATGTGGTTTGAATTAAACCAATTATGAAATGGTATAATTTTTTCTACCAATAGATCCATTGAATCCCACAGTCCCGAGCCACCCAGAGAGAAATGCGTCACGTAGTGAAAAAACCATTCTCTTATCCACCATATATAATATATTACACATCATTATTGTTAAAAATGTTTTATTGAGCTTAGGTAGCACATCTGTTGATTGTTTTCGAGGGCTACAAAGAATATTCATTGGTTCATATGAAATAATTGTACGCAAACAAAACCACAAGACAAGAAAATATTGGGTTAAGGACCTCGGAGGATTATATTGTTTCGCTTGCTTTGAAATAAACAGAAAAAAATCACAAGACGAGAAAATAACGTGCCTTTGGACAATAATATAGTATGATTTTGTTACTCTCTTACCGCATTCTCCCTGATCTTTTATGCTGTTAACAACTCCTTTCTCGACCCAGTTTAAACTATCCGGGACTTGAGTAGTACTGTACTTGAAAGTGGTGGCCGCGGATGAATTCGAGCTCCTCGACGTCGCTCTAAACCCGGTGATCTCGGGACAAACTCTTCCGTGGTCAAATCCGAAAATTGGTTCAGACCCACTTTGTAGCTCTGATTACCGCTTTGCTGTTGAATTCTTCGATGAAGCGCAAGGTCTCTAGGAAGATCCCGTACCGCTTCGCCTTCTCGAGATTATCCTTGTAAATCCGTCCGTGGCGGGCCATCCACTGCTCGAACTCGACCAATGTGGAATTCGGGGGCGTCATGGCCGAAGTCCAAGCCCCTGCACATAACGATACCATCAACATGTAGACCTTGATTTGCCTCTCGAGCCATGGAGCCATTGTCGCCGAAGCGTATCAACGATGGATTGATGGCTTGGTAGTGTGCTTTGGGCCAATGTAGAGAAACATGAGCAAGCCACGTTAATTATATATCCTCAAGATCATGGTAATAAATCATGGAACTTTGCTAATAATCCGGTCAGTCATTTTCTCTTCATTTTCTTTCCCAAAAGAATGCTACTGTTTAGCTGAAAAAGTGAATGTTAGACGATTGTGAATTGTCTATACATTTCAAGCCATGTCTATTTGTAGAGCCTCATGAGCAACTTGACTAATCATGGAACTTTGCAATCGATCCAGTCAAGATTCATTTCCTTCACTGATTAGCTTTTGACCTCTTCGTTTTCTTTCCCAAATGAATGCTGCTGTTTAGGTTAAAAACCGAATGTTTTGCACTTGTAAATTGTTTATACATGTCCACTTGAAATAAAATTGCGGGTTTGTAGATGCATACTTAAAGCGAATCGGATGTGGATGGTCTAGCTAACAATCAACTGGATAGACTCAAATTTCCCAGTGTGTATAGCTTAAATTGATGGGGTATTTTTTTTTTTTAGGGTGGTGCTATTTCCAATCGCTATGGCTATGTTTGGTCGTCCAGATTTCTAATTGGAATATGACTGAATAGGATAAGATATAAAATCTTGGGATTTTTTTATATCTTGTTCACTGTTCGGTGAATTGCAATATTAAAGTTGGATATGTTTACATCATATCATGTACATTTTTTTTTATAGAAACGGCATATCATTATAAATGAACCTAATATATGATTAAGTCCACCCATTTTACCAAAAAGAGAAAATTGCCCTCTATTATTCAATTCCAATTTAAATTAACGATCCTAAATTTATTTCTACATCTACGTAGGATTAATTTACCATAAATAATAATTTCATATGTTCAATTTTTGTTTATAGCAAATTTTCCATATGTATTAAAGGCACTATGTTTTATTTATTTATTGTTAGATATTACTTCCATACTAATATGTTTTGTCAAAAAGAGAAATATCAAGAAATATCAAAGAAATGTATTTCTTTTCCACATTGTCAATCATATTTATGGATAAATTGTTAAGTAAATTAATTTTTAAATAAAAAATTGCATAAAGTAAGATTTTTTTTTTCTGAAATTGGTAGTGAAATATCATTATTTTTTATTGACAAAAATTAAAATCATCTATGAACTATTTATAGAAAAATATCAAGATACCTCATTGTGTATAATTTTTAGTGTATTTCTATATATTCCTAAAATGTCTTAAATGCTATGTATAAAAGCATTTCATCAGTATAATAAGTAAAAAAATTAATAATTTGAGATAAATATTTTAGAAATGCAATTTATATACAATTTACAAAGAAAGTGGGCTTTTGAGATAAGAGGGACCAAAAATAGATAATTTGTTATACGATAAATGATGAAGAAGAGATTTCTTAGTTTTATACTATATCAAAGAATGTAACCCACCTCACTGTGGACGCGTTGGTTCAAGTGAACATGGAGGATGGCATCTCTCTCCAATGCCTCATTGGACCCGTCATGTTTAATAGCCCAGCATCACCATAGGCCAAGCCTCCCTTCTTGCCAGGGAGAAGTACACTATTGGTGCCATAAGTTGTGTATGACGCTCACTTTGATGCCAAAAGTTTTTGTTTGATCACTTAGGGCATGCATGACAAAATTTCTATTTCAGAAATTGATTTCTGGCCAGAAATTAATTTCTCAATTTCTATTCTCCGGATAAGTTTCTGAACAAAGAAAATCATTTGATAACGACTCAAAATTTTTATTTCTAGAACAGAAATCCGTTTTATAACAGAATAAAATTTCTATTTCTAGGAATAAAAATTGATTAGATAACAACATAGGAAATCCTCAAATACAAAATAATAGTCGAAATAATACTAATACATTACAAAAGTTGAAAATACAATTTCATAGAATCTTTAAGCATATTATTATCCCTCGCCATTTTATTGGCAATGGTTTTCCTAAGCGTATTTATTTGGTTTCCTTCCTCGGTCAATGTACTCATCCTGCGTAAGTTTAAACAAGTACTACTGAAGCATGAACATGGGTGCCATCAATAGCGCCTATATAGCCTTGTCATTTTATCAAAGACTAGTATTATACAAGATTATCAACAAAATAAAATTGATGGTGCAAAAGAATATATGAGAATTCTACCTTGAAGTAATGTATATGGTTAGGAACCAATTGGGGGAAGGTCGGTTTATTTTGATTCTCAAATTAAATCAGTCTAGTTGCTCATTCCTCATTTTTTTTATTGTTGCTCAATGAACTTTAATGGCCCTTGCATGGCAAAGAGAGAGATTCTCTTGAATCTCTTGCATTGGAGTTAAAATTCAAGATTGTGTAACAATCTAATTATTTTGATTTTGCAAGAATTTTGAATTTGTAAAGAAATAAGGTTAAATTTCTAGGCACGGTTTTTATTCATCTATCGAGTAAGAACTTTTTCTTCAACTGGCCATACGCGTGCCCTTTCTAGGAGGAAAGAGCCCCATTGTTTTTAACTAAGCACTTAAGAACTTTGGTCGTTTTCTAAAATTGGGCACCCATTGGATTGCCTTTCATCCGAATGAGGAAGTTATCAAAAAAATTGAAAAAAAAAACACGAGCAAAATAAGAAAAATAAAATTAGCAATAATTTGTGAAGTTGTGGTTTTGAGTGAATTAAGTGAGCAAGAAAACACAAGGTTCTTTTATATGGTCTGATTTCAACTTCTGAATTCTATTTCAGAAATTGAGAAGTTAAAAATTCCAGCTTCTGATTTCTTCGATTTCTCTATTTCTGGAATAGAAATTTGTTTCAGAAATAGAGAAATCAAATTGCGTTACCAAATGGATTTTTGTTCCAAACCTGTTCCGGGGAACAGAGAAATAGTGAAATCGAGAAATAGAAATTTTGTCATGCATGTCCTTAAGTGCGAAAATTTTTGAAAAATGATCACTTTGGTGCCACTGTCGATTTGGTTGGCCGGAAATCCGACGTGGTAGTTTTTTTTATTAATTTTTGACGCCGACGTGGATCGCTGGAGAATACAATCAGCATACAAAGAACAAAACAACGTTATTTACTGTTTTCCCCCAAATAAAAAACCCCAAATCCCCAATTTCGACTAGAACCGGAAGTTGAAAACCCTAAATCCCCAAATTGACCATTTCGAGTGCATATGTTGATTTTCTCTCAAAGTTATTGACTCGCTCTTGCAAATGGAGGACAAAAGTTTCAGCAGCGGCTCACATTGCTATAAGAAAAGCAAATTAGATAGTGAGTGTTACTGTTATTGTGGGTTACCGAGTCTGAGAAGAACATCTGGGACTCGGTTGAATCTCGGGAGAAGATTTCATGGGTGCGGCAGATATAAAGAAGGGTTGAAGTGCCAATATTTCAAATGAATTGATAGGAAATTCTTTGATCGAGTGACAAAGGTGATATTGGAGTTACTTGAAGGCCGAAATCAACCCCACCTACGTTAATGGACGAGTTGAAGGATGTCAATTCAATGCAGCTCAAAGGAAGGGTTTAACATTTTTGGTGGACCATTTGAAGAGGGAGGTTTCAAGGCTGAAAATTGAAAGAAACTTTTATCGAGCGTTGATTATGTTCTTATTCTCATGGTAGTTTATTCAAATATAAAGTGAGTAATGAGAAGAAGTTTGTATGTTTACCATAGTCGAAGACGTGAAATATGCACTTGTATTGGATTATTTATAAGTTAAATGTGTTTTTGGTTTGTTGCAATTTTTGTATGGAGCAGAAGATTTTGTTGTTGTAACTTATGGGTAGAAATGTAAGGTTGGACTTGGAATGCATTAGTTGTGGACACTTAAAAATTTTGTTGTTTAGTTGGGTATTGTCAATATTTTTTTCTGGTTAGTTTTTGCTTCAAATATAATGGTTTACTGCATTTTTTTTTGGTAATAGTTTGCTGCATTGAAAGCTTTTGGTAATTGTTGGCTATATTTTTTATTTGGTAATGGTTTGCTAGTTTACTGGTTTACTGGTTTGCTGGTTTGCTGCAACTACAAACCATGACAAAATTAATGGATGGTGGCAAATTCACGATTGACCATTTCAGTGTCATAAGTTGTAAATAGCGATCGCTTGAGTGTGAAGTTTTTATAAAAGTGATCATTTAAATGCCAGTCACGATTATAAAATGATTACTTATGTTGCACAAGTTTTTTTAAAAAAGAACATGTTAGTGCCAAACGTCACATTCCAAATGCATCCTGTTCTTGCACCTTGTTCTTGCACCAGTTGGGTTTCTGGTTCATCTTCTTACATTAGTCCATACAAGTGTTGATGCAACAAGATGTACCAACATCCAAAATATTCTTGCAGCAGCACATATAACCAGAACCCCACAAATTCATTACAACCCTCAACTTCAACCAGCAACGGCAACATTACAGCAACAACAACATTGCACCAGCAACAAAAATAAAATACATATTATAACTGACTTGCTAGCATTAACTAGGCTTTTTGTCACCTTATTTTCCTTTTCCTTATTTTTGACGGCGGCTATTTTTGTTCTAGCATTGTCATGTGTTGGTCCATATCATCACTATTGCTCCCAATCGTTGGTTGAGATGGAACTGATGTCGGGTTCTTTTTGGATGGCTGTATCGTAGCTATACCCACTTTCTTCTTCTTCTTTGTAGCACTATTCTTTGGCTGCACTCTTGATTCTTGAGTTGGCCCACATTGAGAGAAGAGTACCTCCGAAGTTCTCCTAGACTACAAGAACATAGTGATATTATTAACCAAATGAATTGAAGTACAACAAATTAAATACGTGAGGCCTATAAATCTTACATTCAAAATAGTCATTTCAGTACGTTCATCTATGTAAATCCCATAACCATATTGCTTTAATCTTTTTCCAAAAGCCCATTTTGCTCATTGTGGTGTATCATTTTCAGCAGCAATAATCCTTGTAGCAACCTCTGCAACTTGTGCAGTTGCTTGTCTTCTCACTTGAGAAACATTAAAAAATGTAAATTTTAGCCCATAAAAGACCAAACGCAGTGATGTACAACTTACAGGATTTTTTTTTTCTCGTTTGCTCAATAGTGGACTCAATTGTTGTTATTGCTGTCCTGCCTAATCCAATCCCTGTCCCTACACTTGAGGCTACAATAGAGCCTTTTCTGGCCCTTTAGTAGGCCTTACAACAATGTACTGTATTAGGATCATGACCAACTACAACAAATAATTAGACATCTACGCATTTTCATGGTGGAAACAAATGGAGAAAACTTCTCAAATTACAAGTGCATGAAGAGGAAAAGCACAAGAGACGTTAGTACACATGGTCAACCATCAAATTCTATTGAATAATAATTGTAAAGTTACTGAGACAAAAATGATACTTACCTTAAAGTATGACTTTCTGTTTGCCTTTCAATAGGCATTACAGTAGGGCCTTTTGTCCTCCCTTCAATAGGCCCAACAAGAAACTCTTCAATAGGTCCTATCCCTAACACTGAATCAGCTATTACATCTTGCTCTTGATGTTGCTTTTTCATCACAAACTTTCTTATTGTGCCATTCCTTGTGGCAATAGGAGCATTTCATCTTTAACCCAATTCTACTCATTCTTTGACTTGATGCCTCTGCCTGCTGCATTCTTCGTCTCTTTTTTGGCCTTCCTATTTGCTTCTTTAACAATAAAGGTAGAGGGATTTAATGATTTGTTGGCTCCCAAAATTTACTACTTTTGATAGGTTGCATTATGAATTGGTATGAAGCAAAGTATGGGTTTTTTTTTACCAATCATGTAGGTAATCATCTGGGTTTTCGTGCTTCATCTGAATAGTACAAATGGCATGGGCATAGGGAATTCCATTTAGTTGCCAGGCTCGGCATGAACACTTTCTTCTATCTAGGTTGACAACATACTTATCCTGATTTTGAATAATTTCATACCTATTATCTCTATTCCAAACTGGATGGCAAAATCTATTAGCATCAATATTTGCATCCAATCTCTTCACAATCCTAGGGCCATAGTCTATACTCCATTTCATAGCCTCATATCTTTGCCTATGCAGTCTAGTCATAAGCATAACTTGAATATCATCAAGCATGCTGATGATTGGTTTGCATCTGGCCTCTAAAATTCTGCCATTAAAAGCTTCACTGAGGTTGTTATCAATGATATCGCATTTGAACTCTTCACTGAAAAATGCTCGACACTAGTGCTTAGCTTCTGTTTGGGATAGTGCATCAAAACTTGCATTTGTTAGCTGCAACAATCTTTGTTTGGTTAATCTGAAATCAGCCATGTTCGTACTCTTTGCTATCTGCCAAAACTGCTTTTGCAGTCTATCTCCTTTGAAGTTCCTTGACCAATTTGCATATATGTGCCTCGCGTATATCCTATACTCAGCATGTGGCATCAACTCAGCTAATGCAAGAATAAGTCCCTACAAAAATTCAAACCAATAAATATAAGTCAGGAAAAATATGCAAATGATTAATATTAAAAGGGAGTGAATTAATTGACAATGAAATTTCCTTTTGTTGGTCGCTCTTGAATGCCCATCCTCCCCCATCGGTTATCTCAAGGTCAATCATTAAATTTTTTAGGAACCAGAACTAAATATCCTTGTTCTCTATCTTCACCACCGCCCAACCTATCGAGAATATTTGATTATTGACATCTCTATCCACAGTAGGCAACAACTCTTCCTTACATAAACCCTTTCGAAAGCATCGGTCTAATCCTATAACTCTTCTACAGCCAGCCACGAAGCCCTTTTTGCATGTATCAAAACAAACATAAAATCTATCAAATCTAAGCCCAAGATCAGGGAGTGGTCTCGCCATATCCTCTACATATATTATACTAGATGGTTTCTGAAACATGCATTCGTCATCGTAATCCCATACCTGCGCATATTCTTCCTTATACCCACCTATCAATATCTTCATCACTATCATCTTAACTCTCTTACATTGATTCCTCAACAAATTAACCCGCCTTGCTCCTTCACTAACTGTTGAAATTGAGAACTCTTGATCTCAGGCATTGCTTTGATAGTATTGAAAAAATTCTTTGATAACCATATATTTGTTACCCTTTTATTGTTAAAGATAATTTGACAAGTATGCTCCTCCTGAAAGGACCTAATCTGGAATGACCCATTCTTACTCAGCGCGCCATAGAGCTTCAACGAACAATTGGGTTGTAAGCACTTAGCTCTCACAAATTCTTTCATATTTCTAATGAATTTAACACTCCTCTGTTCACCAATGGAGTTCTTCACAACAACTTCCTTGAACTGTTTGGCATCGTCAAATCTCATGATCACCGACAAAATAGGTTTATTAACAGTTGGATCATAGCAAAGGTACTTACTTTTTCTTCGACGAGTAGGTTCTTCATCATCATTGTGAAGCTCATTTTCCGAACTAGCAACTTCATTGCGGCAGCTTTCTTCATCTTTACTTCTATTACCTTCAGTTAGATCTCTATCCATGTTTACTAGTTCGGACCTCTTTGTTGAAGTTACAAGTTTTTTTTCTAAAAATTCCCTTTGCTTTTTTCTTTACTGTGTGAGTTCATCATCTTCGTCACTTGCGAAATTTACTAAAGCCAAACATTCATCTTCCGATTCACTGAATAAAGGAATTTCCCATTCTAATCCAATGAAGTCTTCATCGCCCACATCTTCACCCAAATTTTCGTTCATTTCTATCAATATGACTTCTCTCCCTCTCATTTTGCCCTTCATCTAACCTAAATTCATCCTCGACCTGATTACTCGCTTGAGCAGGATCCCTCACTTCTTCTGCTTCAGTGGTGGTCTATTCATTCCCATCCTCATCCTCATCCCCACCATCCTCATCCTTATCCTCATCCTCATCCTCATCCTCATTCTTATTCTCATTCTCATTCTCACTATAATACTCAACATATACCTTAACTTCTTCACCATGAAGATAATGGTAAACGATATCCTTAATACAATTATCGTCATTAAAAAATCTCAACCCATCCTTCAAATCCTTCCCAGGAACATAGTAATGTAGTTTTTACATTTTGCATCGTAAAAAATACACCAAATCCCTTAGAAAAACAATATATGATGGCTTCCAAACATTAACATAGATATTACCTTTATTTGCACCACTATATTCCCAATCTTCAGTACTAATAACAAACTTTCCACCATAACAAACAATGACGCCTACCTGATTCACGTCCATGTTAATGTTGCACCCAACGAACAAAAAGAAAAAGAGTCATTGTTGTTTTGTTAGGACTACATGACAAAATCGACAACTTCACATGTAGGTCCTTGTTGTTTTGTAGTCAAGAAACAAATGCAATTAAAATTTCATCAATTCAGTGCATTTATAGAAACAAAAGAAACCGAATTAAAAAACAAAGTGAGGTCCCCACCACCATATTAAAAAAAAAGTGTCAAAAATTTTGAAAAATGATCACTTTGGTGCCACCGCCGATTTGGTTGGCCGAAAATCCGACGTCGTAGTTTTTTTTATTTTTTTTATTTTTGATGCCGACATGGATCACTGGAGAATACAATCAGCATACAAAGAATAAAACGACACCGTTTACTGTTTTTCCCTAAATAAGAAACCCTAAATCCCCAATTTCGACTAGAACCGGAAGTTGAAAACCCTAAATCCCCAATTCGACCATTTTGAGTGCATACTTCGATTTTCTCCCAAAGTTATTAGCTCGCTCTTGCAAATGAAGGACAGAAGTTTTAGCAGCGGCTCACTTCCTATAAGAAAAGTGAATTATATGGTGAGTGTTACTATTATTGTGGGTTATCGAGTCCGAGAAGAATATTTGGACTCGATTGAATCCTGGGAGAAGATTCCATGAATGCGGCAAATATAGAGAAGGCTCGAAGTACCCATATTTCAAATGGGTTGATAGGAAATTCTCTAATTGAGCGATAGAGGTGATATTGGAGTTACTTGAAGGCCGAAATCAACCTCCACCTACGCTAATGGACAAGTTGGAGGATGTCAACTCAATGCAAGCTCAAATGAAGAGTTTAACATCTCCGGTAGACCATTTGAAGAGGGAGATTTCAAGGTTGAAAATTGAAGGAAAATTTTATCGAGCGTTTATTATATTCTTATTCTTGTGGATAGTTTATTCAAATGTAAAGTGAGTAATGAAAAGAAATTTGTATGTCTATCATAATCGAAGACGTGGAATATACACTTGTATTGGATTATTTATAAGTAAAATGTGTTTTTGGTTTGCTGCAATTTTTGTATGGAGCAGAAGGTTTTGTTGTTGTAATTTAGGGGCAGAATTGTAAGGTTGGACTTGGAATGCATTAGTTGTGAGCACTTAAAAGTTTTGTTGTTTAGTTGTGTATTGTCAATTTTTGTTTTGGTTAGTTTTTGCTTCAAATATAATGGTTTGCTACATTTTTTACTTGGTAATAGTTTGCTGCATTGAAAGCTTTTGGTAATGGTTTGCTGCATTTTTTATTTGGTAATGGTTTGCTGGTTTACTGGTTTGCTGGTTTGCTGCAACTACAAATCATGGCGAAATTAAAGGATGGTGGAAAATTAACGATTAATCATTTCAGTGCTATAAGTTGTAAATAGTGATTGCATGAGTACCAAGTTTTTATAAAAGTGATCACTTAAGTGTTAGTCGCGATTACAAAGTGATCACTTATATTGCAGAAGTTTTTTTTAAAAAAAGAACATGTTAGTTCCAAATGTCACATTCCAAATGCACCTTGTTCTTGCACCAGTTGGGTTGCTGTTGCATCTTCTTACACCAGCCTATACAAGTGTTGATGTAACAAGATGTACCGGCACCCAAAATGTTCTTCCAGCACTGCACATATAACCAAAACCCCACAAATTCATTATAATCCACAACTTCAACCAGCAATAGCAACATTGCAGCAACAACAACAATGTAGCAACAACAAAAATAAAATATACAGCATAACTGACTTGCTAGCATGCTAGCTGAAACCAACACAAGTGAAAATAATCATTCTAGTACTTGCCATTAACATTGATTGATTGTTTACAAAAGAAAAAAAAAACATGTCTAACTTGACTCCCCAATCACCGAAAGTTCAGCACCCTCTTAAAAAAAAAAAAAAACAATGGCAATATGCATGTAGCAACTACCATCAATGATATAATATCTAACACCATCCTAAAAAAGGAAAATATGAAAAGTGATCATGTCTAGCGACACATAAAAAGAGACCATGTCCAGCATTCTCCCATCAATCAATATTGACAACACCCTGATCTCCTTTTCCTCTTAGAGCTTTGAATTGATTTATAATCCGAGCACCCTTTCGAACCGGATGTGCAGGTTCTTTAACTAGGCTTTCTGTCACCTCATTTTCATTTTTCTTGTTTTTGACAAAGGCTATTTTTGTTCTAGCATGTGTCATGTGTTAGTCCATATCATCACTACGGCTCCCAATCGTTGGTTGAGATGGAACTGGTGCTAGGTTCTTTTTAGATGGCTGTTTCACAGCTATACCCGTTGTCTTCTTCTTCTTTGGAGCACTCTTTTTTGGTTGAGCCCTTGATTCTTGAGTTGGCCCACCTTGAGAGAGAAGTACCTCCGAAGTTCTCCCAGGCTACAAGAACATAGTAATATTGTCAACCAAATGAATTGAAGTATAACAAATTAAATGCATGAGGCCTATAAATCTTACATTCAAAATAGTCATTCCAGTACGTTCATCTGTGTAAATCTCATAACCATATTGCCTTAATTTTTTTTCCAAGAGCCCCTTTTGTTCGCTGTGGTGCATCATTTTCTGTAGCAACAATCCTTGTAGCAACCTCTGCAACTTATGCAGTTGCATGTCTTCTCACCTGAGAAACATATAACAAATGTAAATTTAAGTCCATAATAGACCAAACACAACGATGTACAACTTATAGAATATTTTTTTCTTGTTTGCTCAACAGTGGACTTAGTTGTTGTTGTTGCTGTCCTGCCCATTTCAGTCATTGTCCCTACACTTGAGCCTACAACAAGGCCTTTTGCTAGCCCTTTATTAGGCCTTATAACAATGTACTGTATTAGGATTATGATCAACTACAACGAATACTTATACATCTATTCATTTTTCATGGTGGAAACAAATGGAGAAAACTTCTCAAATTACATGTGTATGACAGAGGAAAAGCACAAGAGAAGCCAGTACACATGGTCAACCATCAAACTCTATCGCATAAGAACTGTAAAGTTATTGAGACAAATAGGATACTTACTTTATAGCATGACTTTCTGTTTGCCCTTCAGTAGGCATTACAGTAGGGCCTTTTGTCCTCCCTTCAATAGGCCCAACAAGAAACTCTTCAGTAGGTCCTGTCCCTAGCATTGAATCAGTCATTACATCTTGCTGTTGATGCTACTTTTTCAGCTCACAACCTTTCTTATTGTACCTTTCCTTGCGGCAATAGGTGCATTTCATCTTTGATCCTGTCCTACTCATCTTCTAACTTGATGCCCTTTCCTGTTGCATTCTTAATCTCTTTTTTGGCATTCCTATTTGCTTCTTTAGCGATAAGGGTAGAGGGCTTTCATGATTTGTTGGCTCCTAAAATTTGCTACTTTTGATAGGCTGCATCATGAATTAGTATAAAGCAAGGTATGAGCTTTTTTTGTACCAATCATGTAGGTAATCATCTGGGTTTTCTTGCTTCATCTGAATAGCACAAATGGCATAGGCACAGGGAATTCCATTCAGTTGCCAGGCTCGGCATGAACACTTTCTTCTATGTAGGTTAATAACATACTTATCCTGATTTTGAATAATCTCATATCAATTATCTCCATTCCAAACTAGATGGCAAAATCTGCTAGTAGTAATGTTTGCATCCAATCTCTTCACAATCCTAGGGCCACAGTCTCTACTCCAGTTTGTAGCCTCATCTCTTTGCCTATGCAGTCTAGTCATAACCATAACTCGAATATCATCAAGCATGCTAATGATTGGTTTGCACCTGGCCTCTAAAATTTTGCCATTGAAAGCTTCACTGAGGTTGTTATCAATGATATCACATTTGAACTCTTCGCTGAAAAAGGCCCGGCACCAATGCTTAGCTTCTATCTGGAAGAGTGCATCAAAACCTTCATTTGTCAGCTGCAACAATCCTTGTTTGGCTAATCTGAAATCAGCCATGTTCGTACTCTTTGCTATCTGCCAAAACTGCTTTTACAACTTATCTCCTTTGAAGTTCCTTGACCAGTTTGCATATATGTGTCTCGCGCACATTCTATGCTTAGCATGTGATATCAACTCAGCTAATGCAGGAATAAGTCTCTACAAAAATTCAGACCAATAAATACAAGTTATGAAAAATATGCAAGTGATTAATATTAAAAGGGAGTGAATTAATTGACAATGAAATTACTTTATATTGGTCGTTCATGATACCCATCCTCCCCTATCGGTTATCTCAAGCTCAGCCATTAAATTTTTTAGGAACCAGGACCAAATATCATTGTTCTCTATTTTCACCACCGCCAAAGTTATCGAGAACATTTGATTATTGGCATCTCTCTCCACAGTAGCCAACAACTCCTCCTTACGTAAACCCTTTAGAAATCATCCATCCAATCTTATAACTCTTCTACAACCAGCCAATAAGCCTCATTTGCATGCATCAAAACAGACATAAAATCTATCAAATCTAGGCCCAAGATCAAGGAGTGCCTCTCCACAACCTCTACATATACCCTAGTAGGTGGGTTTTGAAACATGCATTCCCCAGCATAATCCCATACCTGCGCATATTATTCCTTATACCCACCCATCAATATCTTCGTCACCCTCATCTTAGCTCTCTTACATTGATTCCTCGATACATTAACCCCCACTTGCTCCTTCACTAACTGTTGAAATTGATGACTCTTGATCTTGTGCATTCTTTGATAGTATTGAAAAAAATGCTTTGATAACCACATACTTGTTACCCTTTTATTGTTAAAGATAAATTGACAAGTATGCTCCTCCTGGAAGAACCTAATCTGGAATGACCCATTCTTACTCAGCGTGCCATAGAGCTTCCATGAACAATTGGGTTGTGAGCACTTAGCTCTCACAAATTCTCTCATGCTTCTAATGAATTTAATGCTCATTTGTTCACCAATAGAGTTCTTCATAATAGCTTCCTTGAACTATTTGGCATGGTCAAATCTCATGCCCACTGACAAAACAGGTTTATCAGCAGTCGGATCATAGCAAGGGTACTTACTTTTTCTTCGACGAGCATGTTATTCATCATCATTGTCAAGCTCATTTTCTGAACTAGCAACTTCATCGCCATAGCTTTCTTCATTTTTACTTCTATTACTTTTAGCTAGATCTCCATCCTTATTTACTGGCTCGGGCCTCTTTACTGAAGCTGCAAGTTTTTTTCTCAGAAATTCCATTTGCTTTTTTCTTGACTGTGCGAGTTCATCATCATCTTTGTCACTTGGGAAATTTACTAAAGCCAAACATTCATCTTCCGATTCACTAGATAAAGCAATTTCTCATTTTAATTCAATGAAGTCTTCATCGCCCACATCTTCACCCAAATCTTCACTTAAGATTTCAAGACATCTCCCTCTTTATTCATCTCTATCAATATGACTCTCTCTCTCTCTCTCTCTCTCTCTCACACACATTTTCCCTTCATCTAACCTAAACTCATCCTCGACCTAATTACTCACTTGAACAGGATTCCTCACTTCTCCTCCTTCAGTGGTGCTCTACTCATTCACATCCTTGTTCTCATCCCCACCATCCTCATCCTCATCCTCATCCTCACTATCATACTCAACATATACCTTAGCTTCTTCACAGTGAAGATAATGGTAAATGATATCCTTAATACCATTATCGTCATTAAAAAATCTCAAGCCATCCTTCAATTCCTTCCCAGGAACACAGTAATGTAGTTTTTGCACTTTGCATTGTAAAAAATACACCAAATCTCTCAGAAAATCAATATATGATGGCTTTCAAACATTGACATAGATAGTACCTTTATTTCCACCAATATATTCCTAATCTTCAATGCCAATAACAAACTCTCCACCATAGCAAACAATGATGCCTATTTGATTCGCGTCCATGTTGATGCTGCACCCAATGACAAAAAGAAGAAAAAGAGTCATTGTCGTTTTGTTGGGACCACATGACAGAATTGACAACTTTACATGTAGGTCCTTGTCATTTTGTTGTCAAGAAACAAAAGAAACCGAATTAAATAAACAAAGTAAGGTCCTCGCCACCCATTTTTCAATTCAATCACATTCACATTCGGTCCCCCTAGTCGAATTAATTAAATAAAAAAATTCGGTCACACCACTGTTTCCCTCCGAGTCAAGCCTCTCCGCGTCCTATTTTTCTATTCGGTCCCAACAATAGAAAGCGAACGAACGATGGAAGAATCAATTTTTCTATTCCGTCCCTATAAAAGTGACATCCCCACCACTTTCCCCACTACTTTCCCCCTAAGCCAAGCCCTTAATTTGCCTTCTGCACCCTAACTTGCCTGTTGGAACCCTAAATTTTTTGCTAAATTGACCTACGTAGAGAACATGACAAACATGAGTGAGTGAGAGTTGGGGATACAGCCGGCAAACGACTGTGAACGACGGCGCAACTACAGCGGTGGCCGAGCAATGGCGTACGAGCAATGGCGGGCGAGCGAATGACGGTGGGTGAGCGAGCTATGGCCGGCGTTGAGAACCGTATACAAACCTTATTTTACTCCATCTTCAGCGACATCGTTTTTTGCTATAGAGCAACGCGGCTTCGTTTTTCATGTGAATCCACGGTGAAGAAAGAAAACTGACATCGTTTTATGCTATCCATCGTGAACAATCTTAAGCGATGTTGATTTTTTTTTTTAAATAAAAGCCGCGTAATTATTTTGGCCAGAATTTCTTGCTGGTGGCACCGAAGTGATCGTTTTTCCTCCGATTTGGCACCTAAGTGATCCGACGGAACTTTTGGTACCAAAGTGAGCACCGTATACAACTTATGGCACAAATAATGTACTCCTCCCATTCTTGCCTTGAAACAGCACATCACCAATGATACCACCGTGGCTTGCTTGCCGCGGCTCAAGTACCTGTTCTTGAACGGCAATGGCTTATCTGGAGTCCATTATCAACATTTTCCATAGTATGGACACTACCAATTAGTGTGCTAAATTATCAACTTTTACTTGTATAAGCTATTAATGCTTTGAATTTACTCTCTCTCTCTCTCTCTCTCTCTCTCTCTCTCTCTCTCTCTCTCTCTCTCTCTCTCTCATATGAACTTAAAAACCTAAATTATAGCAATTCACCAAATTTTTTAGATTAAAAGCTTATCAACTAGTTTTGGATTACCAGCGATACTTTGAATTAGTTATGACCATTTTCTACTTTACCTACTTTGTATTGAGTTGTCAACTTTATTTGCCTTGATTAGCAACCCCTTACTAACGCTTTTTAAATGTTACAAATCTAAATTGGTACGATTCATCAAAATTTCTTCCATAACTATACTGGTTTACCAACTACAATTCGAGTTTTACTTTGTTTTCCAACTTTTCTTTTCCTTTTATCAACTTTTGCATGTGTTTCGTCACAGCACATTAAATTTACTCCTTTTTTTCCCTAAAAATCACTGAATTGATTTAAAGTCCATTACCAAAATTTTCCCTTTTTCGGCCATTAGTTACAAGCTAGGAAGCACTAACACTTTCTGAAAGCCTTCATGTTGTGTTGGATACTTTGACACGTGTCCGACACTCTCGGATATTCTCTGACACTCGGTCAACACGTGGTGGAAAATTTGACACCTAGTCAATTTTTCTGGAACTCTTTGACACTTGAGTCAGAATTTCGACATGCGAGTTTTCGACACATGATTCCAAATACGAGGTCAATTTTTAAATTTTGAATAAATGAAAGATCAAAATATATATGTGAAAAACCACCCGTGGTGGTGGCGTAGTTGGTTGAGCACTTGTTCCTTTCGCGAGAGGTCCAGTGTTCGACTCCCTGCGTCGTTTGCCTTGTTGGAAAGGAACCCATGACTTACCCGGCAGGCAAGGGTGGTGGTGACTCTACCTGCTCCAGGGTTTACCTTGCTGGGCTGCCGGCTTACGGGGGTTCCCTAGGTTACCAAAAAAATATATATGTGAAAAAAAATAAATAATAAAAATAACAAATTAGGAAAGAAGAAAAACCTAACATTTTATTCTCTTCTTTTTTTTAGTTTCACTTTCCATGATATACAATTTATCCACAAGTTTTTTCTTTTTTCTTTCGACACGTTTGACACGCAAGTCTAGAATGTGAGTTACCTTTTTTTTTTTTTTTTCAAATTTTATGGATTTATTGAAATGGAGATGAATTTGTCATATTGAAACAACGAATGATATTAATAAATGGTGAATTAATGTTTTAAATGTAAAATTATTTTAAAATTTTATTATTATCTATTTATTTGTGAATTTGAATCAGATTAATAATAATTTATTAATATATAAAATATACATATAATATACAACGTCTCCCAACCCGTCAGAATTCTCTATTTTTTGAGAAACAACGTGTCGGCATGTCGTATTGTGTCATGTCACATGTTGCGTGTCAATGTTGGTGCTACTAAGGTTACGGGTCACCAACTCTTGTTTGATTCATTTACTGATTTTTTTTTCTTTTAATCATCAACTTTTATTATGAAAGCAAGCTGAATAGCACCATTGAACTGTGCTATTAATATGCAACTGGCATAGTAGCTTGCGTAGTGAGTCCACAGAGACCGCCTTGGATGCCCGAGTTTCGCAGAATTCTCATGTATCCTTTCTCACCCCAAGTCTCGCTCCACGAGTTCTTGAGCAGCCAATAGTCGACACCGTCGGGGGTCTTCCCGTATCCGACGATTGTGACGGCGTGGCTAATGTTCTGCCCACAAGGGCCATTGAAGATGCCCTCGCTATACTGCGTGAATCCAGGGCTGGTCCCATCGATGGCGACCGAAACCGGTTGCCTCGCCACAGCCTGCAATAGCAGGTCTTCACTCATGGGGATGTTCTCATACCCTTTTAACCGCGCTACAGCAATGGAGGCGCTCGCTCGCCGCAAGGGCCCTCGACGCCACTGTAAGGGTAATTGCTTTCATAGGTCATGCCATGGTTTTGGGCAATGTATTCGTAGGCTTGGTACATCCAACCCCACCTGCATCCATGGTTTAGTTTGGAGCAGTCAATAAGCTGTTGCTCGGACAAGTCGACTAGTTTACCAGTCTTCATCGCTAGCATAGATTCCACAGCTGCAGTCGCTGCGAATGCCCAGCAAGATCCTATTCAAGAATTAAAAAATGAGAAGCGCAACGGTGGTAATGGCTAGTGTATGTATGCAGATGGAATAAACACCGGAATTAGCTCGATAGTGTATGATTCGGAGTCACTAGGATTAAAGTTATGCCGAAATATTTTTCACATGCTACTTGCAGTTAGTGCCGCAATAATTTAATTCAATTGGCAGCATGCAACTATGTGGTTCGAACTACTTTAGAGAACCTATTTTGAATTGGAACATGATTTAGTTTTATCGATCCAATTATGCGGTTTGAATTAAACCAATTATGAAATAGTATAATTCTTCTACCAATAGATCCATTGAATCCCGCAGTCTCGAGCCACCCAGAGAGAATATTCATTGGTTCATATGAAAAAATTGTACGCAAACAAAACCACAAGACAGGAAAGTATCGGGTTAAGGACCTCGGAGGATTATATTGTTTCGCTTGCTTTGAAATAAAAAGAAAAAAATCACAGGACCAGAAAATAACGTGCCTTTGGGCAATAATATAATATGATTTTGTTACTCTCTTACCGCATCCTCCCTGATTTTTTATGCTGCCAACAACTCCTTTCTCGACCCAGTTTAAACTATCCGGGACTTGATTCATGCTGTACTTGAAAGTGGTGGCCGCGGATGAATTCGAGCTCCTCGACGTCGCTCTAAACCCGGTGTATCTCGGGACGAACTCTTCCGTGGTCAAATCCGAAAATTGGTTCAGACCCACTTTGTAGCTCTGATTAGCCGCTTTGCTGTTGAAGTCTTCGATGAAGCGCAAGGTCTCTAGGAAGATCCCGTACCGCTTCTCCTTCTCGAGATTATCCTTGTAAATCCGTCCGTGGCGGGCCATCCACTGCTCGAACTCGGCCAATGTGGAATTCGGGGGCGTCACGGCCGAAGTCCAAGCCCCTGCACATAACCATACCATCAACATGTAGACCCCTATTTGCCTCTCGAGCCATCGAGCCATTGTCGAATGCCGAAGCGTATCAACGATGGATTGATGGATTGGTAGTGTGCTTTGGGCCAATGTAGAGAAACATGAGCAAGCGACGTTAATTATAGATCCTCAAGATTATGGTAATAAATCATGGAAATTTGCTAATAATCTGGTCAGTCATTTTCTCTTCGTTTTCTTTCCCAAATGAATGCTACTGTTTAGGAAAAAAAGTGAATGTTACACGATTGTGAATTGTCTATACATGTCAAGCCATGTCTATTTGTAGACCCTCATGAGCAACTTGATTAATCATGGAACTTTGTAATCCATCCAGTCAAGATTCATTTCCTTCACTGATTGGCTTTTCACCTCTTCGTTTTCTTTCCCAAATGAATGCTGCTGTTTAGGTTAAAAACCAAATGTTTCGCACTTGTAAATTGTTTATACATGTCCCCTTGAAATAAAATTGCGGGTTTGTAGATGCATACTTAAAGCGAATCGGATGTGGATGGTCTAGCTAACAATCAACTGGATAGACTCAAATTTCTCACTGTGTATAGCTTAAATTGACAGGGTATTTTTTTTTTAGGGCGGCGCTATTTCCAATCCTTATGGCTATGTTTGGTCTTCCGAATTTCTAATTGGAATATGATTGGATAGGATAAGATATTGAATCTTTGGATTTTTTTATATCCTGTTCATTGTTTGGTGAATCGTGATATTGTAGTTGGATATGTTTACATCATATCATGTACTTTAAAAATATATATATATATATATATATATAAACGGCATATCATTATAAATGAATCTAATATATGATTAAGTCCGCCCCTTCTATTATTCAATTCCAATTTAAATTAACGATCCTAAATTTATTTTTACATCTATGTAGGATTAGTTTACCATAAATAATAATTTCATATGTTTAATTTTTTTATAGCAAATTTTCCAAATGTATTAATGGCACTATTTTTTTTTATTGTTAGATATTACTTCCCTACTAATATGTTTTGTCAAAAAGAGAAATATCAAGAAATATCAAAGAAATCTATTTATTTTCCACATTGTCAATCATATTTATGGATAAAGTGTTAAGTAATTTAATTTAAAAAATTGTATAAAGTAAGATTTTTTTTTCTGAAATCAGTACGGAAATATCATTATTTTTTATTGACAAAAATTAAAATCATCTATGAACTATTTATAGAAAAATATCAAGATACTTCATTGTGTATAATTTTTAGTGTATTTCTATATATTCCTCCAATGTCTTAAATGCTATGTAGAAAAGCATTTCATCATTATAATAAGGAAAAAGATTAATAATTTGAGATATATATATTTTACAAATGCAATTTATATACAATTTACCGAGAAAGTGATTTTTTGAGATAAGAGGGCCAAAAAATAGATAATTGTTATAAGATCAATGATGAAGAAGAGACTTCTTAGTTTTATACTATGTCAAAGAATGTAACCCACCCCACTATGGATGCGTTGGTTTGGGTGAAAATGGAGGATGGCTTCTCTCTCCAATGCCCGATTGGACCCGCCCCATTTAACAGCCTAGCATCACCATAGGCCAGGCCTCGCTTCTTGCCCGGGAGAAGTATACTATTGGTGCCACAAGTTGTGTACAACGCTCACTTTGGTGCCAAAAGTTTCCATTGAATCACTTAAGTGCCGAAATTTTTTAAAAACAATCACTTTGGTGCCATCGCCGATTTGGTTGACCTAAAATCCGACGTGGCCGTTTTTTTATTAATTTTTAACGCCGACTTGTATCACCGTAGAATACAATTAGCATACAAATAACAAAACGACACCGCTTACTGTTTTCACCTAAATAAAAGACCCTAAATCCCCAATTTGACAATTTCAAGTGCATACTTCGATTTTCTCCCAAAGTTATCCACTCGCTCTTGCAAATGGAGGACAGAAGCTTCTGCAGTGGCTCACATTCCTATAAGAAAAGCGAATTAGATGGTGAGTGTTACTATTATTGTGGGTTATCGAGTTCGAGAAGAACATCTTGGACTCGGTTGAATCCCGAAAGAAGATTCCATGGGTGCGGCATATGTAGAGAAGGCTTGAAATGCCAATATTTCAAATGGGTTGATAGGAAATTCTCTGATCGAGCGACAGAGGTGATATTGGAGTTACTTGAAGGTCAAAATCAACCTCCATCGACGTTAATGGATGAGTTGGAGAATGTTGTCTCAATGCAAGCTCAAATGAAGGGTTTAACATCTCTGGTGGACCACTTAAAAGTTTTGTTATTTAGTTGTGTATTGTCAATGTTTGTTTTGATTAGTTTTTGCTTCAAATATAATGGTTTGCTTGCCTTTTTTATCTGATAATAGTTTGCTGCATTGAAAACTTTTGGTAATGGTTTGCTGCATTTTTTATTCGGTAATGGTTTGTTGGTTTACCGGTTTGCTGGTTTGCTAGTTTGCTAGTTTGCTGGTTTGCTGCAACTACAAACCATGGCAAAATTAGAGGATGGTGGCAAATTTACGATTGACCATTTTAGTGCCATAAGTTATCAATAGTGATCGCTTGAGTGCCAAGTTTTTATAAAAATGATCCTTTAAGTGCTAGTCTCTTATCCACCATATATAATATATTACACATCATTCTTGTTAAAAATGTTTTATTGAGCTTAGGTAGCACATCTGTTGATTGTTTTCGAGGACTACAGAGAATATTCATTGGTTTATATGAAAAAATTGTACGCAAACAAAACCACAAGACGAGAAAAAATTGGGTTAAGGACCTCGGAGGATTATATTGTTTCGCTTGCTTTGAAATAAAAAGAAAAAAAAATCACAAGACCAGAAAATAACGTACCTTTGGACAATAATATAATATGATTTTGTTACTCTCTTACCAAATCCTCTCTGATTTTTTTATGCTGCCAACAACTCCATTTTACCAAAAAGAGAAAATTGCCCTCTATTATTCAATTCCAATTTAAATTAATGATCCTAAATTTATTTCTACATCTAAGTAGGATTAATTTACCATAAATAATAATTTCATATGTTTAATTTTTGTTTATAGCAAATCTTCCATATGTATTAAAGGCACTATGTTTTTTCTTTTTTTGTTAGATATTACTTCCATACTAATATGTTTTGTCAAAAAGAGAAATATCAAGAAATTTCAAAGAAATCTATTTCTTTTCCACATTGTCAATCATATTTGTGGATAAAGTGTTAAGTAATTTAATTTATTAAATAAAAAATTGTATAAAGTAAGATTTTTTTTCTGAAATCGGTAGGGAAATATCATTATTTTTTATTGACAAAAATTAAAATCATCTATGAACTATTTATAGAAAAATATCAAGATACTTCATTGTGTATAATTTTTAGTGTATTTCTATATATTCCTCCAATGTCTTAAATGCTATGTAGAAAAGCATTTCATCAGTATAATAAGGAAAAGATTAATAATTTGAGATATATATATTTTACAAATGCAATTTATATACAATTTACCGAGAAAGTGATTTTTTGAGATAAGAGGGCCAAAAAATAGATAATTGTTATAAGATCAATGATGAAGAAGAGACTTCTTAGTTTTATACTATGTCAAAGAATGTAACCCACCCCACTATGGATGCGTTGGTTTGGGTGAAAATGGAGGATGGCTTCTCTCTCCAATGCCTGATTGGACCCGCCCTGTTTAACAGCCTAGCATCACCATAGGCCAGGCCTCGCTTCTTGCCCGGGAGAAGTATACTATTGGTGCCTAGCATCAAGAGTATGAAATCTGCATTGTTTGGATGACTATTGGTCATAAGTGTTATCTAAATTATCGAAAACAAATTGAAGCGATGAATGGGTTTGGGGTCGGGTATTACCTGTATGGATTTGGCCATTTTTCGAAATAATTTTTCTGCCAAAATTAATTTTTGAATATATAGGGTGAAAGAGACTATCAAGATGAGTTCGATGATGGGCTGAGTGTCGCTGGAGGACGCCGGACGTGCCCACACGCGCGGCCAGAATCCGCTGTGTGTGGGCTTCATGTGCTTGAAGCACTGGCAATGCCAGCGCGTGTGCAACACGCGCCCATGGGCGAACCAGCGCACAAAACCAGTGCGTGGAACCGGTGCGTCGGCAACAGGCGCCGGTCAGCGAATCGGCACGTGATGACATCGTTGTGACGTCATCCAACGGTCGGTCGCCGGATGACGTCATTACTGGTGGCGGTTGGCCAACGATGACCCATGACCCGACCCGAGGTTGACCCAACCCAACCCAACCATTGATCGGTCACCGGTCGGACCGGCCAGGAGCCGTTTGGCTCACTTGCACGTGCACCACTCGTGTCGTGCACTCAGGCGGCGTGTGTGGGCGCATGGAAGCTCCGATTAGAGCGTGGTCGGCGGCGTTTGGTTCGTATGGATGTGCTCTACACTGTGATTTATTTATTTTATATTTTTTAGTTTTAAAAATGTATAAAAATGTGTAGGAAACCCTAAGCACACGTATTTTGGGGATTTAATGCATAGTTTATTCATTTTTTGCTTGTATTTTCTTAAGTTTTAGGAAATATAGTAGCTAGCCTATACAAAAATGATATCAAATATGCTAAGTAGAGCTTTGCTTTAATGATAGCATGTATATAGTTTAATATACACGGAGTTTTCTAGTTCTAAGAAAATTCGAACAATGGTAGGAAATTCTTGTTTTTCCATTACATGTTGAATTGTGGTCTTGATTGTAGTTGTAGCATGATTGTTTTTATATGTTAGTTGAAATCATGCTATATTTTTGTGTTAATAGAAAAATATATAAATTACATAAGTTCATGCAATTATTTTTCCTAGTCGGAGTTCATAGGTTGGTAGAAATCGAAAGAGTTTTCATGTAGAACTTAAAATTTGGGCAAATTAACCTAATTAATGATAATAGAACAATCGTACATAAAATTTGATTTGGAACATAGTGAACTTTTGTTTCTATGTCTTTTGTTGAATTATCATCAATTTAGCATCTCTTTGCTGCAAATTAAATGTGTGTTACCTTAAAAAGTGTGCTAGTATTGATTCTGCCTTTATTATGTTAATGTGTTATAGCAATTGATTATAACTTTGGCATCCAAGACCATTGTGGCTGACCTCAATAAGGGTGAGAAACTGAACGGTGACAATTATGATATTTGGCACCGAAAGGTTCTGTACATCCTTGAGGAGTAAGAGGTTTTGGAAACCCTCAACCACATCATGGATGAACCTGAGCATGGAACTTCAGCTCAACACAGGATAGATCTAGAAGCTTATCAAGCTTGGAAAAAGAAAAATAGCATTACTCGCATCACGTTGCTAAGCTGTATGCAAGATGATCTCATATGTGAGTTTGAAAGTTATGATAAGACTCAAGCTATATGGGTTGCCTTGAAAGATAAGTTTGGGGGTACATCTGCCACTAAGCTAAGGAGACTTACAATCAAGTTTAACACATACCGAAAGTGCCTAAATATAACAATGAGGCAGCATTTTCAGGAAATGTCAAACATGATTTATGAGTTGAAGTCGGCAGATCACTCCCTTATTGATGAACAGCAAGTTCGGGCTGTTATAAAGTCTCTTTTCGATAATTTGGAGTATATGAAGATCAATATGACACATAATGAGAATATTGTCACTTTTGATGATATAGCGCATGATTTGGAATTAGAGGATGAGCGTTTAGAGACTGCGAGATCCTCTACCCATGCTTATGTTGCTGAATCAAGTTCGCGCAAAACATTGAGCTTCAAGTGCAAAAGGAATCATCAATTCAACAACAAAGGGAAGATGACTGATCGAGCACCTAAGATGGCTAAGACCTTCCAACGCAAGAAGCATGGTGGGAAAAAGGACAAGGCCAAGATTAAGTGTTACAATTGTGGCAAGATGGGTCACTTTAGTCGTGAATGCACTAAGCCAAAAGAGGCACCCTATTACTCCATTAGTTTAAATAATGATTTTGTTTCTAGTACTATAATGCTTGCTGAATCTCATCCAATGTGGACTGTAGACTCGGGAGCAACAGACCACGTAGCCAGAGACCGAGAAGCATTTGTGGAGTATCGTCGGATTCAGCCTGGAAAAAGATGGATATATGTTGGGAATAACTCAAGAATTGGAGTAAAGGGTATCGGCATATGTAAATTAATTTTACGTGGTGGTTGAAACCTATTCCTACATGATGTCCTTTATGCTCTAGATATTCGACGAAACTTGGTCTCCGTAGTTGTTTTTCTTAGCTTAGATTATGCATTGAATTTTCATGGTGATTGTGTTGATATTTTGTATGGAATAGTTGATTATGGTTCAGGTCATGTATTGAATGATTTTATGGTGTTAGACATTGACTATGATCAGTACAATGTTAATGTTGATGGTTGTTTTTCTTTAATTGCATCTTCGAGTAATGTTGATATTGATGCAAGTACATGGCATGCTATATTAGGTCACATTGGGTTGCAAAGAATGCAAAGATTAGCTAGAAAAGGCTTTTTAGGGTCACTCACTAATGTTGATCTGCCCGTATGTGAACATTGTCTAACAGGAAAAGCAACTTGAAAACCATTCGGTAAAAGGACTAGAGCTGAATTTCCATTATAATTCATACATTTCGACATTTGTGGTCCTTTGAATGTGAGCGTGAGGCATGGAGTCTTTTATTTCATCACTTTCATAGATGACTTCACGCGTTTCAGTTATGTCTTTATGATCTCCCATAAGTCAAAACCATTAGACTGCTTTAGACGATATATAGCGATGGTAGAGAATCAGTTGAATAAAACAATAAAGGCATTGAGAACTGATCGCGGACGTGAGTATCTATCGGAGCAATTCAAGGCTTTTTGTGATGAAAAGGGAATTGTATGACAATTGACTATTCCTGGTACTCCACAACAAAATGGGGTAACTGAGAGAAGAAATAGGACTCTATTGGAAATTGTTAGGTCTATGATGACGCAAGCAAATTTACCTATCTCATATTGGGAAGATGTGTTTTTGACTGTTGCCTATATACTTAATCGAGTGCCCTCAAAATCGATCACTTCCACCCCTTATGAATTATGGACTGGTAGGAAACTAGACTTAAGTAGTCTATGTCCATGGGGTTGTGGAGCTTATGTTTATGATTCTTCCCATAAATATGGAAAATTAGGTCATAGAGGGAAGAAATGTATCTTTATAAGATATTATGAATACTCCAAAGGGTACGTGTTCATAAGTGAACAAGCTGATGGAAGTGTGACCGAAATGGATTAACAAGATGTCGCGTTCTTGGAGAACGATTTTCCTAGTAGAGGTGAGATTGATAAGGACTTCCAATTATATGAGATGGAAGATCTTAATAACATACTCACTAATGTTGTAGAGGGAAATGAAGATTTAGCTCAACACATAAGACATAGTGGGAGTGTTGCATTGCCTGACGAATTGAATTCAAGATAAATTCAATTGCGTAAATTGTAAAAGTATTCTCTGTTGTCGTTTTGAGATTGAAGGGGAAGTATTTATGATTGCTCAAAAAGACGATCCGAGCCTAAGACTGTTCGAGAGGCTCTCTCATCCACTAATAAGGAAGAGTGGAGAAAAGTTTTGGAAGATGAAATGGAGTCAATAAGGGCAAATCATGTTTGGGACTTGGTTGATCTACCACCCAATCGTAAGTCCATTGGAAACAAATGGATCTTCAAGATTAAGCGAAGGGCAGATGGATTCATTGAAAAGTATAAGGTTCGCCTTGCGGTGAAAGATTATACTAAACAATAGGGTATAGACTATGAGGAAACCTTTTCACAAGTTGTAAGGTTTGCCTCAATACACCTTATCCTAGCCATCGTTGCACATTTGGACCTTGAATTACATCAAAAGGATGTAAAGACGGCATTTTTCAATGAAGAACTAGATGAGAAAATCTATATGAAGCAGCCAATATGTTTCATAGCTAAAGGTTAAGAGCATAAAGTTTGCAAGTTTTATCGCTCAATATACGGCCTTAAGCAATCATCTAGACAGTGGTATTTTCATTTTTATTGAGCCATAACCACTTTTGGTTTCATGATAATCGAAGAAGATCATTGTGTATATGTCAAGTGGTCCGAAAATAAATTTGTGATTTTATCACTTTATGTGGACGATAATCTATTGGTTGGAAATGACAAGGTTTTCGTTATCATCATAAAAGAATGGTTATCCTCCAATTTTGAAATGAATGAGATGGGAGAAGTTGTTTATATATTAGGAGTTAAGATCGAAAGAGATCGATCAAGGAAACTCCTTACTTTATCATAAGAGTCTTATATTATGAAGATTCTTCAACGTTTCAATATGCAGCATTGTAATCTCATTGGTACTCTTGTCATGCAAGGTGAAGCCTTAAGCATTAAGATGCGTCCTAAGATTTCAGAAGAAATTAAAGAGATGGAAACTGTTCCTTACACTAGTGCAATCGGAAGTTTGATGTATGCTATGATGTGTACTCGACCCGACATATGTTATGCCGTGGGATTGGTAAGCCCATATAAATTAATCCAGGTCAAGTACACTAGAAAGCAATGAAGAGAATCCTAAGATATTTGAAGGGCACCATGGACCATTGACTTGGTTACCAAGGGAATGATTTATGCCTATTGGGCTATTCAGATGCCGATTGGGATGGAGACCTAGATGAGCATAAATCGACTTATGGATACGCATTCTTGCTAAATGGAGGTGCGATTTCTTTGAATAGCAAGAAACAAACATGCACAGCCTTATTTACAATGGAAGCATAATTTATTGCATGCTCTGCCGCAGTGTAAGAAGCAATATGACTAAAATGTTTCTTTGAAAATTTAGCCACTGTCACTAAGGTTCCAAGACCAGTGATAGTTTATTGCGATAGTCAAGCAGCCATTGCCTATGTGAAGGATCCCAAGTATTATGGAAGGACGAAACACATTGACATAAAGAACAACTTCTTCAGAGATATTATAACGCATAAAGAAGTGATCCTACAATATATTTTAACCAATAGAATGGTTGCTGATCCATTTACGAAGGTTGTTCCTAGAGACATATTCTTGACCCACAGGATGTCACTAGGATTACATAGAATATGATATGTGTTATTGTAGAGGATCATTGGTTTATGTATATGTGGACATATGTATTGTACTTGTTTGTTTATTGATGACTTGATATTTTATCAATAAGTACAAATCCATTATGAGACTAGCACAAGAACACATATATTATTGGAAAGTATGTCAGCAGGCAATGATTGGCTCACTTACACGAGCAATTGCCTCAAGTGCTATAATTAGCAAGTTGAGATGAGACATTATGTACAAATAAATGCTAAAGAGCAAGTGTGGTACATAAAATAATATGTCGCCTTGATTGGAGTCAAGATGAGGTCTATGATTTGTTTATAACAAGACCGAACATGATAGTCCCACAATCATGTATGCCTGCAATATGCCGGATGTGAGTACTTAATTGGGCGCTATAGAAAGCGAGTTGATATAGCACTCGAGCTAAACATGAGTATGTGAGAATCATGTGACAATGTTTAGGCTAAGATCCGTATAGTAGATATATTTAAATTATGACATACGCTTTTATCAAAAGAGAAATCCACTATAGCATGTAATTCATACTACATGTGCATTGTACGACCAATAAGGGAAGGTGAGTGAAATTATCCCTATTTACTCATTGTGTGAGCCATTGAGGTAATTTATAATTTACCTCATTTCGTGTCCTATGTTATTTCTGACTATGTTCTCGAAATGAAAGATCAATGTTGCTACTTTAACATGTTATCGGCGGTCATGAATAGATATGGCCTTATGGGACGTGTCTAGGAAAGCAGTTGTTCTAAAATAGAGGGAAACATGAATGCGAATGAAGACTATTGTTGTTTTACATCTATCACATGTATTTACTGGTTGACCAATTATATTGCATTATGTGGTTGCGGATATAATTGTAAATACATGGTGTTTTTTGAGAATAGTCAAGTATAGCCTTTAAGGGATATGTATACTTAGACTGATGTAACAAAATATGTCTGGGGCATTGTGAGACATCGATTGTTTATTTCTTTTCGGGGTTGTAGCCATTATGTCATCTCTAACAAGTGCATAATTTGAGCTCCGAAGTATAGGTGTACTCACTGGTCGCACTGCTTACTTGCCAGTATGAATTGTTCTATAAAGTTGATAAATGTTGAACGCCTTAAATTTTTGAAAGAGAGCTATCAAGCCCATCATGTCCGAGTGGGAGATGTAGTATTTTATTAATTAATATGTCTATGATGGGGTGCGATTGGCACGCAACATTTCGCCTTGATATGCTATGATGAAGGGGTGTGATGGGATCATATAAAAGACCACTGAAGACAACCATTAGACTGGTTGGATGTACATACGTTCATAAAGTTTTCTTCCTTTCTCTCCCCTTTCCATCAAGGTGTTCCATTTCTTCTTTACGAGAACAGTTTGCATTTACGCCGTGGAAATTTGATACTTTCCTCGTGATCGCATTCGGACCAACGTGAGGTATTTTGTTCGTGATTCATCCACAATTCAACAATCATTTCGGGTCAATTATTGTTTGCGTATCGAATAAAGGTAAGTCATCTTCCACCGACTTGATTTCCAACATCTACTTTACCTACTTCGTATTGAGTTGTCAACTTTATTTGCCTTGATTAGCAACCTCTTACTAACGCTTTTTAAATGTTACAAATCTAAATTGGTACGATTCATCAAAATTTCTTCCATAACTGTATTGGTTTACCAACTCCAATTCGAGCTTTACTTAATTTTCCAACTTTTATTTTCCTTTTATCAACTTTTGCACGTGTTTTGTCACAACACATTAAATTTACCCGTCTTTTTTTCCTAAAAATCACCAACTTGATTTAAAGTCGATTACTAAAATTTTCCCTTTTTCGGCCATTAGTTATGGGCTAGGAAGCACCGACACTCTCTAAAAGCCTTCGTGTCGTGTTGGATACTTTGACACGTGTCCGACATTCTCGGAAATTCTCTTACACTCAATTAATACGTGTTGGAAAATCTGACACATAGTCAATTTTTTTTACACTCTTTGACACTTGAGTAAGAATTTCATCATGCGAGTTTTCGACACATGATTCTGACATACGAGGTCAATTTTAAAATTTTCAATAAATGAAAGATCAAAATATATATGTGAAAGAATAAAAATTGATAATAAAAATAACAAATTTGGAAAGAAGGAAAACCTAACATTTTATTCTCCTCTTTTTTTACATTCACTTTCCATGATATACAATTTACCCACAAGTTTTTCTTTTTTCTTTCGACACGTCTAAGACGCGAGTCGAGAATGTGAGTAGGGGCATGCAAAATACCCATGAACCGCGACGATCGCCTGGAACCGGACCAAAACCACCCGGAACCGGCGGTTCTTGAGGGAACCGGTGCGGTTCCAGGTTTCAATTTATGGGAATCGGTGGGTACCGGTCCGGCTCCCGGTTCCATGGGCGGATCCGCTCACCCGCTCACTCGAACCGGACTGGAACCTTTTTAATATTAAAAAAAGAAATTACTAAAAGAAACCCTAGATCTCATCTCACTCCCTTCGTCATCCATTATCTCTCTCTCTTCCTCGGTTCCTCCTAATTCTATCGCCATTTCGGTTAGTGTTGACGTCGCCGCCACTACTCCTCCACCGTTGCTGTCCTCCCCCTCTCGCCGGCCGCCACCCGCCACAGCCGCTGCTCCTCTGCCTCTACTGTCCTCTCTCTCTCTCTTTCTTCTCTCTCTCTCTCTCTTTCTCTCTCTCTCTCTCTCTCTCTCTCTCTCTCTCTCTCTCTCTTTCTTCTTCTCTCTCTCTCTCTCTCTCTCTCTCTCTCTCTCTCTCTCACTGAGCCTAATTTCCTTGGTTCTATCTTGCACCCTGGATCGAATTCTTAGATGGGCTTTGTTTTTTGTTTTTGTGAAGGAGGTGTGTCGGGGTGCTCTTTGGAGTGAGAGCAGAGGCAAGAATGCAATTCTGGAGGTGGAGCGGTTTTGCTGCGATCGCCCCAACCCTATTTTGTAGGTTCTTGCTTGTTGCGAAAGTTCTTTCTTTTCTCCCCACCCATGATGTGCAATTCTTGATTTTTGTTGGAATCGTAGGCGGGGAACTGCTTGTTTTCGAAATGCTTGATTTTGGAGCTCGGGGACCGCTCTAAGTCAACTCCCAAGCAATAATCTTCATATGCGTTAAGTCTATTATTTCAAGAAGATACACGTAGGTAGACATCACTCGACATAGCGCTTTGCATGTGTAGATCGTATTTGTAAATTTGCTGCGTTTACTTCTCCCGCCATCCACATCTCCACGTACTTAAATTTGGTTTTTCTTTCTTTGACTTGCTTTGATGTCACGTAGTCGTTTTATGTTGAAAACCAAAATTGTTTCGCATCAAGATTGGTTCCATGCATCCTACTGGGAACCGGACTGGACCGGCAGTCCAGTTCTCGGGTGGATCCATGCAACAAACGAGTAGATCCCGGTTCCAATTTTTCGGAACCGGTCCTTAGCGGGCGGTTCCTGGTTCTAGGTCGGGAAACGCCCGCCGGGACCATGCACACCCTTAAAAGTCTATTACTTTTTTTTTCTTTCCAAATTTTATGGATTTATTAAAATGGAGATGAATTTGTCAAATTGAAACAACAAAGGATATTAATATATGGTGAATTAATGTTTTCAATGTAAATTTATTTTAGAATTTTATTATCATCTATTTATTTGTGAATTTGAATCAGATTAATAATAATTTATTTATATATAAAATATACATATGATATACAACGTGTCCCAATGTGTCGGAATTCTTAATTTTTTGAGAAATGACGTGTTGGCATATCGTGTCGTCTCATGTCGCATGTCGCGTGTTGATGTCGGTGCTACTTAGATTACGGGTTACCAACTCTTGTTTGATTCATTTACTGAATTTATTTTTCTTTTAATCATTAACTTTTATTATGAAAGCAAGCTGAATAGCACCATTGAACTGCGCTATTAATATGCAACTGGCAGAGAAGCTTGCGTAACAAGTCCACAGAGACCGCCTTGGACACCCAAGCTCCGTAGCATTCTCATGTATCCTTTCTCGCCCCAAGTCTCGCCCCACGAGTTCTTGAGCAGCCAATAGTTGACACCGTCGGGGGTCTTCCCATATCTGACGATTGCAACGGTGTGGCTAGTGGTCCCCCCACAAGGGCCATTGAAGACGCCCCCACTGTACTGCTTGAATCTAGGGCTGGCACCCTCGATGGTGACCGAGACCGATTGCCTCACCACAGCTTGCAATAGCAGGTCTTCACTCATGGGGATCTTCTCATAGCCTTTTCACCGCGCTACAGCAATGGAGGCGGTTCGCTCGCCGCAAGTGCCCTCGACACCACTGTAAGGGTAATTGCTTTCATAGGTCATGCCATGGTTTTGGGCAATGTATTCGTAGGCTAGGTACATCCAACCCCACTCGCATCCGTACTTTTGTTTGGAGCAGTCAATAAGCTATTGCTCGGACAAGTCGACTGGTTTACCTGTCTTCATCGCTAGAATCGATTCCACAGTTGCAGTCACTGTGAATGCCCAGCAAGATCCTATTCAAGAATTAAAATGAGAAGCGCAATGGTGGTTTTGGCTAGTGTATGTATGCAGATGGAATAAACACCGGAATTAGCTTGATAGTGTATGATTCGGAGTCACTAGAATTAAAGTTATGCCGAAATATTTCTCACATGCTACTTGCGGTTAGTGCTGCAATAATGTAATTCAATTGGCAGCATGCAACTATGTGGTTCGAATTACTTTAGATGACCTATTTTGAATTGGAACCTGATTTAGTTTTATGGATTCAATTATGCGGTTTGAATTAAACCAATTATGAAATAGTATAATTTTTCTGCCAATAGATCCATTGAATCGCATAGTCCCGAGCCACCCAGAGAGAAATGCGTTAACGTAGTGAAAAATCCATTGTCTCTTATCCACCATCTATAATATATTACACATCATTATTGTTAAAAATGTTTTATTGAGCTTAGGTAGCACATCTGTTGATTGTTTTCGAGGGCTACAGAGAATATTCATTGTTTCATATGAAAAAATTGTACGCAAACAAAGCCACAAGACAAGAAAATATTGGGTTAAGGACCTCGGAGGATTATATTGTTTCGCTTGTTTTGAAATAAAAAGAAAAAAATCACAAGACCAGAAAATAACGTGCCTTTGGACAATAATATAGTATGATTTTGTTACTCTCTTACCGCATTCTCCCTGATCTTTTATGCTGCCAACAACTCCTTTCTCGACCCAGTTTAAACTATCCGGGACTTGAGTAGTACTGTACTTGAAAGTGGTGGCCGCGGATGAATTCGAGCTCCTCGACGTCGCTCTAAACCCGGTGTATCTCGGGACAAACTCTTCCGTGGTCAAATCCGAAAATTGGTTCAGACCCACTTTGTAGCTCTGATTAGCCGCTTTGCTGTTGAAGTCTGGATGAAGCGCAAGGTCTCTAGGAAGATCCCGTACCGCTTCTCCTTCTCGAGATTATCCTTGTAAATCCGTCCGTGGCGGGCCATCCACTGCTCGAATTCCGCCAATGTGGAATTCGGGGGCGTCACGGCCGAAGTCCAAGCCCCTGCACATAACCATACCATCAACATGTAGACCCCTATTTGCCTCTCGAGCCATGGAGCCATTGTCGAATGCCGAAGCGTATCAACGATGGATTGATGGCTTGGTACTGTGCTTTGGGCCAATGTAGAGAAACATGAGCAAGCCACGTTAATTATATATCCTCAAGATTATGGTAATAAACCATGGAACTTTGCTAATAATCTGGTCAGTCATTTTCTCTTCTTTTTCTTTGCCAAATGAATGCTACTGTTTAGGTAAAAATGTGAATGTTACACGATTGTGAATTGTCTATACATGTCAAGCCATGTCTATTTGTAGACCCTCATGAGCAACTTGATTACTCATGGAACTTTGCAATCGATCCAGTCAAGATTCATTTCCTTCACTGATTAGCTTTTGACCTCTTCATTTTCTTTCCGAAATGAATGCTGATGTTTAGGTTCAAAACCGAATGTTTCGCAATTGTAAGTTGTTTATACATGTCCACTCGAAATAAAATTGCAGGTTTGTAGATGCATACTTAAAGAAAATCGGATGTGGATGGTCTAGCTAACAATCAACTGGATAGAATCAAATTTCCCAGTGTGTATAGCTTAAATTGACGGGGTATTTTTTTTAAGGGTGGTGCTATTTCCAATCCTTATGCGTATATTTGGTCATCCGGGTTTTTAATTTGAATGACTGAATAGGATAAGATATGGAATCCTGGGATTTTTTATATATCATATTCATTGTTTGGTAAATCGCAATATTAAAGTTGGATATGTTTACATCATATCATGTACATATATATATATATATATATATATTTTTTTACATAAACGGCATATCATTATAAATGAACCTAATATATGATTAAGTCCACCCATTTTACCAAAAAGAGAAAATTGCCCTCTATTATTCAATTCCAATTTAAATTAAGGATCCTAAATTTATTTCTACATCTATGTAGGATTAATTTACCATAAATAATAATTTCATATGTTTAATTTTTGTTTAAAGCAAATTTTCCATATGTATTAAAGGCACTATGTCTTTTTTTATTGTTAGATATTACTTCCATACTAATATGTTTTATCAAAAAGAGAAATATCAAGAAATATCAAAGAAATCTATTTCTTTTCCACATTGTCAATCATATTTATGGATAAATTGTTAAGTAAATTAATTTGTTAAATAAAAAATTGCACAAAGTAAGATTTTTTTTTTTTTTTTTCTGAAATTGGTAGTGAAATATCATTATTTTTTATTAACAAAAATTAAAATCATCTATGAACTATTTATAGAAAAATATCAAGATACCTCATTGTGTATAATTTTTAGTGTATTTCTATATATTCCTCCAACGTCTTAAATGCTATGTATAAAAGCATTCATTAGTATAATAAGGAAGAAGATTAGTAATTTGAGATATATATTTTAGAAATGCAATTTATATACAATTCACCAAGAAAGTGAGCTTTTGAGATAAGAGGGCCAAAAAATAGATAATTTGTTATAAGATAAATGATGAAGAAGAGAGTTCTTAGTTTTATACTATATCAAAGAATGTGACCCACCCTATTGTGGACAAGTTGGTTCGGGTGAACATGGAGGACGGCATCTCTCTCCAATGCCTCATTGGACCCGCCATGTTTAACAGCCCAGCATCACCATAGGCCAAGCCTTCCTTCTTGCCCGAGAGAAGTACACTATTGGCGCCATAAGTTGTGTACGGCGCTGACTTTGGTGCCAAAAGTTTCCATCGGATTACTTAGGGCGTGCATGACAAAATTTCTATTTCAGAAATTGATTTCTCAATTTCTATTCCCTACAAAAGTTTCTGAATAAAGAAACCCGTTTGATAACGACTCAAAATTTCTATTTCGGAACAAAATCCATTTGATAACAGAATAAAATTTTTATTTCTAGGAATAAAAATTGATTAGATAACAACATAGGAAATCCTCAAATACAAAATAATAGTTGAAATAATACTAAAACAACATAGGAAATCCTCAAATACAAAATAATAGTTAAAATAATACTAAAATAATACTAATACATTTCATGGAATTTCCGGCATATTATTATCCTTTGCCATTTTATTGGCAATGGTTTTCCTAAGCATATTTATTTGGTTTCCCTCCTCGATCAATGTATTGTTTGCAAGCTCATCCTACGAAAGTTCAGACAAGTACTGCGGAAGCATGAATATGGGTGCCATCAACAGCGCCTATATAGCCCTCTTATTTTATCAAAGACTAGTATTATACAAGATTATCAACAAAATAAAATTGATGGTGCAAAGGAATATATGAGAATTCTGCCTTGAAGTAATGTTTATGGTTAGGAAACAATCGGGGGAAGGTTGGTTTATTTTGATTCTCGAATTAAATCAGTCCAGTTGCTCACCCTTAATTTTTTTTATTGTTACTCAATGAACCTTTAATGGCCCTCGCATAGCAAAGAGAGAGATTCTCTTCAATCTTTTGCCTTCGAATTAAAATTCAAGATTGTGTAACAATCTAATTATTTTGATTTTGCAAGAATTTTGAATCTGTAAAGAAACAAGGTTAAATTTCCAGGCACGTTTTTTATTCATCTATTGCGTAAGAACTTTTTCTTCAACTGGCCATACGCGTGCCCTTTCTAGGAGGAAAGAGCCCCATTGTTTTTAAGTAAGCACTTAAGAACTTTGGTTGTTTTTGAAAATTGGGGACCCATTCGATTGCCTTTCATCCTAACGAGGAAGTTATAAAAAAAATGAAAAAAAAAAACACGAGCAAAATAAGAAAAAGAAAATTAGCAATAATTTGTGAAGTTGTGGTTATGAGTGAATTAAGTTAGTAAGAAAGCACAATGTTGTTTTATATGGTCTGATTTCAGCTTCTGATTTCTATTTCAGAAACTGAGAAGTTAGAACTTGTAGTTTCTGATTTCTTCGATTTCTCTATTTCTGGAATAGAAATTTGTTTTAGAAATAGAGAAATCAAATTGCATTACCAAATGAATTTCTGTTCCAAACCTATTCCAGGGAACAGAGAAACAGAGAAATTGAGAAATAAAAATTTTGTCATGCGCGCTCTTAAGTGCTAAAAATTTTGACAAACGATCACTTTGGTGCCACCGTTGATTTGGTTGGCCAGAAATCCGACGTGGTAGTTTTTTATTAATTTTTGCCACTGGCGTAGATCGCCGGAGAATACAATCAGCATATAAAGATCAAAACGACGCCGTTTACCATTTTCCCCCAAATAAAAAACCTAAATCCCCAATTTCGACTAGAACTGGAAGTTGAAAACCCTAAATCCACAATTCGACCATTTCGAGTGCATACTTTGATTTTCTCCCAAAGTTATCAGCTCGCTCTTACAAATGGAGGACGAAGCTTTAGCAAAGCGGCTCACATTCTATAGAAAAAGCGAATTAGATGGTGAGTGTTATTGTTCTTGTGGGTTACCGAGTCCAAGAAGAATATCTTGGACTTGGTTGAATCCCGGGAGAACATTCCATGGGTGCGGCAGATATAGAGAAGGGTTGAAGTGCCAATATTTCAAATGGTTTGATAAAAAAATTCTCTGATCAAGCGACAGAGGTGATATTGGAGTTACTTGAAGGCGAAATCAACCTCCACCTACGTTAATGGACGAGTTAGAGGATATCGATTCAATGCAAGTTCAAATGAAGGGTTTAACATCTCTGGTGAACTATTTGAAGAGAAAGGTTTCAAGGTTGAAAATTGAAAGAAATTTTTATGGAGCGTTGATTATGTTCTTATTCTCATGGGTAGTTTGTTCAAATGTAAAGTGAGTAATGAGAAGAAGTTTGTATGTCTACCATAGTTGAAGACGTGGAATATGCACTTGTATTGGATTATTTATAAGTAAAATGTGTTTTTGGTTTGCTGCAATTTTTGTATGGAGCAGAAGGTTTTGTTGTTGTAATTTATGGGTAGAAATGCAAGGTTTGACTTGGAATGTATTAGTTGTGGGCATTTAAAAGTTTTGTTGTTTAGTAGTGTATTGTCAATATTTGTTTTAGTTAGTTTTTGCTTCAAATATAATGATTTGCTGTAATTTTTATTTTGTAATAGTTTGCTGCATTAAAAGCTTTTGGTAATGGTTGGCTGCATTTTTTATTTGGTAATGGTTTGTTGGTTTACTGGTTTGCTGGTTTACTGGTTTGCTGGTTTGCTAGTTTGTTGGTTTGCTGCAACTACAAACTATGGTGAAATTAAAGGATGGTGGCAAATTCACAATTGACCATTTCAGTGCCATAAGTTGTAAATAGTGATTGCTTGAGTGCCAAGTTTTTATAAAAGTGATCATTTAATTGCCAATTACAATTATAAAGTGATCACTTATGTTGCACAAGTTTTTTAAAAAAGAACATGTTAATGCCAAATGTCACATTCCAAATGCACCTTGTTCTTGCACCTTATTCTTGCACCAGTTGGGTTGCTGGTGCATCTTCTTACATCAGTCCATACAAGTGTTGATGCAACAAGATTTACCAACACCAAAAATGTTCTTGAGTAGCACATAGAACCAGAACCCCACAAATTCATTACAATCCACAACTTCAACCAACAATAGCAACATTGCAGTAACAACAAAAATAAAATATACAGCGTAACTGACTTGCTAGCATTCTAGCTGAAACCAACACAAGAGAAAATAATCATTCCAATACTTGCCATTAACATTGATTGATTGTTTACAAAGGAAAAGAAAAACATATCTAACTTCACTCTCCAATCACCGAAAGTTCAGCACCTTCTTAAAAAAAACAATGGTAATATGTAGAAAGCAACTACCAACAATGATATAATATTCAACACCCTCCTAAAAAAGAAAAACATGAAAAGAGATCATGTCTAGCACCACATAAAAAGAGACCATGTCCAGTACCTTCCCATCAGTCAATATTGACAACACCATGATCTCCTTTTTCCTCTTGGAGCTTTGAATTGATTCATAATCCGAGCACTCTTTCAAACTGGATGTGTAGGTTCTTTAACTGGGCTTTCTATCACCTTATTTTCCTTTTCCTTGTTTTTTACGACGGCTATTTTTATTCTAGCATGTGTCATGTGTTGGTTCTTTTTGGATGTCTGTTTCGCAGCTATACTCGATGTCTTCTTTTTCTTTGGAGCACTCTTCTTTAGTTGCGCCCTTGACTCTTGAGTTGGTCCACTTTGAGAGAGAAGTACCTCCTAAGTTCTCACAGGCTACAAGAATATAGTGATATTGTCAACCAAATGAATTGAAGTACAACAAGTTAAATGCATGAGGCTTATAAATCTTACATTCAAAATAGTTATTCAAATACGTTAATCTGTGTAAATCCAATAACCATATTGCCTTAATCTTTTTCCAAGAGCCCCTTTTACTCACTAGTGCATCACATTCAGCAGCAACAATCCTTGTAGCAACCTCTGCAACTTGTGCAGTTGCTTGTCTTCTCACCTGAGAAACATATAACAAAAGTAAATTTTAGCTCATAAAAGACCAAACACAGTGATGTACAACTTACAGGATATTTTTTCTCGTTTGCTTAATAGTGGACTCAGTTATTATTGTTGCTATCATGCCCATTCCAGTCCCTGTTCCTACACTTGAGCCTATGACATGACCTTTTTCTAGCCCTTTAGTAGGCCTTACAACAACGTACCGTACTAAGATTATGACCAACTACATCGAATAATTAAACATCTACTCATTTTCATGGTGGAAACAAATAGAGAAAACTTCTCAAATTACAAGTGCATGACAGAGGAAAAGCACAAGAGAAGACAATACACATGGTCAACCATCAAACTCTATTGAATAAGAATTGCAAAGTTACTGAGATAAAGAGGATACTTACCTTACAGCATGGCTTTCTGTTTGTCCTTCAGTAGGCATTACAACGGGGCCTTTCGTCCTCCCTTTCAATAGGCCTAACAAGAAACTCTTCGAGGTCTTGTCCTTAGCATCGAATCAACTATTACATCTTGCTGTTGATACTGCTTTTTCATTACAACCTTTCTTATTGTGCCCTTCCTTGCGGCAATAGGAGTATTTCATCTTTGATCCAGTTCTACTCATCCTCTGACTTGATGCCTCTTCCTGTTGCATTCTTCGTCTCTTTTTTGGTCTTCCTATTTGCTTCTTCAGCAATAAAGGTAGAGGGCTTTCATGATTTGTTGGCTCCAAAAATTTGCTGCTTTTAATAGGCTGCATCATGAATTGGTATGAAGCAAGGTATGAGCTTTTTTTATACCAATCATCTAGGTAATCATCTGGGTTTTCTTGCTTCATCTGAATATCACAAATGGCATGGGCACAAAGAATTCCATTCAGTTGCCAAGCTCGGCATGAACACTTTCTTCTATCTAGGTTGACAACATACTTATCCTGATTTTGAATAATCTCATATCCATTATCTCCATTCCAAACTGGATGGCAAAATCTACTAGTAGCAATATTTGTATCCAATCTTGTCACAATCCTAAGGCCACAATCTCTACTCCATTTCGTATCCTCATTTTTTGCCTATGCAGTTTAGTCATAACCATAACTCGAATATCATCAAGCATACTGATGATTGGTTTGCACCTAGTCTCTAAAATTCTACCATTAAAAACTTCACTGAGGTTGATATCAATGGTATCGCGTTTGAACTCTTCGTTGAAGAAGGCTCGACACCAGTGCTTAGCTTCTGTTTGGAAGAGTGCATCAAAACCTTCATTTGTCAGTTGCAACAATCCTTGTTTGGCTAATCTGAAATCAGCCACGTTCGTACTCTTTGCTATATGCCATAACTACTTTTGCAACCTATCTTTTTTGAAGTTCCTCGACTAGTTTGCATATATGTGCTTCGCGCACATTCTATGCTCAGCATGTGGCACTAACTCAGCTAATGCAGGAATAAGTCCCTATAAAAATTCAAACCAATAAATACATGTTAGGAAAAATATGCAAGTGATTGATATTAAAAGGAAGTGAATTAATTGGCAATGAAATTACCTTCTGTTGGTCACTCATGAATGCCTATCCTTCCCCATCGGTTATCTCAAGGTCAGCCATTAAATTTCTTAGGAACCAGGACCAAATATCATTCTTCTTTATCTTGACCACCGCCTAAGCTATTGAGAATATTTGATTATTGGCATCTCTCCCCACATCAGCCAAAAACTCTCCTTGCATAAACCATTTAGAAAGCATTCATTCAATCCTATAACTCTTCTACAACTAACCAAAAAGCCTTATTTGCATGCTTCAAAACAGACATAAAATTTATCAAATCTAGGCTCAAGATCAGGGAGTGGCTTCTCCACAACCTCTACATATACCATACTAGATGGGTTTTGAAACACGCATTCACTAGCATAATCCCATACCTGCGCATATTCTTCTTTATACCCACCCATCAATATCTTCATCACCATCATCTTAGCTCTCTTACATTGATTCCTCGACACACTAACCCCCACTTGCTTCTTCACTAACTGTTGAAATTGATGACTCTTGATCTCGGGCATTGCTTTGATAGTATTGAAAAATGCTTTGTTAACCACACACTTGTTATCCTTTTATTGTTAAAGATAATTGGACAAGTATGCTCCTCTTGGAAGGACCTAATCTAGAATGACCCATTCTTACTCGCGTCATAGAGCTTCACGAACAATTGGGTTGTGAGCACTTGGCTCTCACAAATTCCTTCATGTTTCTAATGAATTAATGCTCCTCTGTTCACCAATGGAGTTTTTCACAACAACTTTCTTTAACTATTTGGCATCGTCAAATTTCATGCCCACCGACAAAATAGGTTTATAAACAGTCGAATCATAACAAATGTACTTACTTTTTCTTTGACGAGTAGGTTCTTCATCATTATTGTTAAGCTCATTTTTTGAACTAGCAACTTGATCACCGTAACTTTCTTCATCTTTACTTCTATTACCTTCAGCTAGATCTCCATCCCTATTTACTGGTTCGGGCCTCTTTACTGAAGGTGCAAGTTTTTTTTCTCAGAAATTCCCTTTGTTTTTTTCTTGATTGTGCGAGTTCATCATCTTCTTCGTCACTTGGGAAATTTACTCAAGCCAAAAATCCATCTTCTAATTCACTGAATAAAGCAATTTTCCATTCTAATTCAATGAAGTTTTCATCGCTCACATCTTCACCCAAGATTTCAGGACATCTCTCTCTTTGTTCATTTTTATCAATATGACTTCTCTCCCTCTCATTTCAGGACATCTCTCTCTTTGTTTAGGTAAAAAGGTGAATGTTACACGATTGTGAATTGTCTATACATGTCTCATGAGCAACTTGATTAATCATGGAACTTTGCAATCGATCCAATCAAGATTCATTTCCTTCACTGATTAGCTTTTCACCTCTTCGTTTTCTTTCCCAAATGAATGCTGCTGTTTAGGTTAAAAACCGAATGTTTCGCACTTGTAAATTGTTTATACATGTCCACTTGAAATAAAATTGCGGGTTTGTAGATGCATACTTAAAGCGCATCAGATGTGGATGGTCAAGCTAACAATCAACTGGATAGAATAAAATTTCCCAATGTGTATAGCTTAAATTGACAGGGTATTTTTTTTAGGGCGGTGCTATTTCCAATCCCTATGGCTATGTTTGGTCATCCGAATTTCTAATAGGAATATGATTGGATATGATAAGATATGGAATCTTTGGATTTTTTTATATCCCATTCATTGTTTGGTGAATCGCAATATTAAAGTTGGATATATTTACATCATATCATGTACATTATTTTTTTTTAAAATATAAACGGCATATCATTATAAATGAACCTAATATATGATTAAGTCCACCCATTTTACCAAAAAGAGAAAATTTCCCTCTATTATTCAATTCCAACTTAAATTAACGATCCTAAATTTATTTCTACATCTATGTAGGATTAATTTACCATAAATAATAATTTCATATGTTTAATTTTTGTTTATAGCAAATTTTCCATATGTATTAAAGGCACTATGTTTTTTTTTTAATTATTGTTAGATATTACTTCCATACTAATATGTTTTGTCAAAAAGAGAAATATCAAGAAATATCAAAGAAATCTATTCCTTTTCCACATTGTCAATCATATTTATGGATAAATTGTTAAGTAAATTAATTTATTAAATAAAAAATTGCATAAAGTAAGATTTTTTTGTCTAAAATTGGTAGTGAAATATCATTATTTTTTATTGGCAAAAATTAAAATCATCTATGAACTATTTATAGAAAAATATAAAGATACCTCATTGTGTATAATTTTTAGTGTATTTCTTTATATTCCTCCAATATGTTAAATGCTATGTAGAAAAGCATTTCATTAGTATAATAAGGAAAAAGATTAATAATTTGAGATATATATTTTAGAAATGCAATTTATATACAATTTACCAAGAAAGTGAGCTTTTGAGATAAGAGGGCCAAAAAATAGATAATTTGTTATAAAATCAATGATGAAGAAGAGACTTCTTAGTTTTATACTATATCAAAGAATGTAACACCACCCCATTGTGGATGCGTTGGTTCGGGTGAAAATGGAGGACGGCATCTTTCTGCAATGCCTCATTGGACCCGCCATGTTTAACAGCCTAGCATCACCATAGGCTAGGCCTCCCTTCTTGCCCGGGAGAAATACACTATTGGTGTAATAAGTTGTGTATGGCGTCCGTCAAATCACTTCAGTGCCAAAATTCTTTAAAAATGATCACTTTGATGCCACCGTCGATTTGCTTGACCGGAAATCCAACGTGGCAGTTTTTTTATTAATTTTTGACATTGACATGAATCGTTGGAGAATATAATTAGCATACAAATAACAAACAATGCCGTTTACCGTTTTCCCCCAAATAAAAAACCCTAAATCCCCAACCCGACCATTTCGAGTGCATACTTCGATTTTCTCCCAAAGTTATCCGCTTGTTCTTGCAAATGGAGGACATAAGCTTCAAGTAGTGGCTCACATTCCTATAAGAAAAGCGAATTAGATGGTGAGTGTTACTATTATTGTGGGTTATCGAGGTCAAGAAGAACATCTTGGACTCGATTGAATCTGGAAGAAGATTCCATGGGTGGGCAGATATAGAGAAGGCTTGAAGTGCCAATATTTCAAATGGGTTGATAGGAAATTCTCTGATCGAGCGACAAAGGTGATATTGGAGTTACTTGAAGGCCGAAATCAACCTCCACCTATGTTTATGGACGAGTTGGAGGATTTCAGCCTCAATGCAAGCTCAAATGAAGGGTTTAACATCTTTGGTGGACCATTTGAAGAGGGAGTTTTCAAGGTTGAAAATTGAAAGAAACTTTTATCGAGTGTTGATTATGTTTTTATTCTCGTGGGTAGTTTATTCAAATGTAAAGTGAGTAATGAAAAGAAGTTTGTATGTCTACCATAGTCGAAGACGTTGAATATGCACTAAAAATGTGATTTTGGTTTGCTGCAATTTTTGTATGGAGCAGAAGGTTTTGTTGTTGTAATTAATGGGTAGAAATGCAAGGTTGGACTTGGAATGCATTAGTTGTGAGCACTTAAAAGGATTGTTATTTAGTTGTGTATTGTCGATGTTTGTTTTAGTTAATTTTTGCTTCAAATATAATGGTTTGCTGCATTTTTTATTTGGTAATAGTTTGCTGCTTTGAAAGCTTTTGGTAATGGTTTGCTGCATTTTTTATTTGATAATGGTTTGCTGGTTTACTGGTTTACTAGTTTGCTGATTTGCTGGTTTGCTGCAACTACAAACCATGGTGAAATTAAAGGATGGTGGCAAATTCACAATTGACCATTTCAATGCCATAAGTTGTAAATAGTGATCGTTTTGAGTGTTAAGTTTTTATAAAAGTAATCATTTAAGTGCTAGTCGCGATTACAAATTGATCACTTATGTTGCACAAGTTTTTTAAAAAAGAACATATTAGTGCCAAATGTCACATTCCAATGCACCTTGTTCTTGCACCAGTTGGGTTGCTGGTGTATCTTCTTACACTAGCCCATACAATTGTTGATGCAAGATGTACCAGCACCCAAAATGTTCTTGCAGCAGCACATATAACCAGAACCCCACAAATTCATTATAATACATAACTTCAACTAGAAACAGCAACATTGTTGCAATAGTAAAAATAAAATATATAGCATAACCTGACTTGCTAGTATTATAGCCGAAACCAACATAAAAGAAAATAATCATTCCAGTACTTGCCATTAACATTGATTGATTGTTTACAAAAGAAAAGAAAAACATGTCTAACTTCACTCCCCAATTATCAAAAGTTGAGCACCCTCTTAAAAAAAAAAAAAAAAAAAAAAACAATGGCAAGATGCAGGCAGCAACTACCATCAATGATATAATATCCAGCACCCTCAAAAAAAAAAAAAAAGGAAAACATGAAAAGAGACCATGTATAGCACCACATGAAAAGAGACCATGTCCAACAGTAGTAGCGTGTGGGTGTATGGAAGCTTCGATTAGAGCGTGGTTGGCAATGTTTGGTTTGTATGGATGTGCTCTACACTGTGATTTATTTATTTTATATTTTTGAGTTTTAAAAATTTATAGAAATGTGTAGGAAACCCTAAGCACGCATATTTTGGGGGTTTAATGCATAGTTTATTCATTTTTTTGTTTGTATTTTCTTAAGTTTTAGGAAATACAGTAACTGGCTTGTACGAAAATGATATCAAATATGCTGAGTAGAGCTTTAGTTCAATGATAGCATGTATATAGTTTCATATACTTGGAGTTTTCTAGTTCTAAGAAAATTTGAACAATGGTAGGAAATTCTTGTTTTTCCATTACAAGTTGAATTGTGGTCTTGATTGTAGTTGTAGCATGATTTTTTTTGTATGTTAGTTGAAATCATGCTATGTTTTTGTGTTAATAGAAAATTATAGAAATTACATAAGTTCATACAATTATTTTTTAGTGGAAGTTCGTAGGTTGGTAGAATTCGAAAGGAGTTTTTATGTAGAACTTAAAATTTGCGCAAATTAAACTAATTAATGATAATAGAACAATCGTACATAGAAGTTGATTGGGAATATAGTTAACTTTTGTTTCTATGTCTTTGTTGAATTATCATCAATTTAATTTGTCTTTGCTGCAAATTAAATGTGTGTTACCTAAAAAGTGTGCTAGTATTGATTATGCGTTTATTATGTCAATGTGTTATAGCAATTGATTATGGCTTTGGCATCCAAGACCATTGTGGTTGACTTCAATAAGGGTGAGAAGCTGAATTGTGACAATTATGATATTTGGCATCGAAAGGTTCAAGTACATCCTTGAGGAGTAAGAGGTTTTGAAAACCCTCAACCACACCATGGACGAACTTGAGCATGGAACTTCAGCTCAACACAGGAGAGATCTAAAAGCTTATCAAGCTTGAAAAAAGAAAAAATAGCATTACTCACATCACGTTGCTGAACCGTATACAAGATGATCTCATGTGTGAGTTTGAAAGTTATGATAAGACTCAAGCTATGTAGGTTGCCTTGAAAGATAAGTTTGTGGTTACATCTACCACTAAGCTAAGGAAACTCACCATCAAGTTTGACACATACCAAAAACGCCTAAATATAACGATGAGATAGCATTTTCAGGAAATGTCAAACATGATTTGTGAGCTGAAGTCAGCGGTGTCACTCCTTACCGATGAACAACAAGTTCAGCTGTTATAAAGTCTCTTCTTGATAATTTAGAGCATATGAAAATCAATATGACACATAATGAGAATATTGTCACTTTTGATGATATAGCGCGTCATTTGGAATTAGAGGATGAGCGCCTAGAGATTGCGAGATCCTCTACCCATGCTTATGTTGCTGAATCAAGTTCGAGCAAAACTTCGAGCTTCAAGCGCAAAGGGAATCGTTAATTCAACAACAAAGGGAAGATGATTGATCGGGCACCTAAGAGGGCTAAGACCTTCCAACGCAAGAATCGTGGTGGGAAGAAGGATAAGGCCAAGATGAAGTGTTACAATTGTGGCAAGATGGGTCACTTTACTCGTGAATGCACTGAGCCGAAAGAGGTACCCTATTACTCCATTACTTTAAGTAAAGATTTTGTTTCTAGTACTGTAATGTTTGCTGAATCTCAGCTAATGTGGATTGTAGACTCAGGAGCAACAGACCACGTAACTAGAGACCAATAAGTATTTGTGGAGTATCGTCGGATTAAGCCTGGAAGAAGATGTATATATATTGGGAATAACTCAAGAATTGAAGTAAAGGGTATCGGCATTTGTAAATTAATTTTACGTTGTGGTCGAAACCTATTCTTACATGATATCCTTTATGCTCAGGATATTCGATTTTAAACTTGGTCTCTATAATTGTTTTTCTTAGCTTAGGTTATGTATTGAATTTTCATAGTGATTGTTGTTAGGAAATCCCTTATGATGCTTTGAAGATGACAAAATAAATCAAAGGCTACTAATATGTTTGATGGTTGAGTAATAGACTATGTAGATGATAGAACATGTAAAAGATATTATCAAAGTCTATTCTTGGAAGAACCGAGAAGACAAACTCTATGTTGAAATTGCAACTTTAAGACAAACTCTACGCTGAAGCAGAATATATTCAGACTCGAGATTGTAAAGTCTATCGCACTCAGGCTCAGTGTAAAGTCTATTGCTCTCGAAATTTACATCTCGGATTCGACAAAACGTAACTCAAGCCCCAAAGATATAACAACTAGTGATCTGGTTTGGATTCTACATCAAGATTGATTTATTTGACTTAATCTAATCGATTGACAATTGGATCTTGAAGACAAGAATTTTCTATACGAATGAGCTTTACTTATGGAAACCAAGATTCTGTTTATATGGGCGATCGGAATCGATTTGGGATTCTATCTTTGTCACTCAACGGCTACCAAATCTTCTAGATACAAAGTTGTCTAATGGATAGATTGGAAGACGATCCTCAAGATACCGTCCCAACAGCTAGTTTGGAAGTGGAAGAGTATTTAAGGAGATGAAGGACCGATGAGCAAGTAAGAGACGGAGCGTAGAATTTATAATTCCAAAGTCTGAGTGACCTTCGATCATACACTTGTCCTTGGTGAGCTTAAACGTTTATGATCGTGGAGAGAAATACCAAAATAGTGACTTAGTGAGATAGTGTGATCTACTACTAAGTGTTTGCACTCAAAGTTGTAATCTCTTGTTGATTGTATAGTGGAATCCAGCCAATAAGGCTGTTAGCGTGGGAGAGTGGACGTAGACTTGGATGAACCCGAACCACTATAAACTCGTGTTCATATTATCTTCCCTACGCTCTTTTACTTTGATCGTAACTCGTTTTGTTTACAAGAGACGAATTTCCTTTTCATAATCTATTGTTGATTAGTGTTGCACACTTATCTCATAAAATTATTTTTACACCTATTCACCCCCCTCTAGGTGCTTGTACTAGCTTTTATAATTGTGTTGACATTTTGCATGGAATAATTTATTATGGTTCAGCTCATGTATCGAATGCTTTTATGGTGTTAGACATTGACTATGATCAATACAATGTTAATGTTGATGGTTGTTTCTTTA